>CAJNSZ010000014.1:1638002-1895748 GCA_905329745.1 Rotaria sp. Silwood2 | reverse complement strand
AGAGCATACATTCTTAGTATTTCATTGAAATATGAAAAAAATATAGAAAATGAAGAAAAATATAATTTCATCAGTGGCATATGAGAAAACGTTAGTTATTGAAGAAGATAAATATTTAGTCCTTGTAGAATATACCCATTTAGTTGTCATTGTTTGCAGAATGTTATCTGGGTATTAACTGACTCCTTGAGCCATATAGGAACCATCTTTTAATGGTACTAGCGTTAGCTAGTGCATGCGCTTTATAAAATCACTGTAAGTGTTGTGAGTGATGCTGCTCTTAAATAGGACTTAGAGTGCAAAAGACCTCTAATCAGGAATCAATATAATCACTAATAGAAAACTATTTTTACGTGGCTATGACGATACAAACTGGTTGAATACGTTATACAGGGACTAAATGTTCATCTTCCTCAATAGCTGACGTTTTCTCATATACCACCGATGAAATGATACTTTTTTGCATTCTTTTAATATTTTTTTCATATTTCAATGAAATACTAAGAATGTATGCTCTTTTTTACATAGTCTAACTCTTTATTTTCAACTAAGGAAGTTTTTTACGATCTTGAAGAGTCATTTCCACAAAGAGAACTATAAACAAAAATGTGATTTGTTATTCATGTTCATAAATTATCCTATTGAGAAAAAGTAGTTGCAAAGACCTCAGGAAAGTGACTGGCATTTAAGAACTATAAAGGCTAGAAAGATGGACCTTGAATCATTTTGTAGAGGAGTCTCTAGACTATCTTTTACATAGTTTAGATATATAGGTTTCTATGAGACTTTAAAAAGCCGCAATGAACTCTTTGAAAGATTGGTAGTGACGATATCCTGAATCTGCAAGAATTTTTACCTTGCCCTAGTGCATGTATAGAGTACTCATTTACCTACGTAATGGTGAAAGTCACAAGTCTCTAGCTCTTGTTGTTCTTAAGTTATTCCAAAAATACTCATAGCCATTCTTATTTTGGACAGACATTAGGTTATTTTTTTTCCTTTCTTTCGTTGTTGTGTTTTAATACGTCACTACATTCGTATATATGCACGGTTTGCTGTTTTGATAATTGGTTGTTCGTACAGTCTTGTTTCCTCAGCAAATACTAACATTGTTTCTGTCGTTTTTTCTTTTCGCATTTATCGATAAATATTATGCTTATTTGTCCTTGTGTTTGCTCGAACATTACTTCAATACGTAACATGTTTTTGTTTATGCATGCATTGCACGAAAAATATACCTATTTTCAAGAATTGAAATGATCAACATAAAAATTTCTTTCTTTGCATAGATAGTTGCGACATGAGAATCAATGCTGATTTATGAGATAAAAACAGGCAATCGTTTATCGTGTTTCTTACGCTAACAATTTTGATTGGTGGAAAAAGGACCAGATATAATGAGTCATTCTTTGTTGTTAGTTATTTCTAATATTAACAGAAAAAAAAAGAGAAATAAGTGAGTAAGAAAGAAGAAAAATATTTACCAACTCAGAAGAACTCAATAAAAGCCGTTGCTATAAAGCAAACAGAGTCATTCTTATCTGAAACAGTTTCTAAACATGATTCACGAGACTAGTTTGTTCTGAGGAATCTCAAATAGGTAGCTTATGAGTTTTTTTCTAGTATGTATATTATTCATTTCATCATAAATCACGAGAACAAACTATTGATAAATGGTAAAAATAGAATCGATCCAATTCAAATACATGACATTATTTTTGTTTTTCATTGCTTCGATAGTTTTAGTTACACGAGTAATTGGCGTAGGTATTGTGAAACTAACAGGTGTACTTATTGCGTTTGCTCTTTTTTTTTGTAAACTAGATAGATAAAGAAAGACTGAATACTTCTTTTTTGATATACTTTATTTTTTGATTATTATCTTAATGTCATCAGATCAAGATCAAATGACGACGACAACTGTTCGTTTTTATGATTCAACATTTTATTCAATTGCATTAACATCGGTTGCTTATTTATTATTTCAAATATATTCCATACGTCCACATACACATCGATTAATATTATTTATATCATTTATATGTACTTGTCTTAGTTGTGAAACATTTTTTCAAATATTTCAACCAAATTCATTAGTACATTTTTCTAATTTAAATATAACAAATTATTTTTCACCAACAATTATACATTTAACATTATTATTATCAATATCATCATTTTTATGGAATGCAACACAATGTGCTGCATTAGCATCAATACTTCTTCCAACAAATTCAGATGATAAACAACAACCTCCAAATTTTGTTTTACGTCGTTGGCTTCGTCATGTATGTGTTGATCATGTATTTGCATTATTACTTGTTCGTTTAGGACGTTTAACTGATATTGCAACAATAACTGCATTAAGTAATATGGCAAGTATATGTGTTATTACAAGTTGGTGTTCACAAATAGCTGTTTTTCCATGTATGCTTTGTTTTCTTTATTCATTATTTATTGATTCAACAACAACAACAAATTCGGATGAGAAAAATTCTTCAACTATGTTAACAAAAAATACAGATGAATTTAATTCTGTTTTACATCGTTTAAAAATTATTAAAATAATGGGTTTAGCTTTATTTGGATTAAAAATATCAGCATTATCATTATGTGAAACATTAGCTTTAGGTCTAACGGCAACAATTTGTTTATCATGTCTTGTTGTTGCACCACCAGGACGTGAAATGTCTAAATATACAAGAATATTTGATATATTTATTGGTAAAATAGCTGATGAAGATAAAGATGAAACAATAACAAATAAAAATGTTGAACAATCAACAGCCGTACAAAAATCAATAATATCAAAAACTGATGGTAAACAAATAACTTTTTTTTTAAACATTATCTAAAACGAGTGTTGAAGTATATAGAGTAAAATTTACACCCTCTTCCACCTCTCTACAGAGCTTATATAAAAAAGAACTCACTAGAATGCATAAACTACTTCCTTTTTTGTATTTCTGGAGGATTAAGTAAAAAGAAGAAGAAGAAATGTGCTCCACGATAGGGCAAAGTAAAAAAAAATCCCTCGGATTAGCAACAGCAGTTGCATCGTGTTTCACGTTTTAATGATGCAGGGATTGCACTAATGCTTTGTTTTGTTTATTATTTAGATTCTCATTCTCATACTACCGTTCATCAACGATTAGTGGTGCATGCAAATCTTTTGCATTCAGCATCGTCCCCCCTGATTATAGCACCTCCAACAAAAACATCTGAATTAAATACATTGCCAACAAAAGTAATTGATTATTCAACTTTGACTGATGACGAAATTTTAACAATGGTTAAATCTAAAAAGTTAGCTGCACATAATCTTGAAAAATATTTGCCATTCTTACGAGCAGTACATATTCGTCGTCTTTTATTAAATGAACAATTGATCTCAACAAAAAATACTTTATCATCACTTGATTCATTACCTTATGAGCATTATGATTATTCATTAGTTATTAGTCAATGTTGTGAAAATGTTATTGGATATGTTGAAATACCAGTTGGTTATGCTGGTCCATTACGTGTTGATGATAAACATTATTATATACCAATGGCTACAACTGAAGGTAATTTTTTTTGTCTTTTATCACATATTAAATTCCTTAGGTTTAGAAGGTAACCTATTCTTATAATATTTTTGTTTTTGTTTTTCTTAGGTGCACTTGTTGCTAGTACAAATCGTGGTTGTAAAGCTGTAACAATGTCAACAGCAGGTATTGACACCATAGTATTTAATGATGGTATGACACGTGGTCCTGTACTTAAATTTAATAGTATTCGGCAAGCATATGAAGCATATGAATGGTTTGAAATAAATTTTGATGAAATAAAACAATGTTTTGATCGTACAAGTTCCTATGCACGTTTAACAAATATAAAACGAAATTTAGCTGGACATTATTTATTTGTTCGTTTTGCTGCAACAACTGGTGATGCTATGGGTATGAATATGTTATCAAAAGGTGTTGAAGCTGTATTAACACTTATCAAATCAAAATGGTCGGAAACAGTTGATATAATTAGTATCAGTGGAAATTATTGTATAGGTAAATTAATTATATTGAAAGTCGACAATGAGTTTTTCGATAATTATTGCATACTGTTGACAGCTGGTGCTACTTGTAAATAGTATGCAGTAGAATTTAGTATTGCATTAGAGTCCTGGGAGACAAACTTTTCTTCGTATCCCGAGTTCTGTTTACTGAAAGGCAGCTGACTGCACAAAGTTCAGTAGCCGACTTACTATTCCTCACCTACTTAGTTGTCATGACAAATTTTTCTTCTTTTTCTTCTCGACACTAGTCAGTTACTCATTCTTCACACCTAACCATCATTTTGAGAAAGGTTGCCATGATCGTCAGAATGTGATGAATACACATCTGAAACTCGCTCTTCAAACAATTGATTCCGTTCAGAGACTATAAAAATACAGAAAACAATAATTAATAGCTGAAAGTTTTCTTATATAGTCATAAATGATTCAATCTGAAACAGACCATTGATATTTCAGATGCTATATGGCAATAGTTGATTCAGATTCATTACCTCTTAACTTGTCAGATGAGCCAAGATAGTTGGACGTGACCAAAATTCATTATGATTTCCTCTATGAAAGTCTAAGATTTACAAATAGCAGATATCGTATAGATTCACGTTCTGATACTTTCCGGCTTTGTGAAGTCAGCCGCCATTTCTACTCGCTCTTTCCTCGAGTGGTAGTCTAGTTCTTTTTTTCTATTATTCATTAGAAGATTAGGATATTTATTAAAAACAACAATATATATATATATAGTGTATAACACTTTTTGATATAAGGATTAAAAAGTTCGTGACAATCTCGACTGTCTCACAAGACTCTATACTGCATACATCATTAAATAGAGGAAGTTTTTCTTTACAAGCCTACAGATATTCCACTATGCAGTTAAAATCTTACACTCATCTTTTAATTTGAATTAATTTTTTTGTTTTTATGATAGATAAAAAACCATCAGCATTAAATTGGATTGATGGACGAGGAAAATCAGTTGTAGCAGAAGCTGTTATATCACATGAAATACTTGAACAAGTTCTTAAAACAAATGCTACTCGACTTGTTGAATTAAATCAATCGAAAAATTTACTTGGTTCAATAATGGCTGGTTCTATTGGTGGATTTAATGCACATGCAGCAAATATTGTTGCCGTAAGTTTTAATAATTTAAATAATAATAACTAATCATTTATTCGATTAGGCTATGTTTATTGCTTGTGGTCAAGATCCAGCTCAAGTTGTATCTAGTAGTAATTGTATGTATGCAAGATTAATTTTAAAAAACAAACAAAATATCAGCATCAATTAATTCTTTTAGGTTTAACATGGCTTGAAACAACTGGACCTGAAAAACGTGACTTATACATATCATGTACAATGTATTCAGTTGAAGTTGGAACTATTGGTGGTGGTACTAAATTAGCTGCTCAGCAGGCTTGTCTAAAAATGCTTGGTATTGATGGTTCATCGGTGCAGGTGCCTGGTGAAAATGCTTGTCAACTTGCTCGTCTCATATGTTCCACGGTGTTAGCTGGTGAACTTTCATTAATGAGCGCATTAGCTACTAATGATCTTGTTCATTCCCATTTACGACTTAATCGTAGTGCAACAGCTCTGAACCAAATCAGATAATATTTACTTGTGTTTTGAAAGAAAATTAGAACAGTTTTTTTCACTTTCTGTGCAGTTTTTCATATATATATCCGTGTGTTTTTTCTTATTTTTGTGTATTATTGGAAGAAAAAAACAAGAAGAGGGTATAAATAAAATGATAACAAAATTTTGAAGATTATATTCTTTTATTATTATTAGCGAGAAGTGATTGAAAATCAAATGTGGAAATATTGTCGTGAAAGATGATATTATTTCTTCTTGCAGTTTTTTTATAACTAAAAAAACAAACAAACAAAGCATTGGCAATTTTCAGTCATGCGATAGTTCATATAGTTTATTTACAAGTATGTTTCAGTATATAGATAAGCAAATTTAAAAATAGTCGATTTTGCTCCTGTCTAATTTTAATTTTTTTTCTATTTCTTCCTCGTTTATGTTTGTGATCAATTAGTTAAAGTATTTCATTCGAAATTATTTCGTTTAATTAATAACAATGTTAGATGTGTATTTGAATAGATAGTAAACCACTCAGAGATGCTATCCTTCAATGTTGTTATGTTTCCTCTTGTGTACTATTTTCTCTTTCTCTCTATATGTTAATTCTATTTTCCATCCAGTCGAATATAGTTCTTTCCTTTTTTTTCTCTTTACTTATCCTTGCTATATGTTATTATAGTGTGGAATCGCAGCAGTATTTTTCCTAAAATGAAGAACAATCAATACACATCTATATTTTGTTCTATACGTCTGAATATATCCACAATACGCGTTCTACAAATGTGTACCACAAATAGGCGGGAAGCGGTTATCTATCTGTTTTTTTTTCTTCCGGCCGACCGTTGTCATAGCGATGTGTATACCCGATTTGGAATGTATTGATATGCATATTGTATGGAAAAGCAAAAGAAGGAGAAGAGAAAAAAAGAGAACTATTTTGGTACATCTGGATATATTCAAGAGGATATTGCGACTGCCTTTCTTTTCACGGACAATCTCGGTAGAGGAGACATACATATCTTACTATCATCTAAACCGTTATTTTAACGACTAAACATGTGTGACGAAGACGTTGCAGCAATTGTTATTGATAATGGATCGGGTAAGAAAATATTTTAAATAATAAAATTTCTTTAATTGAGTGAATTGGCTTTTTTTTTGTTACATATGAATAGGTATGTGCAAAGCTGGCTTTGCTGGTGATGATGCTCCTCGATCAGTATTTCCATCGGTTGTTGGTCGACCACGTCATCAAGCTGTTATGGTTGGTATGGGTCAAAAAGATTCCTATGTTGGTGATGAAGCTCAATCAAAACGTGGTATTTTAACACTTAAATATCCAATTGAACACGGTATTATTACAAATTGGGATGATATTGAAAAAATCTGGCATCATACTTTCTACAATGAACTTCGTGTTGCACCAGAAGAACACCCTGTTCTTCTTACTGAAGCTCCACTTAATCCAAAGGCTAACCGTGAAAAAATGACACAAATCATGTTTGAAACATTTAATTCACCAGGTAAAATTATTTGATACAAAAATAACAACAATGTTCTAACTATTGTTTTTGTTTCTAGCTATGTATGTCGCTATCCAAGCTGTACTTTCACTTTATGCTAGTGGTCGTACAACTGGTATTGTTCTTGATTCAGGCGATGGTGTTACACATGATGTACCTATCTATGAAGGTTATGCTTTACCTCATGCTATTCTCCGTCTTGATTTAGCTGGTCGTGATTTAACTGATTATTTGATGAAAATTCTTACTGAACGTGGTTATTCATTTGTAACAACCGCTGAACGTGAAATTGTCCGAGACATCAAAGAAAAATTATGTTATGTTGCATTAGATTTTGAACAAGAAATGGCAACAGCTGCATCAACATCATCATTAGAAAAAAGTTACGAATTACCTGATGGTCAAGTTATTACCATTGGTAATGAACGTTTCCGTTGTCCAGAATCACTCTTTCAACCATCATTTTTGGTAAAGAAAAAAAAAAAATTTTTTTTAATTTTAATTTTTATTAATTATTAATGAATAATTCTAGGGTATGGAAGTTGCTGGTATTCATGAAACAACATTCAATTCAATCATGAAATGCGATATTGATATCCGTAAAGATTTATATGCTAATACAGTTTTATCAGGAGGTAAAGAAAGAAAAAAAACTGCTTTTTTTTCTCTAATATAAAATTCAAACGTTTAATTAGGTACTTCAATGTATCCTGGTATTGCTGATCGTATGCAAAAAGAAATAACAGCTTTGGCTCCATCAACAATGAAAATCAAAATTATTGCACCACCTGAACGTAAATATTCAGTATGGATTGGTGGTTCAATTTTGGCTTCATTATCAACATTTCAACAAATGTGGATTTCAAAACAAGAATATGATGAAGCTGGTCCATCAATTGTCCATCGTAAATGTTTCTAAATTAGACGAAGAAGAAGAAGATCATCATCAAATAAAACAATTTGTTTTTTTTTTCTTTTTTTTCATCTTTTTCAAACAAACAAAACAAAAAGAAAACAACCTTCTTCAGTTGCACGCATACCATATTTCCTTACCCTATTTTAATGATGTGCCATCATTATCATTTCTTTTTATTCATCTTTTCTTTTTTTTTTGTCCCGATAACTAATGATTTTGTGCAATGACAATAGCATATATTCATAAGTTTTTTTTTGCGATCAAAAAAATATATCTTAATAATCTAACTTTCTTTGTATGAAATGAACAATGATGAACTATTTGTTTGATAGATGAATGAAGGGTACATCCATTGTACTGTTCAAGAAAAAAAAATCGATAAAAATAAGTCTAATACTAAAAGAAAACTAAATGTTGTATTCAATAGAGGAATGCCGGATGTCAATGAAAATAATTTGTTTCCAACACTTTTTTGTGTTGGCATTGAAATCGACATGCATATCTTTTATAATGACCAAATTTATAAGACACTTCAGCGATTATGCATAATAACGATTGATAAGTGCATTCTTTCATTGAAAGTCTTATCGAGTTAGTACCATATACTTTTCTTCGGATGTAATAAAGGTACGAACATATTGACATTGTGAAACAGTTGTTGATATAGAGTCGATTTTTGTTTGGCATTTGCACATATCAATCAAACTTACGAGGAAGATCCTCCAAATGTCCAATCGTTATTAGTGTAGACCATGTACATTATGTAGACCCAAAATGAGCTATGAATACCTTGAAAAGAGTTCGTAACCTTAGGTTATTGCTTCAGGGATACGGCACTTTTACGGTATTTTATATTTATAAGTGAATGTCATGGTATTATAAAAACTGATTTTTGAAGTTTGACTTGAAATTTTGCATAGAGACAGGCCTTAACCCTTTACCCCCGGATGTCCACTACAGTGGACATTAGAAAAACAGTTGTAAAAAATTAACGAAGCACGAGATCCAGAAACTGTAAGAACACTTTTTGTAGTAAATTTTATGGGCTNCAAAATTCAAAAATATGACCTTGCTGCAAATGTGGGGTCTTATAAAGAAAATTCATTAAAACCTCGATATCTCACTAGGAACAAGCTAGGGGCGCGAACTTTTTCTACGGTAGGTATAATTCATCAAGGCCTACAACATGCGCAAATCCCCGACTGAAAAGCGATCGGGCACCTGGGAATGTTCCCTTGTAAGCGAAAACTTTTATTTTATTAAACATTGAATGATGCAAAAGTGAATAACAAGAAATAACTGTACGTTTACTTTTTTTCTAACAATAGCTAAAATACATAGGGAATACGAGATATCAGGTTCGAGTCCACAAAATCGTGGATCCACAGTTCTCTCGTACTGTTATTGAGGAATAGAATAAGTCCTGTATTGTTACACAATGATCTTATCTGAACTCCTATATGGATCGTTTCAGACGAAACGAAACATGTTTATCGTTCATTCTTTACAAGGGTTATTTTTTGAATAAGTTCTTTTAACAGAGACATATGTTACGATGTTGACTTTTTCAGCTGATAATCAATTAAAAAGTAATTAGCAAATATCTCTCTAATCGCAGGAGAGTAAAATCCAAAAATTTCGGGATAGACTGCGACACGAACCGGATCTATGTTAAAAACGTTCAGCAAGATCGAACTCGAATAAAGCTTCCTGTTGAAAAACGGTTTTCTAGAGACTCTGTTTACTCCCGAAACAAATTTTTTTTCCTATCATTACTTAGAGATTTTGAACAAAGCTTTTTACCGCTTGCAATTAGTTTTGAACTTCTCAGTCGGTTATAAAAGCATTTTTTTCATTTATATATTCTTACTCCGTCACGTTGCTAGCATTAAATTTTTACTGTTAATTCCTCAGAACAAAAGTCTTCAGTACTGCTTTTTTTTTTTTGGAATATCTAGAGCAATGCAACATACATATAACATATAAAAATTAGCTCTAAAAAAGTCTATTGTTTCTAGACACACATGCTCTAATTTTGCAAAGGCACATCGCTAACGAATGATTTGGCTCATATATTCCTGTGTGAAATAAACGAAGCATCAAATTTTTCTAATTTCTTTATACGTTTATTTATTCGACTCTTATTTATATCACAAGTAAGGTGCTTATCAGTCAGATAATTCTGAAAGTTTCAGCTATAAATAACAAAAAAAAAATCATTGGAGAAATTGCAGCAATGTCTCAAGTACTCTTTTGTAACCATAATAAGAAGTGGTCGTTTTTTTAGAATCAACACTTTTAAAACGAAGAGAATTCTCTAAGTATTTTTGTTTGCTTCAGGCGAAAACTGTCCCAAAATAAGCAAAAACAATTATAAAATCCTATTGACTTTCTAAATGTAGATGTTAACAAAACACAGAAATAAGAAGAACAAGATATTTTTATCCCAGCTGGATATAAGTATATAAAATATAGTTACAATTTTCTTAATGAATTATTGTTGAAACTTTCAGAATATACTGATTAAAAAGCTTTTTACTTATGATGTATATAAGAAAATATTCCGTTTATTTTACACAGGAAGAATGTATTCTAAAAAAAAAAGTTACATTAATATCTTACTTGTTTGATAGACGATTATCAGAAGACGAAACAAAGTTTGGTGGTCCAGTATTATTTGAACGAATAGCAGTAACAATTACTGAACTTTCTCGTTCAAGATCACCTTTACCACGACGAGAAAGTGTACGTTGTGATTCTGAATACTCCTACAAAAACAAAAACAAAAAAAAGTAAATTAAAATAAATTAATAAAAATAAATACTCTAATGTTTCATTACAAATATTTCTTTTTAGATTCATCAATAGTGGTTAGCAAAAAAAGAAAGAGCCAAGCAAAAGAAAGAAACAAAATAATATATATATGTACCCAATATAAAAGAAAAAAATATATATGTCGTCAGTATATAGACAGCAAAGAAACCAATATATAAGTTTTTGTTTTCTAATAGTGGGAGCCTAAGTATATGTATATATAGATTTATAGATAGGTGCTGATCTACTTCACGCTTAGCAAAATCTCGACGAATGCGTGTAACAACAGCTGCAGTTCGTCGCATCGATCGACGAATGGTTGCATATGAATCGACAACTAAAACAGCAGCATTTGTTTGACTAACAATCTGTGCTAATGGTCGTCGATAGCATATATCATAACCCACCGATAAATCACCAGAATAAGAAAAATAATTATTTTGCGATTGTTGTTGATGATGACAATGATCTAGATTTGTTGGTTCCTAAGAGGTGGCAAGGCAAGGCTGATGATAATCGAAATAATAGAAGCAAGAGACAAAAAAAGGAACAAAGCTTTTGACAAGTTCGAGAAAAAAATGAAGGAGAAGCATTCATAAATTTGATAAGATGAATAATTGAAATAGAAAGATCATTAGTCAAATACCTCGAATATTGGCCAATTCATTTTCATTGTTGCACCATATGTATCCGACCACCATGATAAATCTTTATCTGGATCACAATTTTCAATTGTTTGAGAAAATTGTTGAAATATTGGTGATCTAGCAAAATAATAAAAACAAAAACATGAAATTTAGTTTGAAGTTTAACATCAATCAGATTGATAAAATCAACAATAAATATTCGAAAAAATTATTTCAGCTATAGAAAAATTATAATAATAATTAAATTTTATATTAAATAAATTGATTAATATTTTTCTGTTTCAGCTTATCATGATAACAGAAGAAAGTTTCCTATCAACATTTATCTTATCTATAGAAAATAAAACCCAACATATTCAAACACACTATAACGAAAATAATTCCGAGTTTCTTTTTTAACAAAATGACTTTTGAGCTATGTTGTATAACTTTTATTCGGAATTGGTCACGTTCAGACATATGGGAATAATTGATTATTTTTATCTTATACATACAAGATGGATCATAAATAATAATACCATAAAAAGAAAATGAGAATATCTCCACTTCAGTTCAATCTTATGGGCTCTTTAGAGGTCTCTCTTTTTTCTTTCATATCGATAACATACAAATAAATAATAGTTTGAAGTATCATTATCAAGTTTAGTAACATAGATTTGGAGTGGTCTCCTAGATCGTTTTCATTTGCTACCTAAGCCAATAACATACAAAAAAAGAAACAACACAAATGAACTTTATAAATGATATACATTTTCAAGAATGTACCTTTTTTCTTTCGGATTGAAATTTGACAAATTCAATTATACTTTTGAATTATTGAATACGAAATCATACATTGAAAGATACTATTTGTGATAGGTTGGCTTGATATGTATCAATGTAATAACCTTCATAAAGTTCATGTTACCGTTGGCTTTTGTTCGCTTCTTATTGCCGTCGATAGACATGTCTAGTAAACTCAATAAGGACACTTCAGTGCAGTATTTATTTGTATTACCGGTATGACAAAAGAAAATCTCTAAATAGCCTATTAAACTGAACTGAAGTAGAAATATTCTAATTTTTTTTTTAATGCTACAATTATTTCTGACCAACTCTATATATAGCCCTATATGTGTAGTGTTGCTGAAAATAGCATAGTTCAATTTACTTACTTCAATCGATGACTGATATCAAGACATTTTTCAGTATGGGCTAAAAATTCTTGAAATTTAACAAGACGATCTTTTTCAAATGCTTGACACCGGATAAAAACCTTTCATAGAAAGAAAAATAAATAAATAAATAAATCATTAATAATAATAATCATGATAATTAATATTTACATCGTTCATATCATCCATATATTTAGGATTAGCTCGATTAAGATCTTGAAGTGCTTCGGTATATTTAGCTTTAGCAGTTTCTTTTTCTTTACGAGATCGTTCAACTTTTTCAGTAATTTTAGCACGCTAAAAATAAAGAATAATTTATTTTTGTTTTTCAAATTATAATAATTCTATGTATCTACTTGTTCTGATGGAACTGAAGGATCAAGTTTAGAATTGTTTTCTTGTGTTTCAGCCGTTTTAAGAGTTTTTGTTGCAACATGATATTCACGCTTATATTTATCAACTTTAGCATATAATTTAGCCCATGGTTTTTGAGCCTATTGAGAAGGTAAGAAAAAAAAAAAAGCGAAGATCAAATAATGAAATTAATTTTAAAAAAAGTAAAAACAAAAATACAAACTCGTTTAAAATCTTCATCGAATTCTTTTGTTGATTTGATATGCATCATTGATTTAATATATTTTCCTTTTTGCCATAATTTTACTGATGGTATAACATCATTTTGTAAATCATCATGAACACTTTGATGAACTTCAGCTGTTGCATCAGCTTCAGCCATGATTGCTTTCCAAGCTGATGTCATTGAACCGAATTCAGATGCTTAAAAGAAATCATTCAATAGAAATAGAAATTATTAAAAGGAAAAGAAAAAAAAGTTACATTTTGCTACATAGTCAGACCATTTTTTTGACCAACTTTTAAGCATTTTTGAAAATGATTTCTCAAGTTCAGCACGTTCACTAATCATACTCATAAGATCAGTTGTTAATTTGTTTCCATCGTCACATCGTTTTACAACTCGACCATATTTCCCAATCTATATAACGAATTAAATTATATAGCAAATAATAAGAAAAACAAATTGTTTATTTGTTTTTTTTTTTTTTTTTCTAGAACTTAATACATACTTCCCAAAATGAATCCGTTTGTGGTAAATAAAGATCACTGTCTGGATTTGATTTATCACTAATTATTGAATCCATGACAGAATAACAAATAGATTACAACGAAATAAAAAATGAAACAATCTAAAAGCAAACTAAAAAAGAACAAAAAGTTTCTTTTTTTTTTTTGCAAAGTAGATTATTTTTACTAGTATCATTGATTTATCACAAAATTAAAAAACAAAAAAACTTGTCATTTAATCCGTAGATAAATGTCATCTCATGGTGCATTTCTATCATGCGCACAAAAATAAAAAAACATATTTATATCATGTGATATATAAACGGCAAAAGACAGTACAAGGTTAAGAATAATTATCAGACATGAAATCAACAAAATCACGATCATTATTTAAGAAACATATGCCTTTCATTTAACTATGAAGAACAAGCTGACATTATGACTTATTCTTCATTCTGATTTTGATGAAGAAGCATAAAAATAATAATTTACAAGAATCTTCGTTATCATACTCACAAGAGTATATAAAAACAAAAAAAATAAAAAAACGGTTGGATTTCTTAAGTCACATTAATCTGTTAGCACAACATTCTCATCAACCAGATTTACGTCAAATGAACCATATTACTTGTTTATATGTGTGTGTCGGTCTTTTTCTTTCTCTCATATAGTCGATCAAATTTCTCTTTTTCACAAATTCTCTCATTTTTTTTCTCTTCTTCTTCTCTCCTGTCTTTTCCAGTGTTCTAGGTTTTCGCAAAAGACAAAAAAAGGAAAGAAGAAGAAGAAGAAGAAGAAGAAGAATATAGAAATACATGACCGATTTGATTTTATTACCTATCGATTGCTTAGATAAACCGAGGGTATAGAGAAAAAAACTAAAATGACAACAACAATAATGACTTTACTTAGTAAATCCTTGACGATTGCAATAGAAATAAATGAGATAGAAAAAGAAAGATAAGGATGAATGAATATTATACGGTCTATCGGTAATAGACAATGATCATATCGCGTATATTTGTTAACTGAACTAACGTTTAAAATATTGTGTATTCGAGACAGCCGATTATGATCTTCGTATTTGTATATATTCCTTTTTGTTACGTCCCTCGAGCAGTAAAATAAATTATTTTTATTTTCCCAAATGAGAAATTAGCCAAACTATTCATGTTCTATTTCCGTATAGAAATAGAAAATAAATGGATAATAGATCAGTGAAGAAAGGAAATAATGTTGATGGCTAAATTGAAAGAAGCACTACCTGTGCGTTATGACTATTGTTATTGTTGTTTTTATTCTGCTTCTTCTGTTCATTCACAGTTCAGGTCAATTGATGCCTTATCGACAACATCAACACTACCGACGCCTCGACAACAACGTAATGTCAGAGAGCATATACATATATACATACGAAAAGAGAGAATGAGTTGAAGTATGTGAACGAATAATTGTTCGGAGTTCATCTCCGTTGTTATGGTAGGAGAAAAAGAAGGAAGATGAGAATGAACGATTTCTTGTGGTTGGTATGTGATGTTCAATGTATAACGATGTATATATATTATTGAACATTCACGAAAATGCAAATGATCTTGAATTCATACGATCATGAAATCAATGGATGTTAACCTTCGTTCTCTTTTATGTTAATGAGAGAATTTAGATTCAATGTTATCCAACTGGAAAATTTCTATGTTAATTATAGAAAAAATTTCGAAAGAAAAGTCTACTGAATTATTCTTTTTCATATAATTTTTATGTATTATTGAAACAAAAGAAAAAAGATAAGTTAATCTTACCGGAAAATTATATTCACTTAGATTTTTCTTTATATAATAAAGGTAACCCAAAAACGTGCATTCTAATTGTCTAAAAAGTAAACTAACCTGAATTCTGATATACTTAGAAAGGCAAAAGCGAATGAATAAGTAAGAAAATTTTTATGACTAAGCAAACAATAATAAACAGAAGGAAAGAAGAAAAAAAATGAATGAGAGGAAAAGAAAAACATATTCTTATAGTTTCATTGGTGATTAAAAATAGTTTAAATATAATTAATTATTTTATTATTTATTTTATTTGAAGAATTTATTTTAAAAAGTAGTTTTAACTATAATTTTCATATCTTTCGTAAATAAAAAGATGTCGCTAAATAAACAGCCAATTACTAATCGGTTTTCCGGTGTAACAAATCACGATTTAAACAAAAAAAAAACTCGTTGGCATTTTTTTTTCTTGTTCATAATAGTTGCTATTTTATTAGTTAAATAATGGCATCGTTAGTGAGTCGTGGTTTAGCACAATTAAAGAGCAAAGAAATGCGTGATTATTTAATGAGGTAAAATATAGTATATTCTTTAATAATATTTTGATTTTTAATAAATTTTAGCACGGTAAGACATCATATAAATGATTTGTTTGATAATCTTATTTATTTTTATTCTATTCATATGAATAGCATTTTTGGGGACCAGGTAAATATTCTTATTGATTAATAATAAATTCATGACAAAAAAAAATTTTTTATTTTTATTTATTTTTAGTTGCTAATTGGGGTTTACCATTAGCTGCAATAGCAGATTTAAAAAAAGATGCTGAAATTATTAGCCCAAAAATGACTGTTGGTAAGGATTAAACAAATGATTTTCTTTAATATTTAAATTTAATTTAATTTTTATTTTCACATAGCTTTATGTTTCTATTCAATGCTCTTCATGCGCTTTGCACTTCAAGTGAAACCAAAAAATCGACTTTTATTTGCCTGCCATTTTGCTAATGAATGTGCACAATTGGTCCAATTGGCAAGATTTCTTAATTACAAGTATAAACGTCTTCTTTTAGTTTGTTTTTCTTAGTAATTATTTTTATTTCTTTAAGGTACGGTACACCACAGCCGATGAAACAATATAAAGTTCCATCAACTGCTGTTGATTCAAAATCAAATGCACCATTATCCGTTCAACCTACACGTTCGGCATAACGAAATAAAAATTAGATTTAAAAAAAAGAATCATAGTAGTTTTCAAGTTTTTTTCTTCTCTACTTTGGCATTTGCTGTTTTTTCACATTTCTTCTCTCTCCGTCGTAGATTAGGTTATCCAACATTTTCAGTCAACTATTTAAGTGTTAAGTCTTCATTAAATATGATGTGATGATAAGTAAAAACTTTAAATGATAAACAAATGTATGTTATAGACTATCAAAGAACTGAAATAAATGTGAATACAGATTATTCTTCTGATGTGATTGCTGTAGATTGTGATTTTAATTTTAACGAATAGAAAGTTTTGATGAAATATTATTTTAGTGTGGGTTTATTATTTTATTTTGAAGTGTTGGAAAGTCAACATGTTTAGGAATTTCAATATTTTGTATTGACAATAGTTCATAAGATAATAATGAATCCATTTTGTTTTCGAAATCAATCATTAAAAATAATTAAAGTCAATCTTCAAATAATCCGATACTTTCATTAACATCATATGAAAAGTATTCTATAGTTTATTGATGTTTATTTTATTCTGGTTGGAAAGAGAAATAAAATTGCATTGAATTAACAACTAATATCATCATCCTTTCTCAATATGAATTACAGAATGAATATCACGCATTAGGGCTTTGCATGTTTATTTCAATATAACAGGTAGGTCATAGTGAATCGAACTAATTGTAAATGCAATTTTTCAATCATTTAATATTCATTTATATATATATATATATCAAAAAATGGAGAATATCAAGCTCTATAAAATTGGGTACTTCACTTTTGCAAAGAAGATTTCTTTTTAATTTCAAAGCAACTAATAGTTAGATACACTGTAAAGCGGAGGCAACTTATTTTTTTTAGATTTTTTCTCAAGGATAACTTATTGAAGAGATTCAAATAGTTGTTTCGATAATTTTCAGAGCGGCCTACAAAAATTAGATGCAAACAATTTTTATAGCATATTTCTTTTAGTTTTTAGTATGCAAAAACATTTTCTCTAGTGCGAGAACGCTTAGCACATATGAGTATTTAGCCAATATTTTTGTTATCCAACGATAACTAAAAGCTGTTTTATACTCTGTTCAGTAGACTAATCAATGGGCTAAGTTTTGGTAAAGAGTACTCATTCTAATATCAAACTATTAATTATGAATTAATTCATAATATTTCGCTTTGTTTTCAACTACGAGATATTCGATGAGAAAGAGTATTAAAAATTGAATAAAATGATGTAATTATTACTTCAAAATAGATCCTATTGATGAGATTTTCAGTTTTCACTGGTCATAATGCTTTTTAATTTTAGCAAAGTCAATTACCAAACGGAACTTTAAGTTCGGGAAAACTAGCGTGTCTTGAAGAGCAGCATTCACTAGTTCAAACGATACATCGTTGCTCATTGAGTAATGTTTCGTGGAAGTGTTGTAGTATCCAAAGCTTTAAAAAGTAATTGAGACAATAACTTACAACCACTCTCCTGTAGTTTTGTAGTTCATAATTTGAAAGTGTTGTAACATTCGAAAAAAAGTATTGCATTGAGGACAGTGACATTTTATTCGAATCAGCCACTTCTGCTCTCCAAAACACGCTAGTTTTACGAATAATCCGAGTTCATTGAAAAGTTTTTGAATTTTTTTCGAAAAATTTCGGAATAATCTCACATTCATTATCAACACGAATGACAAGTAACGGATACAAAAACAAATTTTTAATATACGTATAATTATTATTTTCGCTTATTTTCTTTGGTATTACAATGCTAGAGGAAGAAGCGTTTGTTTTTCCATTACAATGTTAAAAAAAAGAAAATAATAGTTGTACACATTCAAATTTCTTAAAAATATCCTTTACTTGCCACCCGTGTTGATAATGCACTGAAGATCAGTCTGATATATTCACAAGTTTTGTCCAATAGATTCAAAACATATAAAATGATCAGTGACCTCCTATTATCCGTTATTAATCTATTTACATATATCTCATTGAACGAAACCTACATTATTATTAAGAAAGTTTATCCGTTTAATCGTCGATCTCGATTGAAGTGTAGATATGACAAGGGGGAAAGTGCTGGCACCCAGCACCCTGGCACCTCAGCACCTGCTCAGCACCTTGGCACCTTTTCAGCACCTGCTCAGCACCTTGACACCTTTTCAGCACCTCAGCACCTTTCCAGCNTTCTAACTATGCAAGCTGTGGTAAATACACATGTTCCACTAATAAATGTTTTGACGAGCAATTCTTCATGTCATATCTTATTTTCAATGGGACGCTTGTTAATAGTAACTTTACAAGCTATGAACAAGACAAACCACATAAACAAACGCAGGTACAGGATTTTATGTTTTCATATCAAAGTTAAATAGTCTCATCGGTTCTGTTTCATAGATTGGCATTCATTATCCATGCTTCTACCAACGAAATAATGTAACATCAGTGGTTTGGGATCTTTCTGATAGAAAAACGTTTTTGATCGAACTATACATATATTTTGGAATCATTGAATTTGGTCTTGTATTAATAATTATTGGCGCATTTCGTTGGGTAACAGAAAAAAAATGCAAAGATTGCTCATGTACTTCGAAGCTTATCGAAATTATCAAAGACATATTGGTTTCAATACAAACTTGAAAGATAATTTCAAACAAAATGAAGTAAGCAGTCATATCTACACTTCAATCGAAATAGACGATGGGACGGATAAATTTTGTTAGTAATAATGTAGGTTTCGTTTAATGAGATATATTTAAATAGATTAATAACGGATAATACGAGGTCATTGGTCGTTTTTGATGTTTTGAATCTATTTGACAAAACTTGTGAATATTTCAGACTGATCTTCAGCTCATTATCAACACGGATGGCATGTAAAGGATATTTTAAAAAATTTTGAATAGGTGTACAACTATTATTTTCTTTTTTTTTAACATTGTAATGCACACACAAACGCTTCTTTCTCTTGCATTGTAATGTTAAAGAAAAGAAAATAATAATTGTACATATATTAAAATATTTTTTTTTTTGTATCACTTACGCTTCTCGTTCATATTGATAATGGATTCCAGATCAGTTCAAAATATTCACAAGTTGTTTGAAATTAATTCAAAAAGAAAAAACATGATCAATGAACTCATATTGTGCGTTATTTATCTATTTAAACATACTCCTTTGAACGAAATTGAATGTGCGTTTAGTCGGAAGAAGAAATTTGTTTTTTATGTAAGTTGTAATGATAATGAAAATTAAGTCATTATTTTAGATAGTTACATTTAAAGATAATATGATCAAATTTTATAACTGAAGAATAATATTTTGAATGCTAGTCTGGAATCGGATAATTCAAATAAACCTGCGATAGATGCGATATGAGATGACTTCTATCAGATCCGTATGTTAGCGATTTTGATTATGTATTCAGAAGTTTTCTATAACTAATATACGAATTACGATATTCCACCCTACTCATTTTACAATTGAAGGCCTTAACGTTTTTTTTTCTGTAAGACAAGTTCATACATAAATGATATATAAATTGAATTTTTCAATACATTCAAACTTCTGAATACGTACGACTCATATTCACACCCTGAAATCTTACGTTCGTATTAGCTTTTATAAATATCTTATATTGATTACCTATGTGAAATGAATCCAGCAAACGAATGACATAAGTATTCAATGAAATGAAACGAATACATGTGTACGTTTATAACATGTGCCCGGCCAATGTCAACTACATTCGCATCTTACACTTACTTGCGTGTATAGGTCTTCTCTCAAAGCTTTAATACGTGCTAGCAGTTATTATTACTTTTAAAAGTGATTGTCTGTCATGTTAAACTATTCATTGTTGGTCAAGTTTCGTCCCTCTTTCTATTGAGATATAACACATATGATTCTACTCATGTAATGCAAAATATAAACAACAGTTACTTTTGAAAATAACAGTAGCTGCTCATCCTTAGTTCGAACCAAATCGGTTACGATTTCATAACTTCTCACATGGATTCGTTTGAAAAAAAAATTATAGAGCAGCTAAGACCTTGCCAAATCAGTTTAGAAATATTACGTTGAATAATCGATTTCATGACATTGAAAAAAAAATAACTTCGCTGTTCGAAAATTTTCTTTTTTTTTTTTGTCGAAAAAAAATGAAAGCTGTACTTGAAGGGTTAAATGAAGAATATGGTAGATAGAATTTATGAAACATTTAATTGATGAATAATTATATAAGAAAGAGCTGAAGGTTATATACAGTTTGATAATTATGAAAAGGTTCGATAGAATCTATGTTTGACAAAGGCACAGATGTTATTGATCAAATCATATTTATTATTTAAATTATTAAACAATCATATATCATTGTTCTACTCATTATTGATTTTATATATTGTTCTTATTGATTTTTCAATGCTTTTTGATTATGTACATATGGATAAATTCATTTGAAATAATTCTATACGTTATCAAATTTAGAATCTTCTTCCCTATGTGCAGATAAACATTCATATTCTTTGAAAATTAATCGAAAAACTTGTTCTTATCATTTACAAATCACTAATCAATATAGAAACGAAAATATTTTCGTATTTATTAATGTTGATTAATTATTATTTCAATTCATGTCATTCTATTCGATAATTATTATTGCATTTCTTCATCAATGTAAAAGCAATTTTTCATTATTCATTGATGACTCATGATTGATAATGCTATTTGACCAATATTCTCTGGTTAGATACAATCAATAAATTTGTTCACAATATTATTTCCGTTAATTGTATAGAATTCCTTAATTTGAACTTTGTAGGTCGAATGATTTGGAAAAAAACATTATCATATGTAGGTGTAGATGTATGTCTTCTTTATCTCTTCACCCACATTTCTATCATCAATGGAATAATAATTTGTATTATTTCAAAGTTTCAACAAGTCGGCATATCTTTTGAGTTCGTCACATATTATAATGCATACTCAACAGCTTTATTTGTTTCATGTATTCTGCACTGATTGTCTTACTTTATTGGTTTGCTTATTTACCTAATAAATCGAAATCAAACTGGAAATTTTTTTCAAATACTTAAGATTGCATTATTCCTATCGTATATATGAAAAGATAGCCGTATATAATATGAACATTTCGAATATATTTTTACCAATAATGTAAATATTGTTTTGTCTTTCAGATTAATAAAATGAACAATTATTAAGAATCGTTAAATGTTTCAATAAATGTTTAAAATAGATTGTTAAGACGTATTTTTTCTTCGATTTATTGCTAAAATTTGCACAATGATCGAAATGAAAAATATACAGAATTCTGTAAAATAATATATAATATTTAATGAAAAATATTTTCAAAATATGATGAAATAATTTGTATGCAAATTAAAACGATTTTTATCATATGTCTAAATCTAATTCATTGCAAATAAAAATTACGTCGAACGAGAAAATCTCTTCAATAGTCTCAGAACTAAAAACGACTGATTCCACTCATATCTACTAATCAAATTAGGCAAAACTTATACTGATGGCTACACTGTTGACTTTCTTTTCGAGTAACGACCATTTCACTCAGTTCCTGATTGACAAAGGAAGGTCTCTGAGTGTGATATGGCAATCAAGTTGATGTTTGACTCGTAAGTAGGTCTCGATGATACAAGTCAACGCTGATAAGGATTTGTCCCATCTACTGTCCTTCTAAAATTATTAAAGTTTTATGGAATTTTTTATTCTTGGGAAAGTATTTGTGAAAAACGAAAGTACAGAATTTCAATGTGAAAATCTGCCGAATAGTAGGTCTAGTGGATCTTACTTTATCTTGAAAATTTCAGCGTTAAGGCATGTGTTCTTCTTAGAATATTGAATAATCAAAAACTAATAATGAGTTACAAGAAACGATAAGAAAAGTCCAGTACTTTCAAGGCTCGAGATCTCAAAAACGATATATTGTTTTGGGCTGAAATTTCCAAGATATTCAAAGGTTCGCGAGACCTAATGATAGACGAAATTGCAAATTGAAACTACGTAACTAATTTTTTCCCACACACCTTTCTGAAGATAATTAAAAGTGAATAAAATTGTAATAGCTTAGAAAGAATAGCCTACGGGAACAAACTCTTATCGACTTCTACTAGGTCTCATTGAAATCTACTTATTGGCAAAATATTAGTTCTATTGACGAATTATATTTGGAAATGTTTCCTTGTTAGTATAATTCAACATGGTCACTTCGACCTGTTTAGGTTGTACCTAGTCTAAGTAGACTATATCTATAACTATCTTGACTTATTTTTTTGGACTTTTATATTGAAATTTTGACTCATATTCATGATTAAAATAAAAATTTGTATTTAATATAATATAAAAGCTATCTGTGAAAGATGTTCAACAAGACCAAATCAATTACAGAGTACTATAATATTGTTTTTCTTCTATGTAATTGAATATTTCGAAACAAAAGAAAAAATGCCATTGAATTATTCTTTATCGTATCAAGTTGTTTATTTAATACTCGTATATATTTCTATCTGCTTGTCAACTATTTAAATTTTATTACGAAAAACACGGTCGTTTTTTGGCTTAACGCAAAAAACATATTGTATATAAATATAATTTGACATTTCATCTTATGTAAAAAAAAAAAAAAAAAAAAAGAAACAAAAACTGATAATTATCACGTTGACAATACGATTTCTTCTTATCAATCGTTTTCACAAAGTTTGTATATTTTTTTTCTTCAAATCAATTGTTACAAGTGTCTACCAGTATATCAGCATTGCATCACATAGTTTATCATATGCAAGTAATGTATATAGTATATGATGCACATCACTAACCATATCATCGACGACACAGACGACTGAGTAATATAAAAGTCACTTTCTTTTTTGTTTAATAGCTTACCTCTATTTTACCTTCTCGGTTTCTCTTTATGACTGGCTACATACATAAATGCAAATATCAATTTTATTATTGAATGTCATCGCGCACTCGAACACAATCATTTAAACAATATTATCATATATATTTAGAAAATACTACAACTAGATCATGCTCATCTTCGACTGATTCATAAATGATGAACAGCAGTGAAAATAGAACATGAAGCAAAGAAATGAATATGAATAATAGTAAAGTAAATAATTGTCGAATAATATCAGGAATTCAACATAATTGTATACAAGCAACATTTCATACTTAAAGAAATCGATTACATAGAGAAGCA
This sequence comes from Rotaria sp. Silwood2, assembly GCA_905329745.1. Classification (NCBI taxonomy): domain Eukaryota; kingdom Metazoa; phylum Rotifera; class Eurotatoria; order Philodinida; family Philodinidae; genus Rotaria; species Rotaria sp. Silwood2. The sequence goes on along the minus strand of CAJNSZ010000014.1, from coordinate 1,871,747 downwards.
AAAACAAACATCAATTGCAAGAGGTCTATAAAATTTATCGCTATCTACAAAATCAAATGATAAAAAGCAATATAAAAAACATCAACAAATAGATTCGAACTTTAAATTTGAATAAAATACTAAAGTGAAATAATTTTTGTATATTTTTTTCTTGTTTTATAGAGAAAATTTTCTTTTAAATCCTTAAATTGTTTCATAATACGCGCAAGCTATCGATAGGATCTTTATAAAACATATAATTTTCTTCTATAATAATATTAACTGACTTCATTGTCAAAAATTCTATGTTCCATTTTCAAAACATTACATATAACTAACAATCATTTTCTTTTCCAATGAATAAATCGATGCAAACTACAAAAAGAAACAATCCAAATTTTCTCAATTTATTTTTATGTTCTACAATCTTAACAAACACAATTATCTTAGTAGCATATTATCAAATAAAAACAAATATTATAGAGTATATAATTCTCTTATAGTATTCACCTTGTACTGATTTCGTGTCATTGATATTCCTTAAGGTCAGAATGTCTCCCGTACCTTCACCGAGTAAAGAAATATTGGTTTCTATGTCATCACGACAAACGTGTATGATTGAGAAATCATATTCGTCAACTTTGAAAGTAAGCAAAAAATATAAATAACAATTATCAATAGTATTTTTTTACAATTACCTTTTCTTTGATTTTTTTTTTCATTGGTAATCGATTTATTATATTGGAAAGAGAAACATTAATAATTATCATGATCAATAAAACTAACACGACATTCACTACTAAGAAACAAGTAATAATACTCTCTTTTTTATTACTTCATTTTCACACAGTCAAGCGAGCCTTTGTGAGAGGTAAGTTCTTGATTTTTTTTATTATTTACCTTTATGTTACTTTCCTATCATGCATTCATATATATATATATATATAAAGTCACCTATTTCTAGATATTGACATTCAATATTAAACACTGCATTACAATTTCTACATAAGCAAAGAGGTTCGAATCAAACTGTGGACATCTTTTTGTTTCTGCCAATTCGTCACTGATCAGTAACAATAGATATATCTATTCAAATGTCTGATACACAAAAGTTATCATGCAATACACAACCAAATACTATGATGTTTACAAATGATGAGAAAAACAAACATCAAGAATTACGACAAAAATGTGGTAAAGAATATGACGAAGTATTAGAAATTAAACAAATCGAATTTGAACAATGCTTGATTATTAAACGAATGGTTCAGTTGGAGTTACAAAAAGAACGATTAAAAGGTATATTAAATGCATTACAATCGTTAGATTCAGAAGATGATGGTGATGATGATCAATGTGTGCAAACACAACAACGATGACTGTACTGTACTCATTAAAATTTTGATTTTTTATAGATACGATTTTGTATTTTTAAATGATAAATAAAAGTGTCTGTAACACGTATTTTAAAAAAAGTCTTCATTGTTTCTTGAAATATAGTTTTCTAAAAGAAAGCTAACAAAGAGGTTAGAAAGACCTTGTCTTTACGTCACAATTTATTAAGAATGATTAACTAAAAAAAATTATAGAAAAAGTAATCAAAGAATAATTTTTTTTTCGCACAGTCATTGTGGGCATTCGTCTCAGATGATTTGCAATTACATTTGTATTCAATATAAAAAACAAAACAACAGAATGTTAGTGTTATTATTAGATAAGTATCGGTTTCTGTAGCATGAACAACAAAAAAAAAAACAAAGTCATTATCAAAAATTTCTCTTGTTGCCTAGAACTATAAGCTCGTAAACAGGCATATTTTACCGTATTCCATAGCTTAGTATTACGAATGTATATCTTGGTAACTGTATACGGTCTCTATATATGAACAGGACGGTTTTCTTCGTCCTGTCCTGCATTCTTTAGGACGATCTTTTCATATATTGAATTTTTGACAAAGATAAAAGCTTATCTGTATATGCGGTACGATGTCAAATAACATAGACATATTATCTATTCAAAAATCATTTACTGTTTGATAATACTAATAAACCTTATCACATATTTTCCAGCAGACATGAAATGAACAATAAACAAGAATACTGGACATCTTTATGATGAACAAAATAATAATAAAACTAACATAAAGATATGAGATTCAAAATGTAATCAGTATAAACAAATGAACAACGATAAAGAATAAGTTTTCTTTTTATTGTTTTTTTCTTGAATATCTCTTATGAACAAATAATATGTTATCAATTTAACTTAGTGAAAAACGTGATCATCTTTGAGTAAATATCGAATCGGCTGAGCTAAATAATCTTTATATCGAACCAATAGTCACTGGTATGACATCTCCTCTTCCGGCTACACAATTGATAATAACGGAAAATTTCACTAATAGAGTAGAACTTCATTGATTCATGATCAATGAGACAACTTGAATGTTTTGCAAGATTCAAATATTATTGTGCAGATCCTGTGTCCTAAAAAAAAGGTTTCTATATGTGCAAAACAAAATGGATTGTCTGCAAAGCAGATTCTGTGAGACACACGTCCTGTGACATTCTCTGATATCTAAATATCTGAGCTGCATAATTAAATCGTTGAATATCTGAAAAGATCTTCAATAATTGAATTCAACTTTTAGATTTGACACTACTGCTTAACAGCATAAATTAAATTTTCAGTTTATTTATTTTATCAATCAGGAAATTAAAAATTTCTACATTGAAGTTAACGGTCATGTGTATTTTTTGTCGAAACTGTTAATTCCATAATTTTCAAGTTTTATCACTTTTCTGTTAATTTCATGAGATTTATTTTTCTTTCATAGTTTTTGTTCAGCTTCATTCTCTATAGTATCTCTAGAAAAAAAAAGTTTCAGCTTGATTGAACGTAGCAGCTCGGAGAAACGGGGGCGAAAATGCAGGCCATCTTTCGCTATTGTGATCCAAATATCTCGTAGAAGACAATACCAGAAACTTTGTGTCCATAACAACTTTTGCTCTACATATCAAGATCTATCTGCCCTAAAAAATTTCAAATTCTTCTGATGAGCTATTAGTCAGAAACCCCAGAAAGAAGGACGGAGGGTACCCTTAAAGCATTGCAAATAATATAATTGCTGAGAGTACATTGCTCTGTTCTGCATACTGTTTTATTCTTTGCTGTCATCTATAACTGATCTTTCATGTATGCGTCATTTGTTGCACAGATTAAGTTTCATAAAATTTCAACGAGTAGCTCTTTTGAAAATGCTTCTACAAATCAAATCAACTTAACTTAAACACTTCGTTAAATATACTTCACCAACAATTATAATTCCATATTAAGCATCCGAACGTCCCGATATGTCTAAATTCCAGTGTTTCTACTGTCATATAGTATCCAACTTTGCTGACCTTCGATTATTCCTTTTCTCTGACGTGTTTTATGGATGATTCATTATAGCGTCCATGATCACCTACATAAATACATATATGTAATTATTCACTTAATTGATATTTAACTGTATGAATAACTGATGAATTATATATTTGTCTTTTAGATTGATCTATCTTGATTTAAAAGTATATTTTGTTTTGCTTCATTGAAGAAATTATAATCATTTACACATTTGAAATGGATAGTTTCAATAGAATATATATTCTCTTAAATAAATAATCGTCTCATTGTTGGTCATCCATCCACATGAGCCGATGAATTGTGATTTAGACCATTCAAATTACGAAACTCATCACCATTATATGATTGTTACGCTCGAACATTCTTAATAAAAATATTTCTAGTCATCACCAATATTGATTGATTCATTGTTGAAATTTATTATTAAACGATATTTATCCAAATGTCAAAAGAAAACAAAAGATCCAGTCTTTGACTAATCATTACTGATTTATCTTGTATTTAGAGAAAAAAAATCGTTATCCTTGTCGTATAGAATGGCTCTCATAATATTTCGAATCTAAACATTGATTTAGTCTAGAAAAAAAATAACCGTAAGATTTTTGAAATATTGATGCTGGATATTGTGTCAAAGAGTAGAATCAAATTAATTCATTGATAGCTTGACAGAAAATTACTTTCTATCCATCTATTCAATATCAAAAAAATTCGATGAAAAGCTTCTTCAGTAGCAATCATCTTTTTCCTATACCATTATTCTTCAACAAATAAATTTCTATTTATGGCCTCTCATAAAATGCTGTGATAGTAAACATACGATGATGTACATCTATATAAGATACATACTTCCATATCGCTTCAACTGTCATGTAAAAAGAACGATTATAATTTTTCACAATTTATTATCAATCTGTAATGAATCCATTTAAGTCTGACAGAACTTTTGATATTGTTTACTATCTTATGGCATGCTTAGATTAGCGAATGTAAGAAAAGATATAAATCAATGATTTGCATCAGCCACCGCTAAAAGTTCTTGATTCTTGTTTTAAAATTTTCTTAGTTCCGTCAAAATTTTCAAAATAACAAACAATGTCATGTTAGGAGAATAGACAAAACATCCTTGAAAACTGATTATGCATGTCAAAAATTTTTAAATATAGTATCTATTATTATTTCTTCGCGGCGTCGGCTCAGTTGATCAGTTTACACTTCTGAATGTAAATCAATATAATAATTTTTTTTCTTTCAAAATAAAAGAACAGCTAAAAAAAGAAACTGATCGAAATAATTAAAATTTAGCTTTCTTCTATTGTCCAGTACATTTTATCTTCAACTTATCTCGGATCGAAAACATAGAAAAAATCGATATTTCTTTTTATAAAGTGTTATAATATGTATTTCAATAAAAAATAATGAGGCGATTAAAAGAGATTCGGTAGAATCGATCTACCTTGTGATCGTCCATCATTCTATACTCCAGCCTACAAATTATACACGACACAATGATCAGAAGTGAAGAATAATTTTCAAAAAAAAAATTGATATATTGTCTCTGAACGACATGAATAACTCTATTAATGATCTCAAACACTTGCCACCTTTCATATCAAACACTAAGATAATAATTAATACATTTCATATGAATTGGTTCGTACATCTTATCATAAATTTCAGTTCGATAAGTATAAATCTATCGTTAAGTTTTTCCGATTACTGATATATATTTCTGGACAATTCTGAAGAACTCAGGAAGTAAAATCAGTCTTTCATATAAATATATTCCGTTGAAAACTTCTTTACTACAATCATGCATTCTTCTTAATTCTTAGCGCATTTCGTTTACAGAGACAATTTTTATTCAATATAAGATAATATATTTTATTTCAGAATGTCTAACAAAAAAGAATAGATAAATAATTTAATTAACTAAAAGCAACTAAATAAAAATAAGAAATTATAACACCCAAACTTTCATTGAGTGTTTGTTTGTTGTTGTTAGTGGATAAATTAAACGATGAAGATCAGGAACTGCAGATTTTTTGATTTTTTTCGTATTCGGAGTAGATGAATCAACAGGACGAGGAGTATATTTTGATAATGACCAACGAATATGAGCCGGTCGTCGTGTAGAACATAAATTTGGAAAAATAAGAGTTGTATCAAATTTTTTTGGCGTTGATGTTATTTGTGGTTCAAATGTAGTAGAACTATAATAGGAAAGAAATAATAATATTTCAAACAATATTCTAATATAAAACACGGTTATACTTACTTCATAATGTGTATATAGTATAACTAAGATTCTGTGATAGATGAGTATATTTCGTATAATGATCTGGAATACAAATTGTTAACTATCGTTGAGTTACATCGACATAAATATCAAGCTTAGTAATTACAACTCGAGAAAATTGCTTGCAATCAATAAAGCAAACCAATAACAATTTATTCGATGTGATCAAAAACACTAATTGATGTAATTGTTCCCAACATAAGCTTATTAACTGATACACAAAAGAACAACATATTGTGTTCTCTTTCTTATTCTTTGATTAATTAATGAAACAAGTTCGACTGATAATATTAGAAAGTTATATGTGAATGTTATGTTTACACTGATAAAGGAACAATATTATTCGGTTTTTTCAATATAAAATTCAAAATATCTATTCAACTCTAAAAAAAATTCATACAAGTCACTTCTATTGATTGAAACAAATAAAAATGACTTAAGAAAAAAAAATTCCTAAGATAGAATATTCAATAGTTTATTTTCTTTTTAATCACACATTCACAAAAGTAAAGATTCACTTCATGAAAATGAATCTACTGTCATATTCCTAATTAATATATAGGGAATAAAATGAATAGCTGTACTCCAAGTTACATGAACAAGCGAGGAATATGAAAGAGAAAAAAAGGAGTATAATGAATCAATAATTACAATGTAGTTAAAGGTCATCTTGAATATAGAAAATCTTTTGTTACATATCAACATGGAATCAGGCGGATATTAAGTGAGAGAGAGAAAGCGAAAGTCGTTTTTTATCACTTCAAGTTGTTCTAAATATACTTTGACGCGTGCTCTATCTAATAGCGGAAACATTTTTGTTACAAATTTAAGTAGAAAAGAGCAAGTGGAATTCAAAATTATCCCGAGACAACTGATATCGATGAGAAAATCATTTTTTTTTTGAAAATGAAACCACTTGATAAGTATGTCTGGTATTGATCATCGAAGAAATCTTATAGTGTGAGGAAAAAAGTTTGTTATTAACTAATTTTTGGTATGACTACGCTCAAGAAAATGAACATATGCTGTTTAGGACCCCAGCCATTCTTTCTAATTTGTCGTGAGTCGTGGTCTTTTTTCTTAAACGACATTTATTGTAATGAAAGTTACATAAAGACAAAAACAAATAAAAATGATGAGATTATTAATTAAGAAGAATAAAACTATGTTCGTAATTAATTCAATTCAGTTTAATGAAATAAGTGTGTGTTGTCGTTTAACTGTATTTGTAACAATACAAAAGAACGATTGATTAATTAATAGTATCCTGCTAGAAAACGATTTTTCGCACCCAATAGTTAGCTGAACTTGAGCCGAAGCAAAGCGACATCCGACAGAATCTTTCACAGGCAAAGAACAGTTTTCAAACTTTTACTTTATATGTAAAATTATATTGTTTCGTTTCTTCCATACACAGCAACGAAAAAAAAAAGAGATCATTTCAAATTCAGCAGAAAAAAAAGCAAATGATTCATGATTCACTTGATGTCTTTCTCGTTTTAAAATCTAATCAATTTCACTCAGTATGTGTTTGCGCTTGTTGCTGATGAAACTTGAATAGGACGCACTGTTGGTTATTTTTCTCTTCATGTATACGATTACTTTGTCATATAGTTTCTCATCATGTGTAGATGAATTTCCATTGAAAAAGAATTCTTTTTTCAAATACAATAATTGCTCGGGTTTTCATTTCTATACTTTTATATAAACAGCAGTTGGAAATAGAAAAAATGTTTTGATATATCAAGATATCAACTATTCCCGAGTTGAGTGCTCAGTACTCGAGGAGCCAGTCACAAAAAAATTAATTAATAATTAAAATAGAATTTTTGATTTTGAAAAAAACTGATTCATTTTATAATTTCTTTTTTTAATATTCGGTAATTTCATATCTATTTATTTTATTTTTCGTATCCTATAATATAATATTCATAATCTAAAAGACATTTACCAAGTACACGATATATTTATATACAAAATTTGTTCATCCGGTGTAAAATCAACACGTACAGTATTCTCTTTTTTTCGATCAAAACTTTCTTTAACAAGAATATTTGATTTAATATTTCCATGTCCATCAGTTATTTTAACATGATAATTATTAGTATCATCTTCATCATGTGTTAATGTTCGAATATCTGTTGATGATGATGATAAAGATGATTTTGATGATATATCATCATTTGAACTATAACCACTTTCATATGTTGAATTTTTATCATTAAAATTTGTTGCTAGAAAATCTTTTAATGTAAAACAAAAATGTGTCGGTTGATTTAATGTTAAACATTGATTATCTATAGCTGGACCAGCTAATAAAATATCTTTTTCTTGTATTGATTGACAATAAAATGGATTATTTTCAGCAACAATACTAGCATAATCAATTGATATTAAATGTCTATTTAATGTAATGGGTATAAATGAACATATATATGAGGAACGATGACGACGACGTATTGATACAGATGGAGATTGATCATCATCTGTTAATATATCAACATGCAGTGAATTGTTTGAATCATCAAATGGATTATCAATAAAGACCTTTGAATAGAAAATAAGTTATTAATTTAATGTTTTACAATAATTCTGCAATAGATTGAAATTTTTTGTTGCTATGCGTATCTCGGATAGGGAGAAGAGTAGCTTTGCATAAGTAATAGACAGATATAGAAAAAGGTAACAAAGTAGGGGAGATTTCATGTAAGGATAAATGTGTGATGGCTAAAGATGTGTAGGACCAAGGTGTTTTTTATCCTGAGCTAGAGAAATTATTGCTGAATTTATTCGTATGGCACAAGGATTTTTTTTTGTTTTGGTTACCTCTATTAAGTTATGTTCTTATTGATATGATCTATAAGATAATTCATTTAAGCATAATCTTTAGTTTCGGTCGAGGCAACCATTTTTTTGGGGCTTCGGTCCGGAATAACTTTCAAACTTTTGTCTCATACATCTCTATTGAATATTCAAAAATAAACCAAATATTGCTATGATACATATAGGATAGACAAGTTAAGATAAAGAATGCAGTGGTAAATGCAGGAATGGTCATCTTTTTCTTCGAAATTGATCAGATATCGAAAAACTATTTTTACTATGACTACTTTTGTCTGCTATCTAATAATCTAATAATCTAACATTCTCTTTATTTATCACACATCATAGGTCCATCGTTGTGATATAGAAACGATTCAATCAGGAGAAAGTTAAGGAAAGCGTATTTTAGCAATGTTTCCTAAGGAGGGAACTATCTGAGCTGTAATTTGTTGTTAGAGTTGATCTTGAGCCTAAAAGAAAGTCTCAATAAGACTAAAAACAAATCTTAAAAGGATTCAGGCTCATGAATCTCTGAAGTCGAGTTATGACTATTTTACTGAATTTTCAACTTATTTTTAGGTATTTACTGCAAAATCAAATAACAAAGTTTCGATCTGAAATTTAGCCGATAGATAGGTCTAATGATTCTTAGAATATTTTAAAAATTTCAGCTGAAAAGAATGTTTCTTTGTCGAGATATTAAATTTTTGTTACATGTCTGTGGCAAAACAACTATTTATTGGAAATTTAATAATTCAACAAATGGATATTCTTTTCAGTTGAAACTTTCAGGATATTCTAATGGTCATTATACTAAGAGGAAGAGAGGTTTGTAGCTCCCATCAACTTTTGGTATTCAAGATGTTGATATATATTTGGATTTAGACTGGAAATCAAGTTGATAGCTGTGAGTAACAGTTATGCTATTTCAATTCAGTTTTTCATAAAACTTGACTAAAGGTTTCCATGACCGAGGAATTCGAATCTCCAGTCGGTGAATCGAAGCCTATATCAAAAATGTAACTCAATGCTAAAAAACGTGAATAATCCGTAGAAAATTGACTTCAATTAACCAAAGCAGTCGAGCTCCAGAATTTCGAAAAATCGAATTGAAATAGAATAACTCTCATTCACAGCTATCACTGTAATTTTCAGTCTAATTTCAAATATGTATGAATATCTAGAGTCAATTTTTCGTTGTATATTCTAACATATTATTTCAATTATATCTCATCTTACTTGAAATTCAACAGGTCGATGAAGTATAATTTCTTTTGATAAACCGATAACACGTATACGTGGTTTTTCACGATGTGTAATATTTTTTTCAACTTGAGCAATAAATGGTGAATGTAAAATATCTTTATCATTTTCAAGAATATGTATAGGACAATTGCCTTCTTTCAATGGTACATAACGTACAGTTGCTAATTGTTGTTCATAATCAATTTCAGCTTGATATGATGGTTCTAAACGAAAATGTATATCACTATTTATTGTTTGATTAAGATCAACATAAAATTCAGTTGGTAAATCAACAATTGCACGTTTAAGACCAGGTCCAAATGGTTTTAATTTTGATAAATAATTTGATTCATCATGTATAACATCAATTGTTAATTGACGATGAATTTTATTATTAAATAATATTATTAATTGATGTTCACCAATAGACATTGGTTGATATGTTAATTCAAGAGAATCCATTGAAATAATACGACGTTGAACGACTATTGCATGACCAAATGGATCAAGAATTGATAAAGAAAATAAATCGACCAACGAATTATTATAATATGAAGTTGTTGATGATTTTATTCGAAGACGAAAACGTGCAATTGAATTAACAATAACTTTAGTTGAACATCCATCACCTTCTAATTCATATTGAGGTATTTCTATTAAACAAAAGATTCAATTAAAATGAATATTATTAGTTGAATTAAATTCTTATTTTTATGTATTTGGGATAGACAACTCGATTTTCTTACTTAATTTTGAATAAGAGAATGGCTGCGAACGATACGGAGGATGTGTCATAGTTAATATAGCACGTTCACGTAAAATCAGTTAAAGAAGAAAATGGCCTAAAACTAAACCATAGTATGTGCATACATGCCGTCGTTCTTTTTTTTTTCTCCTTTTCTTTATATCGTTTGAATAAAACTTATTGGTGATGATTTACTTGTATAACAAAACTATTTTTCTCTATTCTATCGTCATTTTTCTGTCTATGAAGCTGAGATGGTAATTTGAAAATGCTTTGCTATTTAAGTCAAGTGCTCTGTTTTGATTTGGAGAATGAATAATCACATCTTAAGTACCTGTAAGGAATAGAAAAAAAAAATGTTGATTTTACTTGTACATTATAATATGTTAGTTCTAAAATTGCTTGATAGCAACGATTTCTCTCAAATTAGATATGAATTAAATGTTCTAATTACCTGGTTGAGGCTTTTTAATTACGTCTTCAAAGACTAATAATTGTTCGTCTTTTTTATATGAATTATTACTTAAAGTTGAATTATATATAAAAACTGTATATTGTGAATATGGTATTTTTATATTATTAACATAAAATGATATATTATACGTTCCTGCTTCAGTTATTGGTTTATAACTACATGAAAAAAGTTTTGTATAACCTTGATTATATGTATTTATATATTTAACATTAGTTGATACTAATTTTTCATTTGGATCTAAAATACACACATCAATAGACGATAATAAATTATTTATTGTTGTTGTTGTTGTTGTTGTTAATTCAAAACAAAATAATATTGTTTGATTAAGTTGATTATTAAAATTATTTCTATGAATACCTTCACCAAAACAATATAATTCAGGTCTTATTGATGAATAATAGCTTTTACGAATTAATGATGGACGTCGTAATTTGGAAATAAAATCATCAAAATAATATTCATTAATAAGTAATTCATTTGTCATTAGTCTTGTTGATGGAGTTACATGAAGATATTCATCAGTAAGACAAATAATTTCATTTAAAATTCTTAATGAATCCGAACAATGTATACGATATATGTTTGGACATACGGAATCAAATATAGTATATAGACGACGTATACAGGGTAAAACTTGAAGAAAAGAGTTTTGATTGTATGCTGTCGACATTAGAGATGATTTCTTCATTTGAATTAAATTCAGTTCATTAGAATTATTCCATAGAGAATCATTATAATTTTTTAAAAGACTAGATGTTGGTACATCATTGAAATGATATGATGAATTTGCATGTCGATAATACATACCAAATTTCTTTCTTTTTTTTACTTAGACAAATGTTAATTTACCTAGAAGATGCATACAAATAGATAAAAATAGCTACAACAAACAATTCTAGTCATCTATACAAAAGAAGAAATAGTAACAAAATAATAAATATATATCACGTATTGAATAACCTAACGTCTAATTATCTCTCTATGATGAAATATGTCCTTCATCTGGTGTGCATATATTCTACACCTTACATAATTAGCATTAAAAGGAAAAGGAATTTTCAAAATACAATAAAACAAAAGAAGAAGAAAAAAAACTGAAGTAGCGCAACTGATTACGATTTCAATCTTTAAAAATTACTATAAAAGATAAAGTTATATGACTACTGTTTCAAATAAAAAGTAAATCATAAATGTTATTGACAAAAAAAGAAATCACATAAACAATTGTATATTTTCAGGGACAAATATATTATGTATTTACATTCTTTCGAATGTAATTATTCATTACTGTTGAATTTTATTACAAGAACAGATAAATACCTGGTTACAGTGTGTATAATACTCACACATTCGAAAGTACCATAACATAGACTTATTTGTTATCTTTACCAAAGAAAATTACACCAAAGAACTATTGTAGATTCATAGTTTTTTCATGCTTAGATCTGTGTTCAATAAACATTGAAGTTTACAATAAAATCGAATGAATATTTCATAACATCTATATACATACATTGAAATGATATAGTTCAAACACATCATTATTTGTCGTTATTAATAATCTTATTCTAACATTCATTGAAAATTGCCTCAAATGTACTAATATTATCCATGATATATGTATGTTCAAATATGAATAATAATTATCAGATGGTCATTATACTTGAGATTTTTAATTATAGTTTTATAGTTTATATTTAAAAAATAGCTTCATGCATGTTTCTATGATGTCATATTGACCACCATTTAAATGACAAATAAACGATTATATAAACAAAAGATATATATTCTTTCTAATTGAAAAGAATTCAATGTATGAACGTTTAATGCAAAATTAAATTTTTTATCATTATCATTCTTTAATTATGCACTATGATTTGTATTGTTTCTTCTTGTTTTATTATGACTCGCATAACAAATATATATACAACCATTGTTTTAACAATCATATTATATCGTTTGATGTTTCTCAGTTGTTAACATTAAGTCATCCTTCATTCTTAACCTTCGTATACATTTTATCATTGTTACCTTCTTTTCTATATTTAGTTTTCAAAAATCATACACAAAATATAATCTTAATAAATCACTTGTCATTTACAACAATAGTTAATCATTCAAGTGAAACCACTCTGTTTTGCAATTGATTTCAATCATTTTTATAGACGAGGTTTTGTACGCAACGATTACTACCATAAAAATACTATTGACTATTTATTATTATTTTTTTTTGTCAAGCTGACTTAATTTAAATCTTTCTTTACGATCTCCACAATATATTAGTCGTCTATAAGTACCTTATTTTCATCTTTGTATTTATATATTACAGACAGATGAAGTTCTATAAATGAAACATTACAGTTCTCAAAATGTTACATTGATTGCATCATCTCAATAGTCACCAAAAAAAATGAATGACTGAATTAATCTTTAATGATCGTTAAGATGACGAGCAAATTTATTCTTGCAGCTAGTGATCCTATATTCAATAAAAGCAATCAATAAAAATAACAAAAAAAGAAAAATTCAGTCTCCTTCAGCATAACTAATGTCTTCTAAGAAATCTATTGATAAATCGATTCATTCATTTTTAACGATTGAGAAGTATTATTTACGCATGATAGATTAAAAAAAAATCTCTATATATATTCTTTTTCAAAGAAGAATGAAACTTCAATCATACATCTTTCTATCAAGGATGATAACCGATCAACCATTATCAGACTATTAAAAAAAAACATACGTTCTGTTTCATTTTAAACACAAGTGAGGAAAAAAAACGATTATTACTTTTCACTGAACAGCCAAATGGAATTAAACTAGTATCCTTTTTTCATTAGATTTTCGTCGAGAATCTGTATACATAAAAGGAAAAAGAAATACATTGAATTGAATGTATATAACTCTAGTTTTCTCTCCTAACAAGCATAGATACTAACTAGTAAACTAGTGCGATGATTATTTGAAAATAATAAAAAATTCAAAATAACCTTAACTTATTAAAAGAGCTATGCAAATATGTATCAGGTGTAACTAGAAAACCATATGTGATCGAGCAAAAACTATCGACAGCAGAATAACGCTCGATCCTATCCATTGATGGTAACCTCACTACATAGATTATAAAACTAATATCATTATATTTGAAGACTTACATGTGTTTTGGAAAAAATTTCTTAACGAGTTTGTAGTCGCTTGAAAAACACTCTTCAATTTTTATATATAAAAAAAGCAAAAACAGCATAGTATTAACACGCACATACATTAATAAACAATCGCTAGCAATGTTTTGTTGGTTAATAGTGACGTAGTCGTCGGGTAGCTCGAGAAATACGTGACAACCACAAATCTCTTCAATATGTTTGTTTCTTGTTCTTTTATTTTGAAATTGTAACACAAAAAAAATTCATCAAATTTCTGTTAACAAAACAAGCTGTAAGATTTTTGCTCAGGTCATTGGACAAGATGGTAAAAGTCACGAAACGTGATTTGAAAATCGATTATGTATTTTATTCGAGCAAATAATTCATCATATTCTAAAGGATAATTATTATTAAAGCGCGTTTTGGTTTTTTACAAGTGTTAAACAATAGATGTTTTTTGCTGATATTATTTGCACATATAAGATGAATAATTTATATTCTCATTTGGTTACGAAGCAAAAATAATAAGTACTATTATTTTGTATAAAAACTGAATACATTAGTTAAAGATCATAAACACTTACTTTTACTTTTCTTTCTTTTTACAGAGGACTTGAAGTACCAGATTTTTTTAGAAAAAACAAATTTGTATCTAAGTGTGCGATGTATATTATTATTCGAACGAAATACTTAGTATATGAAGAGAGTCGATACTGAAAGATATAATATGAATGATGTGGAATGTTATGGACTGATAAAAATATCATCTGAAAATATGTGAGAAAAATACAGAAAAAGAAGAAGCAGATCATGTGATTAAATTAAATATGCATACTAAAAAAATGTAATATTGAAATGCCTATAGGATTAAAATAGGTATATGCCTTGAGATTAAGTGAAATATCAATAAAAAAAAAAAAAAGAAGAAAAACGTAATTTTTCGATGAATTTATTTTTCCTTTTATATGTAATATAGCAACAGGAAATTTTCGACCTTACTCGGTCGATTACAACCTTCTCTGCGGCATTAAAATATGAAACATGATTTAGCTGCTCTTGCTAATCGTATGAAGATTGTTTTATTCTATCTATTTTTGGACACATTTCTTTACCATCTTTCTACTTAATCTTCCACAAATGCAATAAGGAAGTAGTTCATCTATTGTAACGCGACGTTATTCATATGCGATCTTTGATCGTATGTTAACAACCTTTGTCACGATCCGTGTTGATCTTTGATAGTAGAGAAATTGAAAACTTACTCGCAACCTCTTCAAAGAATCTATCAAAGAAAATACGAGTTAGACATCATAATGCCAGTGTACGACAGCAGAACGACACCGAAAAAAAGACGTGTGTGAATTGAAGATGGTCGACTTGTAACGATATATATCAAAAACATACCTTCAATAATCATCATGAAAAATGATAATCACATCAAGATCTTTCTTACAGGTGCCATTCTTAAATGATTATTCTGTTATACGAGGCACCCTTTTGTTTCTCTAGTTCTTTTTCGAAAAATGATATTAGACTGACTCATATTTTAACTCATTGAATCGTATGGTTATTGCTTCAAATCGTAAAGGACAACTCGAGATGTCCTGAAGTCACCAAGATTGCCGCGAGAGGGGGAGGAGGAAGTTAATGATTAAGACGATCGGTTGAGACATCACTGACACCAATGTGATACAAAAATAAAATAGATACTTGAGTTTTGAAAATTTTCGACATCCAGGATCTGTTTTTTTGACTAATATTTTTTCTGATTTCTCACCAGAGTCAGTTCTCTACCATCATTTTCTATCGTTTTCATTTCAAAACCGACTGACACATTTACTCATATTATTTATTCTTATTTTATAATTACCAATCCATTCGAAAACGATTCAGTTGAATCTCGAATTTTTCTTATTTCTAATAATTGTTTAAGCATTTGTTCTAGATTAATTTCATAATTTAAAATTTGTTTTGCTTGTGTACATAACATATGAAGAATATCGTACAACTTTCTAAGTTCACTTTCATATGATTGATTTATTGAAGAATCATTTTCATTTTCGTCTTGCCTATCTGTATTATTTTTAATTGAATCATCTAAATAACTCTCAATAATTTCATATTCGATTATATTATTTTTTAACCATGTTTCACTTGGCAATGTTGATTCAATATAAATAAGTTCACGTATCCAATAAGTATCTATAAATAATAATTTTTAAGAAAACAAAAAACAAAAAGATTAAAATTTTATTTACTTGCTTGAGCTCGTGCTTTTTCCATTGAACTGTTTATATCACCAATTGTTATTCCTAATAAAAGATTCATAAACACAATACTCATTATAGCAACAAATGGTATAAATAAAAATATTGCAGCTGTAAATGTTGATTTAGACAAAAATAATGTTTCATAATCAAATTCTCCAACAATCATTGATGACGATTTATGTATAGCTTTTGCTACAGTTACAAATGCTGGTTGATTAAAAAATATCATTTTTGTTGATATTGTAAATGCAATAAGTAATGGAAATATAACAAATAATAATAATGTAAATTTAATTAATATTGATTCAATCATAACAACAAAATTTCCAAAAAATGGTACTGAACGAAGCATAACAGCTATATTAAACCATTGAAATAATATTGAAAATGATGTTAATTGCCATTGCCAAGAAATAATATTATTATTTATTTCCTTTTCATATGGTATAAAAGCTATGATTGATGAAAGAAATGACATTAGTCCAAATAATTGTGCAAATGGTGCACGTAAACCACGAAAAAGTATTATTTCTAAGAATACTTTGAATAAATTTATTATTGATAATACAATAATAATCCATCGAATTGTTAAATTAGCTATTGGAGATAATGGTATATAGTTTGGTGATGATGATTTTATATTTGGTGCAGGTATAATAAGAACATAGAATGTTAAAATAAATAAAAGTAAAAAAGATAATATTCGTGGAAAATAAAAAAATGAACGATATAACTTCCATTTACGTAACATTAATTGTTTAGCAAGAGGATGTTCAAGTAAGAAATGATGTTCATTATCAAGAGCAATTATTAATGGATGATTATGATAAAGTTGACGACTGCGTGTTGTATATAATTTATTGTCATTTCTATTGAATTAAATGAAGTCAATATATATTATTCAGATTTGATTTTATCATAAGTATATATTGATGAGAAAGTTACCTTAGATGATAAAAACAACTGTTCAACTTAAACATTGTCTACATGTAGAGAATGTATAGAGTAGAAAAAGCTTAAAGATGGATGTGGAACCCCTCAAATTGGCACGAATTTCAAAATTGTTGACATCCTAGGCTCTATATGGATGCGAATTACGATTTGGATGAGATACAGATTTTTTTTGCAGTACTTCATGTTTTTTCGTAAAATTAATATTTTTTTTTTGAATTTCGATCTGGAACTTAGTTTATATCAAAACCTCAATCAGACGAGCTCATCTAGAGAATTTCAGAATGTTTGTACAAATTTTCTTTTCGATATGGATTATTTAAAATATCTATGCTAACACGATATTCATAGAAAAACCGTCTTTATACTAATATATTGATATCTGAAAGACAATGGATCTTACAAATTCTGAAATTTTGTAGATGAGTCAATTTGATTGCAGCTTTGATATGAGTAAATTTTCAAGTCGAAATTCGCAAGTTTAACATTACCGAGGGACCATAGATTGTTGAAGAATCATATTTACAGTACGGTATTCTAATACATACTTATAGTATCCGGGTACTTCGATGATTCCAAAGTGTTTTGTAAGACTATTTGCTTGTCGTTTCTTATGAATTCAATTTTATATATTCAATTGTCAATATGAATCGAGATAAATCTGTACTAAAATAGTCGTGAAAAGTACACGGAGTTTAATCTTTCATTCGAGAGCTTAGCGCTACTTCTATTACCGATAAAAATCTCATGTCAAACAATTCTTGTTTGCTTGATATATTAAGTTATCTTTGGAAGCTCTTAGCGTGAAAGCGAATGGAATTCGTAGAAAAGTAACTTCTAATTCTGACTATTTTAAACCGTTTATCGTGAAATTTTCTTTAGTGAGTTGTTTGATCTAATCAAGTATTCTCTGAAAATCTCATGATTAGAACTATTGATGCAGTGAAGATCTATGACGCACTTAAGGTTACACCCCCTCCCCCCCCCCCCCTTTCTGGGGATGAAAACCAAAATTGTTTCGACTTTTTGTTTTTCATCGATACATATATTTTGAAGTTGTCCCTACCCATCTGCGCGAAAATGATTCTTNTACAGTGATCACTCATGTTTCTAGTATATCAGGTTTCCAATAGATAAATAAACAGCAAACGTACACCTAATTCACTTTTTACTAAATTGACTATTTCATTTTAAAATCGGTTGTTTGACTGTTCCTTAGGAATTAAATATATGAAGAAATCCCGCATAGGTTCCCTTGTAAGACGTACACTCCCCCCCCCCCCTTTCTGGAGATGAAAATCAAAATTGTTTCGACTTTTTGTTTTTCATCGATACATATATTTTGAAGTGTTCTCTATCGATCTGCGAAAAAAAATTTCTTTGTGTTTTCAAGATATTTCGTCTTTGCGTTTAAGAATTCAACAAATGTGGCTGCGTCTCTTTCATTTGCTCATCGGTCATTTGCAATCTGCAAACAGTTCTCTATATTCTTTCACCTTCGCTTTTCTCTCTGTCCAAGATAGATGTGAAATAGAAGTAAAAACAAGAGATAACTTTCAATTAATATGCCGTGGTTCTCTGACTACAGACATCTCGCAGCTGTAAAACAAAGTACTTTCTGATCGTGAAAACGATCTCATCGAATGCGCAGTAGTCGAAAACCTATAAAAACTCCAATAGAAAGAGAAAAGCAATGTGTATTTAGGAAGAAACCGAAATTCGATTTTGTTTTGCGTTTTTCTCGAAATTAAATTTTAAACAAAAAAGAGTAACTTTTCGCCTTCGTTTCTCGGCCGCAGTACATCCGATAGGGTTGAGTTTTTTTTTCTGACATACTAGACATTATTTTGGGTGCATTGTTTTTTTGTTTCAAAAAATATTGCTTTGATAATTTTTCACAGCTTTCGCAAAATTTGCTCTAGTAAAAAAATAAGCGGTTTGTAGGACGTGCCCAGTATTTTGACTTTTTTACTCGAAGAACAAGAGATATAAGAAAACCAAAAAGACTACGCACCCCAAACAGTGTTCAGCACCTGTAAAAGAAATTTCAGCTCGATTGAGCGTAGTATCTCTGAGAAATGAGGGCGAAAAGTGGGGTCAATTTTGCCCATTGTGACTCCAATATCTCCTAGAAGACAGCATCCAGAAACTTTGTGTCTATGACAACTTTTACTCTACTCATCAAGATCTATCTGCTCTGAAAGTTTCAAAATTGTCTGATCAGCCGTTCTCCGGAAATTCAGAAAAGGGGGGGGGGGGAGCTGTACCGTTAAGACATGTGGATATTTATTTGTCAATAACAAGCATGGATATTAGCGCTTAAAAATAATGACAAAACAGAAAAGTTTCAAAGAAACGCCTTTTTTGTAAGGTCCAAGGATAAAAATAGTATTTTTGCGTAAGAAATTTCAGACGAAAATATTCATATTTAGATCTTTGTTACATGATAATGGTACTTTTAGCAACTATTGCATATGTCTGATATTATCTGTACCTTCGTTTTCGAAGCAATAAAACTATTAGTAGTAAATATGATCACAATTCATGAAGGGTTCAGTATTTCCTATTATATTCATTAACTTTCGAACTAGAAAAAATCATCAGAAAATAATTCTCATAACAGTCGTTTAAGAAACATTATCACTGAAGAAAATATAAAAATATTTATTAGTGAGGATCTACAAATAACGAATCAAACATTTTGCTACAAATGAATGCATAAAAATTCTACTAGAATATTTACTTACATAAAATAATCATCAACATATTGATATTTATAAGTTGTTCGTTGAAATATGTTTTCAAAAACATCAATTTCATTTGTTATTAATATGAATTTATCAAAAGCATGTTGTGCACATTCAGGCATATGTCGAATTAAATTTCTTAATGGTGTTTGATGAACATTTTTATTTGAATTTCTTATTGACATAAGCCATTGATCACTCTGTGGGTGCTCTAAAAGTACATGTACTGTTTCAATTTGTCGATATTTTATTGCAATTTCTAATGGATTTTCTTCTTTATTATCATTAATATTTATCTCATTATTAATTCCAATATTTTGAGAAATTAAAAGTTTAACAATATCAACAAAACCATATTGACAAGCAAGTATTATGGGTAATTGTCTTCTTGATAAAATCGATTCGAATTCTGTCATATATTTTTTACAGACTTTTATTAATAAATCAACACATTGACTATGTCCATTTTGTATGGCAACATGAAGTGGTAATTGACCAAGATAATTTTCAATTAAAACATTAGCACCATAATTAAGAAGTATTTCTATACATGATATATGGCCTTGTTCAGACGCTAAATGTAATGGAGTTTTTCCATCTTCATTTTGTGCATCAATATATAAACGTAAAGTTACTGATGTTTGTTCAATATTAGACCGATCAGAATCAATTATTGTTGTAATAGAATTACTATGGCTTCCCATTGACTGTAATTTAGCTGATTGTTTAATATGATTACAAAGAAGTGTAATTAACTCATGATGATTACTTTTTGCAGCTATATGAAATGCATTCATACGTTGTTTATCAATTGTATTCCAACGGATATATGAATGAGTTAATAATAATGAACACATGTCGATCGAACCAGTTTGAACAGCAATTAAAAATATTGAACGTTGTTTTTTGTTTTCTACTTGATCGAATATTGGTAATGATTGATGATTAATAGCAGATAATAAACGCTTAACAATATTAATTTGACCAATTGATACAGCAATCATTATTGCATTCATATCATGATGATCAAGACTTGAAATATCACTACCAAATGTAATTAATTGATCGATAATATCAGGATGAGTTGTAACTGATAGAGCTGTTTGACCATGTTCATCTTTTATTTCTAAAATAGATGATTGTTTAAGATTATAAAATTCATGAACGATCGAAAAACGATTTGCTGCGCATGCTATATGAAGAGGAGATTGTTTATTTGAATTTAATATTGATGGATCAGCTTCATTATGATATAGGAGACGAATCATAGATGGATCACAGAATTTAGCTAGAAATTTAAATACTAATATTAAAATGTGTATTTATCAGCAAAATAATAGTTTTGAAAAATACATTCAACTCTAGAGATTGAATCTTTACCTGCAATATGTAAAGGAGTACCAAATGGTTCTGCTGGGTCATTAATAAATAATTTTATATTTTCACTCGTAAAGTTCATTAGAATATATTCAACTAATTCAATATTTCCACTTTGTACCGCTAAATGTAAACATGTTGCATCAGTATTTGTTTTCATAAGGAGAAATTTTCGAAAAAAGTGTTTTTCTTTTAAGTAAATTAATTTAACAATCTCTAAATGTCCTTTGAAACATGCATAATGTATCGGTGTCCAAAAATCAGCATCAATAGCATCAATTTGTGTATCTTGTTCAATTAAATATTCAACAATTGATAAATAGCCTTCTTTACATGCTAAATGTAATGGACGAATTCCTTGTCGATCTTGTGACTAAAAAAAAAATAAGAACTTTAGAAAACAAAGAACATTACCAAATAAGACCGTAAATCTACGATACTATCAGGCTTCATTTTCAGCTGACTAGAAAGAAACTTGAGAGGATGCCATAGATTTACAATCTTATCCAATGATATTCTTTTGTGTCTTTTTTTGACACTTACTTCAATATCTGCATTTAATGTAATTAATTGTTTAACACCAGCTAAGTTTTGATTAGCTACAGCATAATGAAGTGGTGTAAGAAGATATTTATCACGTACATTTATATCTCCATTAGTTTTAGCAAATAAATAAATAATTGGATGATCACTTGGAAGAATTTTTTCAATATATTCTTCTTGCCAAATTTGAAAATCTTGAATCTATATAAGAATTTATATATAGAAATATAAATCATAGTATTTATTTAATACTTGATTTCCAAAGTCAGTTTCAATTATAAATTGATTTTCTGTATGTGAAATATGATTTGATGAACGAAACGCTGAATGAATTGGTGTTCGATCATTTTCATCTTTTATATTGACACCAAATCTATTAAAATAAAACATTTAAAAAAAACGAATTAATTATAACGTTTTTTATTGATATTTTATACACATACACAAATTTAATATTCGATAAAAGAATTAAACAAATATGTAATTGTTGATTGCGAGCAGCATGATGTAATGGTGAAAGACCAGTATCAATGTCTAGTCGATCAACTATTTCACTTGCATGTTCAGCACAACTTAACATTTGTCGACTATATTCGATAAATAGACGTAAACGATATATATCACCTTCACGACAAATCTATAAAAGATTAGAATAATTAAAGAATTAGAAAATTATTAAACACATTTACTTGACTTATTAAACTTGTATTCCAATCATAAACTTCTGACATTATAAATGGTATAACTTCTTCATCTGTTTGAATATTTGTTAAAGGAGTTTCTTCTGTAATAATTTCTTCATCAATAATAAATTGTGACGTATTTGATAATATGTCATGCTGATTTTCATGAACATCCATGATATGAAATTGTTAGTCTTTTTTTATATGAAATTCTTGTTAAATCGTGTTGTCTTTTTTTATCTTCATATAAGTGACGTTATCAGACTTCTTTTTTTTTGTATGATAGAAATACAATATAGGAATGTGTGTACGATATAGGGGAAGGATAAAAACTTTCGTTCTTTCGTATTATGTAAAAATATACTCTATTTTACCTTTTTATTTCATAGCATATAATCGAAACAACTCTATTCAAAAAGAATAATTTTCTTATATTGAAAGTCAACATTAAATTTCGATCAACGTTCGAGTATTTCTGAAGATTATGGTTTTAATAAATATTAAAGCATACAAAAGTTAATAATTCTTTAGAAAGATAAATAACCTTTATTAGCACTCTAAAAGAAGATATACATGTACCATTCTTCAATGTGATGGTGCTATGGGTTATGTTCGAATAAAAAACAAATTTTCATTTGACATATAGCACCGTCAATGGCAAAGGGGAATGATTCGAAGTATCTTGATGATAAGATGTAGAGTAGACTGGCGAGTGACATGAATGAGAAAACTGAGTTAAAGAAAAAAGAGGATATTTTTCCTTTTCATATACTGTTTTTTTAATTTTTATTGTGTTTGTTTCTAACAAGAATAGCTCGATGTATATTAGCTGATAGTTAACTCTTTTTCATATTCGATTCATTTGTTAAAGGAATTAGACGAAAATGTTATACTGAACATCGATATACATGTTAGCGTTCAATCTCAAATCCGTCTTGACCAATCTAGGATCCGTAATGGGACGGACATTAATGGAAGCAATTCTCAGACTGATCAGTTTTATTACGTTCAATCTAAGATTCATCTGAAAGTTTTACGCGAATATCAAATTGGCTTTTCCAAACATCGAATAAAGTAGCATGTCAAATAGAATTTTTAAAATACCTGAAATATGTTTCAAGACGATTGAAGAACGATGACTTTCACATCATTATCTTATTGCAGCAAAAAATTGATCCCAAGTACTATTTCGATGGTAAATAGAGCTCTGTCACAACGAAACGTTTTGTGAATATTACTGTATTGCTATGTACATCATGTAGTTTTCAACATAGTAGTTCTTTTTCTGATCTGGCACTCAAAATATACTGACTTCATATAAGTACATATTCATTCGCTCAAAAATGAGTCTATTATCATAAACAATATCTACTCGTTATATGGATATTAATGTTGAATACGATGTATGCAATTATTTCAAGAGTTCAAAATATTTCACAATGATTATGACGTCGAATATTGTTTTACAAAACTTCAACTGACTTTAATCAGTGTTTTCTTACATCGACAAAATCAACGTTCATGGACCATTCCCACACGAAATGTATCATTTAAGACAGCAGAATCTCAGATATTTATCATGTCAATAATGATATAGATCGTATTCTCGATGAACATCCTCAGCGGATCGTAAGAGTTACCAATCATCTAGCAATTTGATTTTTGTTACGAAAACGAAACTTTTGTGATTTGCAGACCATTCTACACTGAAACCTACATCAATCAGAGTTTAAATCGGGTATTTCTATCATCATTTTTCCGGCATAAAAAAGCGAATAATCGCTCGCAACGTCGAAAATTATCGCCCTCTCGAAATTGAAAATTTACTGGATTCTAATTACATTGGCTGAAACACATTTAAAACATCTTTACTCAAACAAAATAATTATGGACGATTCGAACATACTACCTCATTGCACGGAAGTCACATATTCAGCACCCCGCAACAAAATAAACCACTCATGTTCCATCATCCTTATACAATAAGAAAACTAACGCGATATTATTATTATCACGCACATCACGTAAAAAATCAAAAAGTTTATTTTCGTCAGCAAGCAAAATATGACAAAAGAGGTCATATATTCAACAGATCATTTCAGTTCTACACCAAACCATCTTCAACATCAATGCTCACGATAGGGTTTGCCGTTGGTTCCGTTCAATCAGTTTCTCTATAATTTCCTCAAGCGTGTGCCCGATTTCGTTTCTTGCGAGACAGAGTGTGGTGAGTGTCTGTGTGAAAAAGTGCAGATTGGTGTATGAGAGAGATGAAGAGAGAATGTGGGTCACCATGTTATTTTTTAAAGCATCAGCCAGACGTTGTGCTCCTTTATCTCCGATGTGATTTTTCTGGAGATATAGTGTTGTGAGTGTCTGTAAAAAAGTGTAGATGGGTATATGAGAGACGTGAACCGAGAATGAAGTTCACCATGTTATTTCGTAATACATTAGCCAGATGTTGTGCTCCTTTGTCTCCAATTTGATTATTGTAGAGATACAGTGTAATAAGTGTCTGTGTGGAAAAGTCCAGATGGGTATATATGATTGATGAAGAGAAAATGAGGGTTACGGTGTTATTTCGTAATGCCTCAGCCAGATGTTGGACTCCTGTGTCTCCGATTTCATTACTCTGGAGATATAGTGTGGAGAGTACCTGTGTGAAAAAGTGCAGATGGGTATACGAGAGAGATAAAGATAGAATGAGAATTACGGTGTTATTTCGTAATGCCTCAGCCAGATGTTGGACTCCTTCGTCTCCGATTTGATTCTCGGAGAGATATAGTGTGGTGAGTGCCTGTGTGAAAAAGTGCAGATGGATATACAAGAGAGATAAAGAAAGAATGAGAGTTACGGTGTTATTTCTTAATGCATCAGCTAGGTGTTGGACTCCTTTGTCTCCAATTTGATTACTCTGGAGATTTAGTGTGGTGAGTGTCTGTGTCAAAAAGTACAGATGCGTATACAAGAGAGATAAAGAGAGAATGAGAATTACGGTGTTGTTTCGTAATGCATTAGCCAGATGTTGGACTCCTTCGTCTCCAATTCTATTGAAGGTGAGATCGAGTGTAGAGAGGGTCTGTGCAAAAAAGCGCAGATGCGTATACGAGAGAGATAAAGAAAAAATGAGAGTTACTGTGTTATTTCTTAATGCATCAGCTAGATGTTGGACTTCTTTGCCTCCGATTCGATTGACGGAGAGGTTTAGTGTGGTGAGTGTCTGTGTAAAAAAGTGCAGATGTGTATACGAAAGAGATAAAGAGAGAATGAGAGTTACTGTGTTATTTCTTAATGCATCAGCCAGATGTTGAATTCCTTTTTCTCCGATTTCATTCTCTCCGAGATGTAGTGTGGTGAGTGTCTGTGCGAAAAAGTGCAAATGGCTGTCTCGTACGATCAGTAAAGCAAGAAAAAAGAAAAAAAAAATTCTGATTGGCTAATTTGTTTGAGCGAAGAAACAATGCCAATTACAGAACACGACAGGAGCATATAGCGGGAATTGCAGTCGATTGTGTGGGATGGTAGGGCTACGTAGAAAAATTGTGCAGTTGGTTTGAAATGGTGGGAAAATAGATTTTCAATTGTTTGTATATTGAATTGAATTTCAGAACATTTACAGGAATGTCCTGACATTATCGGCACACAACTTTCATATTATTTTTATCTCACGGATAGATTCTGCGCTTATCATACTTTTCGGGGTCTGTAGTAGCTCATCCTGTTGAATAAAAAGAGAGTTTTAGTCTTTCAAAATAGACTAGTGACTGACTCGAACTGAGTGACTGAATTGGAGAAACGAAAGTGTCATGAAGCGTTGATTTCCAATACCAAGTTAGAACTCATTGTATAGAAAATGTTGTTTGATACAATATAAAAAAACTAGCATAGTCAATCAGCATGAAATTCGTTGTGAAGTCTTTTTGATCATATTGAAGGAGTGTGCATGTCAAGTATCGAGACTTTTAGATGGTTAATGCCTTGCTCATATAAGATCTGTATAATTAATCGATAGAGACGTTTTCTTCCCCTCAGTAGAATCTCGCCAATGAATCGTAATAGTGTGTCAAGGCTGCTGAATAGATTCCAACGAAATTAAGTGTATTTTTTTTTGTTATATTGTGGTTCACAGTCCAGCAAAGGTTTTATTTTCTTTTATTTACTACTTGACGTTGCACGTTTGCTAATTTTCCAGACGAGTCTGTTGAACCGAAGGAACAAAGAACACTGGTTAAGAGTTTCTGAGAACACATGAAGAGGAGCCATGAAAGTGTGTACATAGCTTTCTATCAGTAATATTACCTTGCTTTTTCGAATTGCATAATAAGCCACGATTTCCATATCGAGATCTGTCAAACCCATGTGATTCAGTGATAAATTTTCTAGATTTTCGTTTTTAGCAATTTTTCTTTCTAGTGTCGGATTTCGGAATTCAGGCGGTGATGATACGGAAATTGTGGGTGCAGGCCCTAAAAACAAGAATGGCGATCTATACATTGAATGGTAACAAGAAATAAATCAGTGTTCTTATGTAATGTGTTTCACTCTGATCTAGGTCAAATATCTAATATCTATGCACCTGCTAAATATATTCGAAACAAATAATATCAAATAAAAAGAGCAAAGGACTATTCCCTGTCCAATATCATGTAGTGTTAACAAGAGCATGTTGGCACAGCCCCCTTGGGGCTAAAAT
Organism: Rotaria sp. Silwood2; assembly: GCA_905329745.1. Lineage (NCBI taxonomy): Eukaryota > Metazoa > Rotifera > Eurotatoria > Philodinida > Philodinidae > Rotaria > Rotaria sp. Silwood2. Next base: position 1,844,366 of record CAJNSZ010000014.1, on the reverse strand, counting down.
GTGGAACTCACATATGCACTCTAGCCTCATTAAACTAATATAAAAAATGAAAAATCTTCCGTAAGCTATAATTGTTTTGCAGGATAATCAATCACTGAAGTAAAAAATTCTCCAAATTTCTGCATTTGGAACAAAATTTTTAAATTTTTTTCTAACGGTGCCCTATTTTTTGTTTTCATTGTTGCTGTTCGCTCATTATTTTTAATTTTTTTTTTATGTATCATTCTTATTATTATAATCATTGAATGAATTGGCAAATAAGTGTGTTTTACATATCTATGATATCTACAGCAGATCTTACACAGTATCATATTAATCAAGTCACAAATAGAGATCTTCATTTTTTTGTCAAAATGATAACTTCATCAATTTTTCGAAAAAAACTCCAGAAAATCTAACATCTTTTATTCTCGATTGCTAACGTCTGTAATGGGAACGCTGTCTGTAATAGAGAGGGAGAGGGGGAAGCCGCGAAAACTTGATCTCAAAATTTGCACTCACTATTTTCTTCGAAAATATATGTGAGTTCCACAAAAATGCAAGAACAGATTGGCAAAACTTCGGTACTACTAGCGTTACAACATTCTCCGGACACTTAGAGTGATGTTTGTCTTTACTCTGAAAAATGCCTCTATAGAAGCTACAACACTAGATCTGTATCTGCTTGTTCAAAGGTAAACTTGGAGAAAAAAAATAAGAAGAAGCATTTCACCATATGATTTTGCGGGTGCGGCAGAAGCGGTTGATATTTTCGATGACTCTTTGGATATTACCAGTGGTTCCAGAGAAGGCAAATTGCCTGACGATGTATCAAATGGTGGTACAATAGTTTGATATGGAGCTGGTGCTTCTCGCAATTGAATGATGTGCAAGTCCTTGGATGGTCTGCATTTTCCAACTACCTGGAGATAGGTGCCAGGCATAAGTAAAATTTCTTCCTCTGTCTCAAAATGCGAATGAGCTCGAATAGCTTTGCCATTGATACATTGAATGTTGAACAATGTTCGCTCACCCTCGACACCAAGAAAGCCTTCAATGATTGACAATTTTTCAGTGCAAGAGCTCACTCCCCACCATATTAGATCTTCATCGAACGCTTCAATCATATTGCCACGAACACCACGCCAAATGGTGCCTTTGAATGATGGTAGCTTATACAATGCAGTAAGAAAAAGTTTCAGGTACGCAAACCATTGTATGAGACTCCTTCGATTTTGACAACGAAGTGCTTCATTAAGCATGGCGTAAAGGCTGGTATGTGTTTCAGACCACTGCATTGTATACAGATGAATCGCGGCTGATTCATCTGGAGTAAGTCCATTCACTGGTTTGCGTGAATTTCGCTTAGCTATTTTAATCATCGTCTCAAGGTTATGAAGCTTTGCAAGCATTGGTTGCAAAGATTGTTCAAGTGTCATCAAATTTGTTTTCTCATAGCCTTCAATAGGGGTCAATTCCTTCGTTGGTTCTTGAGCTGCATCAAGAAAGCGTTCTACGCACGTGTAACCGTGAGCCATTTTTTCAGAAACAAAGATCTAAAACGTGAAAGAAAACAATAATAAGCTTCACGCATCGTTCTGTGAGTTTTTCATTAATGTAGTTTCGATTCTATCATGAAGCGAATATTTTTAATGGAAGAAAGAATATTCATAAATAATGCCTATAATAGATCTTTTTTTCTAACCTAATATACTCGATTTTTACCATAGCCGAGAAATCTGTACGCGAAATGGTACATAAAAGGTGTTTCGTAATAACTGATGATAAATTATTAATCGTATTTTTTTATAATTTTTGTTTTGAAGGACAGAAATGAAATTTTTATCACATATGCATCTAATCAATATCTATTATTTCTAAATTTTTTAGTCGTCCTGCCATCACTGGTGGTGAGATAAACTGAGAAGACTGAAATACACCAATTTTCTTACTGGATTTTTGCATTATTTTCACTATCAAAATAAAATGCAAAAAGCGAGTACGAAGTCGAATCTTTTTGAATCTTGTCGATGTATTTCACCATTAGTTATATCTAGAAAGCTGAAACTTTCAAAAATAAAAGATCTTGATAAGATATGTATGTGATAAAAATTTCAGCACTGCCCGTCAAAAAGGAAGTATAAAAAATATTATTAATAATTTATCATCAATTATTATGAAACATCCTATATTTCTGATATCTATGCCTATTACAGTCATGCATTCTAACAAGGAGCACATCTTTCAACACGGATTAGTCGAAGACATCATGCATGACTCAAAGTGTGTTCATTTTTTCACTGGCTTCACTCGAAAATTATCGCAAAAATCTATCTTCTTTCATGGAGAACAAGTTCCAACGTTCAATTTGAAATAACACTGTTACACGTGCGCTTCGATACTATTAGCTACAAATCTTTCCCTAACTTTGCATCAATGGAAGAAAACAGTACAACAAAAACACACATTATAATTACGCTGACCAGTATTTCGGCCTCTTGTCAACTGACATTTTTTTATGCGTATGCAACTAGACTTTACTTTTACATAGTAAAGCTTTGCTCGTCAATTCCAGTGTTTCGCATGCCTATTGTGTAGCTTGCACTGCATACACAAACGTCGCTTTTCATTTGAATGAAAAGTAATCTTGTGCGATGCATCATCCAACTGAATGTTTGTTTTAGTCTTTCTCTGCAATACAGAAAAAAGCTCTTAGGCGTTCTCTTTCGTTAACATTCACGCTGGAAAAAAAATTTCATCAAGAAGTTCATCCACTCTGTCGCCAGTGATGACATTATTTGTTTGCGTTGATCACCAAAGAATCTAACTTTGTTTTATTTTTCTTTCGAAGGCACGATGAAAAACAAAATTCATTTTCTCTCTGTTGGTCTAGAGCATCATTCATGAATTTCTTTAACCACAATCAAAACACATCTTACAACAAAATATATTAAACGGACAAAGTCTGCAGTTGTCCACGAAAGAGTATGACTTTTGCTTGTGAACTCGTCTATTATTGAAATCCACCATTCTGTGACTCAACAAAAATGTAAGGGATATGATAGGAATGAAGAAGTTCAATAGAACAGCGCAAAGCCACTTTGCTTAGATATTAAAATCATTTTTGCCAAAGAGCATCATCATTTTAGAACAGTCATAAGTCAGGATTCTCACCGTATATTCATACCGTTAATAACAGAAAATACAATCGAAAAGATTGCAGTAAACACTACATTTCAAACATTAGATGTTCCGATGCACAGAAATGTCAGTTCTACTACCATTCACACGCAGGAGCACGTCAATGCCACGAGTATTTCTGTATCGGAGTGATCTAATATCAGGAAGGTAGCATGCGTGAATGCGCAGCTACAGCTAGAATAAGCTATATGAATTCGCTGCTTCCAGCAGTACTTTGACTAACGAGTAGGGATATGATAATAGTGCTTCATGTGCCAATCAGTCAGTTTCACATGCAACAGATTGCACTGATGCTTCCTAATTTTAGAAGGCCTCACCAGTGTTCATTGTACCAATGTGTGTGCAGCACAAGCCTTAAAGTACACCAGTGCATCAATGCCTCAGATGTTGCAATGCCCGGGTGAAATATTGCTATGGAGATAAGTTACACAAATGTGTGATGGTCTCTAAAGTGGATCGCATGAATGTCTCGCTGACAGTGGTTTTATCACTGAGCACTTCGGCTGTGTCACTAGTGTTCTGTGAAATGACGGGTCGTTTTCACAAGTCTTAAGATAAATAAATGCGCTTGTGTTTCAAGTTTTACATTATCTTTGCATAGTGGTGATAGCGAAGTGTTTTGGATGAATGTACAGCTCCCATTAGTTTTAATATGGGTGGTTGTGACAGTGTCCATAGCATTCGATATACAGATGGGCCAGTTCAAGCACGTTACGATGGATAAAGGCATATTTTGAACCACTATTATGGCTTATGCTTGAGGAAGTGGCAGTCGACATGATGAAATAAAAGCTGTGCAGCGCCAGCAGTGTTATGCCATAGTGCTGGCTTGTCACCTTGATTAGAGTGCTGGAGTGAGTTACAGAGTCTAATGCGACGATGCATTGATAAGTGTCAGTGATGGGTGGAAAAGGAAGTATTTCGTTGTAGGTTCAGAAACGATCGTAGTCTTAACTTCTGGTCAAGGACCGATGACTGGAATAAACATCAAGATACTATTAAAAAGATGAAATGTTTCTAGTCACATGTATATATACATCGAATAGAGGAGAATCTCTCGAAAAAGTTTCAGCAAGTAATTGACCGCCTAGAAAAATTGAGAAATGACTGTCCGACTAAACTCGATGTTCAAGAGAGTGGTAGCTAAATACGAGCACGTGATGGAATGCAGTTTACGAATGCTTTTTTGTTTGACAAGAAAACTAGACTCTTTAATTATTTTCTGAAGCTGAAATAAACTTGCTCCTGACAGAAGAAAGATGACGACCAGATACCTACAAAGTCAAGCTTTTTAACTCGAAACTGAACTTTTGCAATGATTCGGAGATATTTCAAATTTTTCGATTCAAAATGTTATGTGCACAAGCACGATAGGATTTTTCATGAAGGTGGCGATAGGACCTCGATTGGTATTGCAAGTCTGCATCGTTCTTTTCGAATGTTTTTTTCGTTCATCAATATGAAGAATGAATCTATTTGTATATTAAAAACGCTTTATGGAAAGAAGTTGTAGTTCGAATTCCGACACAATCGGAGGCATAATTGTGTTTGGAAGTTATCGATAGGTCTCTGATTACCAATGATGAACTTGTCAAACTTCTTACAATCATAGTCGTGGACTACATCGAGTAATGTGCTTAGAGTTTTAGATGGATTTGTTGAGTAATAGCTACTTTTGAACAATTGTTTTGCAAAAAAAGAAGCAGCTGTTGAGAGAGAATCCTTAATAAATTCACACAGGATATAGTTAACTGAATAAAATTAAAACTTTTTCTTCAGGTTTGTTATAAAAACACAGAGAGCTCATCGATTTATCAATTCGTAACAAATATCAAGTTCAACGGTCGGCATCCTCCAAAAAAAAACGGAATATATCGCTCACTAGTTTTTAATAGACTCAGGGCCAAGAAATCGCTGGCCTATATGAAACGATCCATACTTTTTTTCTAGATCGTAGCTTCACTGTATTTTCGTAGTAAAGAATATTTACAACATCAGATTTGTACACATGTTAGATCATGAAGAATAATTTTGATTCGAATGAGACTTGACAATTTGGTACTACTTGTTTTAAAACATTCATTACGTTTGTACAAGTGAATACCAGATGAGTATCACGCATCATTCAATTACTGTCAACACCTTCTTTATGCAAATTCTCGATTTTAACTTTCGTCAATGCCATGTTGAACCTTTTGAGGTATCATAGTATCTTTGTATATGAATCCCTACTCATTGATATTTCTACCGTAGTTCTATTCATTTGCGATTCTCATTAAATAATCACCAGATAAATAAGTTAGATAATAAAAAACCACTTAGTACATTCTTGAATTAAATTTTTTTTCCTTGGAAGCTTTTACATCCACACCCTCAACCATCTGATCGTGGCAAATATTCATGACACATGTTGGCTAGTTATTGCTAATAGCTTGGAGCTTCTTTATTGTTGCAGATAAGAATTGACAGTCACTCTGCATCTGTCAGTCGTATCCACATATCTTTTCATTGTACAAAAAGCAAATAAAGTATATATGCATCTGTTCACTTAGATATGACCGGTCATAGATGAGAATGTAAAATTCACATGGAGACGACAAACAAACAAAAAGTAAACTAAGAAACATGTGTTTGGAAAATAGAACAATAAAGCATTTAGAAAAAAAAACTCATATATGTATTCAGTGTATCATTCAATGAACGCTGTTCCAATTGAGAGCCACTTTTGGTCATCACTAGAATTTTGTATGCACATGTATATGCATCGCAATGCGATAGTTTCTTTTGATTTCTCGATTGGGTAAACGTTATTGTACTAGTAAAGTTTTTATTCGTCCAATGGTTAATAGACGAAAAGAACTGGCTAATTGAACATGTAATATACAATTGATAGCTGCGAGTCAACTAAAAGTTCGTGGGTATAATCAAACATTCAATTTATTTGCATCAAGTATTTTTCTTCACTAAGATAAGCAAATCAAAGAAGAAAATCGACAAACACTTCCCATTTCTTGCACTACTCGATTTTTCAATTCTGATTCATTTTAAATGCATTTCCAAATTGTCTCGATTGGTAAAATATTGGCAAATGAGGATTCAATAGTATTTATGACAACTACTGTTCGATAATTGTTATCCTCATCATCTTGAAAACTCGATATCAAGTTAAAATTTTTCAATGCTGGTTTTGTTGCAGATGCGGTTTCTTGTTTTAAAAATTCAAAATAGAACTTAATTGTTAGGTAAATTTTCCTATCTTTCTTTTTTTTGTGGTTGTTATTAACATAACCACTTGGTAATATTAATTTGACCCCCAGTTGGAATGAGCCCACATGATGAAATAGCTCCCCCCCCCCCCAAAAAAAAAGAATTGCTTTTTGAAATTTATCCGTAGGCACGTTTGCTAACGATGATGGTATAATATTTTCCCCTTCCGTCCAAATACCATTGTCTCATTTACTAATATCAAATCTTATTGTTAATTGTTTGGCACAAAATACTCTTTTAATTGTATTAGTATCGACCAACGTTTGAAATTTTTCATTATTTTAATCCATTTTAATTTTAATTTTCGTGCGGTATTGTGTACCATGTTTTCTTGGTATTAAAATAAAAGGATAATTTGATTGAAAATTGTAAAAATAATCAACAGGGATAACAGCAATCATCTACTCATTCACTAAGTCACTAAAAGTCAATCTATTTGTTCATATAACATTATTCGTAGGTTTTGTTGTTCCTAGATGTTACAAGCTCCAAACGAAAAGAGATTGTACAATTTTTATCTGTTGATAACCGGATGGACAAATAACAGAACACAGAGGTGATATGCAGAAAAGTAAAAGTTATTCGTTGTGATAGTTTGATTGAATAACTATATTTTTTTTCGTTTGTACTGTTTGTAAAAATAATTTAGAAAACATTATGAGTTTCATGTTACTGATATCTCTTGAACTATAAAAGTAGAAAGCTCACATTCTAGTTTAGAGTGGATCTAAATGTCTTGTACGTATCTATAATGTGAATATTAGTCTATTCTACTGGAAAAAAAACATTTAAGAAAAGAATATTCTTTGAAGGAAACAAAAACGTATTGCATACCCTGCATCAAGCTTTAATGTTATCGATAATGTATGTTACATGTATGTCGCCAATTGACATAGCCAGAGTGATTTATGCGATAAATGCTCAAATTAGATGTCTAAAGCAGGCCGTCAAGTCTGCCTACTTGTGATAAGTATAGGACCTGGTTTTCAACTCTATCATATGCTAAGAGAACGTTTCACACACCCGCTTATCTGTCATGTTTTTTTCCTAATTTTTCAATGAAAAACTTCTTTTTTTTTTCGACAGAAAATCTAAGTATTCTAATATATAGTGGAATGCCTTTACTGTTTAAATATAAGAAATCATTTTTTTATCAATTCGACTGAACACAGTCTTGATTCATAAGCATCAGATTGGTTCCTAACCTCGATTTGGCACTCACCCAATAGGTCATTTTCTTAAAGTAACAGCTGATTGTGACTTGATTATTACACGATCATAAAAATTGCCTGAGAACTGTATAAAGTGTGTTAATCATGAAATATAAATAATCGATATAACAAGTATTTTGCATCTTCGGAAGTACTATTAGATACAGACTAAAAACTTTTCTTGAAACTATGATAATAGTTCAGGCTTGGATTCGAGAAAGTTTGATCAATTAAGTCTAGTTATTTTGGAATCGATGGACTCTATTCACAATAGATTGTGAATACCTTTCTCATTGTCCATTAAATGATTTAGTTTTGCTTATCCATTTCCTGAAATGACTCTGAACATTTTTCTAATCGGCTGCTATTATCATACCTGAATCGTTTCGTCAAAATTCATTCAAAAACATTAATACACAAAAACGCCGTTTTTTTTCGAAATGTTAATATTTTCTTTTTTTATCTCTTTCTGGCAGATCCAAACTGCAATAAATCAATAAATGTTTCGTGTAGTCAAGCTATTACTGTGTGCGTAATCTCTTTTTGTTTTTTTGATACAACCAATCTTCTAGTTCCATTTAATTATCATCAAAATATTCTTATGCAAAGAGAAACAATACAGCGTTCGTGACAGTTACGCGAGACCTACAAAAAGTAGATTTGTTTGACTCTTTATCTCAAACTATTCATTAGTTAATTCTCTCAATAAAAATTCTATATTCATAATTACCCTATTATTATCAAATAATATAAAACGCTGAAAATACCTCGATAAAAAAATTGACCAAAGAAAAAACACCATTCAATTCATTCTTTATTTTCATATAAAATAGTGAAAATACTAATGTATATATCACAATGATTAAAATCCAATTTACCATCTGTAGTCTCTCTCTTTCATTCAACTGCTTGAATAATACAGTCATATGAATGATGATACTCGAGTTGATAATATTTTTGTTTTACGTGGTACGTTATATATATTAGAAGTACGAATTGTTTTTATGTTGCTAATGGCACTGTATGTTCACTTGTTTCAAGAACGTTTGTTCTTCTATAATTAAAATATCTTTTAGTTAAATATGTAACAACAATGACTACCATAATTCCAACGGATATACAACTAATAGTACTAATAATCTTTAAGTGTTCATTTAATACTCGTTTGCTAGTTGATGTCGAGAAACTATCGGTATTATTATTATTATTATTTGTATTATTAATATTTTTATCAAATTGATTTGTTTCTATAATAATAGCAACTACATGATGATTTGAATTAGATTTATGAATAAATTTTGATGGAAATTTGTTCGTATCGAGCGAAATTGAACAAGTAAAGTACAAAATAAGTAGAAATATAGTATAGAATTGAAACATAATGCCTACAATAAAAGATGACCTTTATTTGTAATCAGTCATGCAGGGATGTGTATATGTTTATGTGAAATACACTATTACAACCTACAATTATAACGAATAGATTGTGAATAGCAAATCGATCCGTTTTTACTGTTGTTCTGTGTGTATGTGTATGCGCTTATTTGCTTCTCTATTCTTTCGTTTTTGTAAGAGAGCTCTCGAAATAAAAGCGATAAGTGAGAAGAAAAAGAAACAAATTTTGTATAAAAATAACACACGCTCATCATCTATATTCGAAAGTAAATATATAATTCATTGACAAAGTCTGTTAGCTACAAATTTTACTTTACTTCCTTTCTTCATCTCTTGGATTTTACCGAATATATTTTGAATAAATTTATACTCATTGCCAATGTAACTTTTCTTTTTGCATATATCTATATATTAGTGCAATAAAATACCGAAAGTTTTGTTATTTAAAAAAATATCATCATCTTCATCTCATATTACTTCATGCATATACATATACATATATGTATGCATCTCAAATTTGCATTGACCAATAGAATGTATTAATCAATATGTTTCTTCTTGTTCTTGATCTTTTTTTAATGATGTTTTAAATTGTTAGATGAATAAAACAAAAACAGACAAAAAAAAAGTAGAACAAATAGTTAACAAAAATGTGCGTGCTTATGAAGGTAGAAATCGGAAAGAACATAACATTAAGTTAGTTTTCTTGTTTTTGTTTTGAATGAAGAAAAGATTCTATTCGATGATTTGTTTTTCTTGTTTTCTGTGGCACAAAAAAAAACAAAAAAAAAAGAAAATGTTAGAAAACAACTGTTATATATTTTGAAAAATGATGCTCGTTATTGACCAATCATTTTGCATTTGATACATCATCAAAATTTTCCACAAGATCTTTACAAATAAAAATACAGATACAAATAATTATATTAAATCATATTATTTATTAACATACCAGGAACTTCATCATCACCTTCTTGTTCATTTATTGTTCCAGTATGTCCTTCGCCTCCATGTTGTTCACCATGTGAACCAGCTTTACGTCGGCCTGCTTCACTTGCCAAACCTACATCAGTTGACATGCCCATTTGTGACATAATTGTCGGTAACATATCCTGTAGAGCTACAATACAAAGTATAGAAAGAAATTATAAAGAAAAAATATAATTATATATTCATACATTTTGTATCCGAAGCACCACTGATAGCAAATGTATTTGAACTGAGTGATGCTTGTACTTTAGGATTAGCAAAATGAATTACTTCACCATTATCTTTAAATAGATTGACCTGTTAAATATCAAAAACAAAGATTACAATTTTAACGTGAATATGATTTTAATGTAAACTATGAAATTCTAATATTATTAAAAATTGAAGAACAATTTTCATAGTTTTTCTCCTGATATTCAAAAAGATTCTGCGAGAAACAAAATAGCTATACAAACCTCTTCAATGCCTGGAATATTATTTGCAGCAAGTTTCTTCAATGAGCTTTGAAGTTTTTTATCATCTACATTAGCTGGTCGATGAATAATTTTCTTCTTGCGACGAGCTGTACCCTAATAGTATTTACATAGAAAGGCTTTTTTTTTACAATATCATCAAATCAGAAAATTGTAGACAAACCTTGCCACCGATTTTGATAGCATTAGCACTTTCGGCAAGTTCTTTTAATTTCTTTTGATTCATTTGAAATACTGGGGTTGCCTCACTTGACATTGTCTTCTGTTCGGAGGACATTGTCTTCTGTTCGGAGGACATAAATAATACTTTGATCTTTTATCTGAAATAGAATTATAATTTGTTTTCCTATGATTATTGAGATTATTCAAATGAAAAAAAAAAAACAAGAAATAATACACAATTATATTGCAAAGACAAAACAAACACTGTTGTCCAACATCGAATAGCTAATAATACAGTATAATATTTGCAAATATTTTGAAAGCTCAAAATAGGAATGAAAATCAGCAGGATGAAAACTTATCTAACACCTGCTGTATTGATAACGAAAACAAAAAAAAAAAGAAAAAGAATTTTCCTAAGATTTTCTAGATGTCGTTGATGTTATTTGTAAAGCACGTTTAGCTTTACGTTTAAAAAAACAACATGTTGCTTCTGATGATTGGCCAATACATGATGAATATTGTTCTTTATTACAATTATTTACATTTGTTGAAGAATCTGATATTGGTCGTACGGGAACTAAACTATGTCGTTTAGCTGGTATAGGTCGATGACTTTCAACTGTTGAACGTAATGATGGTAAAATAACAGGAGTTTTAGTTGTACTTGCATTTGAAACTGTTGTTTTTGAACCACCATTTAAAGTTACAGTTGTACCATTTGTTGAACTTATAGGTAGTTGATGATGTTGAGATATAGTACGTAGAGCTACAGTACGATTATGTAACTCATGATTATTCCGAACTGTTGTTGATGATATGCCATTGGTTATCTGAACTGTTTTCTTAGTCGTAGTATTAGTTGATGTTATACCAGTTAAATTTGTTTGTTTTGTTTTATTACGATTTAAACGATGGTCTTGCAGAAGTTTAATCCAATCAAAATCACCATCATTAATAAGATTATTTTCATCAAGTGCACTATGAAATAATGCACGTAAACTATTATACTAAAATGAATTATTTTAAATTGTTTGTTTTTTGAAAAGAAATGTTTGTACGTACATTAGGTGTTTGAGAAAATTCCATTTGACGTACAGTTCGCATATAAATAAGAAATTGACTTGCATAACCTTGACATAAAATTTCATTAGTTGTAAAACGTTTAGTTTCACCTATTTTTTGATAGCGTTCTTTCAATGTATCCGCTTTTAAACCTTGCCACTATAAAAAAAAAAAATTTTAATTCATGAATTATTCGAAGAATTATGATGAGTGATTAAAGGGTATATCGTATCTGACACTACGAAGAATCTTGTTAAATTTTTCTCTGATTTTTTGGCAAACTATAAGCCAAAGCAAAATCTAGAAGAGATAACCATAGTTACCATAAACTAATACTTCAAATTCATATCATAGCTAGAGAAGAATCAGAACTACATTCGACTACAAAGTAAAACTTTGATTTCTTTTGGCCAACAAGCTATTAACATTTTATGTTGAAAGAAATTCTTATGTTTTATGAATTATTCAGAAAATAGGCTTAAATAACAATGATGATCACACAAATTTAGAAATTCCTCGCTATCATAATCGAGTCATGGTGCTTAAAAGGTTAATGTGAATAAATTCTGACATAGTTTTCTCTAGTGAGAGCGAACTACCCGAACCGTAACTCACTGTAAGGCTAGAGAGAATTTAAAAGAGTTCGTACCAATGGGCCTTCGTCTATCACGTCTTTGAAGCTACATCATGAAGCATTCAATATATTTTGATAAATGAACATTCTTTTCGACTAAATATATCTTCAGAATATTGTGAGGGTCATAAATTGGCTCTGGAGTTTCATGGGTACGAGCTCTTTTAGAATTTTGCTAGTCTTACCAGTACCCCTTTGTGAATTCAAATAGCGAATTATAATTCACGTCGCTCTCTCTAGCCTAAACAAGAATTGACTACGAATTGCTGTCTTATTATTTAATATTACTATTTTTCTCCTCCGATATTCATTTCATTATGTAAATCAACAATCATAGTTATGTACAAATAGAAAATCTTACATACCGGTAGACTTCCTCGTAGAAAATACATAAACATATAGCCTAAAGCTTCTAAATCATCTCGTCGACTTTGTTCTCGACCTGAAAAATTCAGACATTATTTTTTTTCTTTCGCTAAACAAAGAATATACCAAGATGTGTATTAATTGACATATATCGAGCTGTGCCTAAAAATAAATTCATTAGAATTTTTTTTTAAACTAACGTATTGAAGTTTGTTGTTTTTCTTTTTTCTATACCTGTTAAACTTTTATGTTCACGATAAGGTATATGTGTACCATCCGATGTTCGATATTGTTTTGCTAAACCAAAATCAACCATATGTATAATATGTTGACGATTTGTACTTCCACGTCCAATTAAAAAATTCTCAGGTTTAATACTAAAAATTTTAATCATTTAAATAAGATTTCGAAAACTAAATATTTTTTTTCTTCTTTACTCTCGATAAATTAAATTTTTTGAATGAACATATTCAATTCTATCTAATAATTGTAATCCAATCATTAAGACAGTTTTTAATGAAAAATGTCTTGAACATAAATCAAATAAATCTTCTAATGATGGTCCTAATAATTCCATAACAAGTGCATTATGTGAAGCAGTTTGTCCATAAAATTGTACATATGGTATACCATCATATTTTCCTAATATTTTATAAAATCGATGTTCATATACTAATTGTGGTGTACGTGTCAAGATTTGTTCTAATTTAATTGCAACATATTCATGTGTTTCATTATTACGACCTAAATGTATTTCACCAAAATTGCCCGAACCTAAACGACGACCAATTTGATAATGTGAATTTAATGAATGATTTGTAGTCATTCTTCATTCGAATAATATTATTTGAAAGAATTATTTACATATAAACATGAAAAAACAAAAATAATCTGTTTGTTGTTTTTTCTTTTTTGTGTATTCTTGCTGATTATCAATTGACAATAAAAATGGCATAAATAACAATTGATATCATTATTTCAAAAGATGATAGTAAAGGACGGATAAAAATGTACAAAGTCTAGAAAATAAATAAATAAGATAAATAGAAGAATTTTTAATGCCGCGTGTTTTTTCCTCCCATAATTAAAACAAAATATACAATGGCCTGATAAAAGAAACAGAGAAAGTGAGTCTCCAAGAACGTTTTATATGCAAACGGTAAAGTTTGGATAAGTACTCCGTTTTACTGAAGAATTTCGATAAATAATAATTAATGAATTTTTTTATCAAAGTTGTCTCTGAATTTTTATATTTTAAGTAAGAAAAGATGTATGAAATAAAAACAATTAATTTCTTATTCATAATCAAAAGATGTCGCTAATTTTCTTTGTCAGTCTTATTCTTACGGAATAATAAAAATATATAGAAAAGATACCCAAGTCGAACAGACACGCCTGTAAACGACCGTATATTTCCTTGTTGTACACGGAAGAAAAAAAAACCATTTACTGCCTTCGTATACAAAAGCCGTATACGATTGCAGAAACATACGATTGTAATATGAGACCATGCATACGACAAGATACGGGTGTATACGGATAAATATGGAACGTACATTGTTATTTACGGACGTATACGGAATTCCGTATTAGCCAGTCTGGATAGTGTTACAATTACTTCAATTCGACTTATTTACCAAACACTTGAATGCATGACATTGCACGATGGACAAACGTTCTTTTCTTTTTGCTAATATTTTCAATTGTTGCAACGATAGCTTTATATTAGCTCTCTGATGAAAGAATAAGATCGTATACAGTAAAATACAATACGTTAATGGAGTTGTATTTTCTCAGAACAATGATTACAGGCACTGAGGCGACCCAAAATGGTATTTTGTACCGGCGTGCGGTACGCAGTTTATTAGGATCGTACGTACACAGTTGATAACAATCCTAATACTGCGCCTACTAAACGACGAAAAGAAACATATAAATGGACGCTTACGACCGTGTTTATTTGACGTCGGTCCCCATTCACATAAGATCAGTTATACTTAGCATGTTATAACGACATAATATAGAATAGAAACGTTCGTTTGCAGTAACATCTGATAACCCGTAGTGGTTCACCTGAGCTTTGTCGAACTGTCTTACCTAGGTATTATGTTGTGCCATGATCGATGTTATCTTGGTTAACGACTTATCGAAGTAAATACTTTTCGATTGTCTTTTTCTACAAATATCTAAATACAAAAGATATTTAGAATTAATCTTTCAATCTTGAAAAGCAAAAAAAAATTTTTTTCTTGTCACAGTTTGTTTTCATTGTGTTTGGTGAGTGCTGCCATTATTGTTGCTTTTTTGGTTATGACATTATGTTAATATTTACAAGGCGTCCCAAAAGTCATCTATCAAAAAAAAAATTTAAATGTTTCCATCATGTTTCAATCAAATTAGTCAATTCTTTTTCTTTCTAGTGACATAGGAGAGATTCAAAGTTTTTACTCATACGATATAAATTGACAGATTAATGCTCAAAGCTATCAATTTTGACTGCGATACATAAATTATATATTTTTTTCTCATCTAAGGAAATGTTAAAATGATAAAAAAAAATTGGAGTCTAGAGTTTATCCTACAGTACAGGATCACTAGACTAGAACAACTTTCGAAAGATTCATGTTCTTGTTGCGTATTAATCAAAAAGAATTGGAAAATCTGAGAGAGTAAAAAAGAAATTCATAGAACCTCAATTCCGTCGTTTCCTTCGCCTTTGCATATAGCGTCTTCTCAATATAAACTTTTCAAAAATCACAAAAAATAAATGAAACATTTTCCGATAGTTGTTCATATAATTTTAATTTAAAGATTAAAAATAACCAAAAAAAGCAAAAATGAGTATTATATTTAAATGTCTGAATTATTAGTAAATTGTTCAAAACCATAAGACAAAGCAGATTTGCAATAGAGAATTAACATAAACACAAAACATAAACGAGTTAACGTATCAATAGACACAGATCTGTTAAAATAGATAATGTTAATCGATAATCATTTGATCAGCTCCATTATTATTTCCAGCACGACGAAAAGGTTGTTCCGATGCATCCATCATTGCTTTAAAATGCTAAAAAATATTCATAAATAAAATTTAAAAAAGAAAAACAATTTTTTTCTATTATTTATACTTCTGAATTTTTAAATCCAAGATAAAGGGTAAATAGAGCATGTAATGATTGAACACGAGATTCATAAACAGGTATATCAAGAAGTGCTAGAAACAAAAAAATGGAAAATTATATTTTGTTAAAGTTATAAAAAGAAACTATCACATACAACATGCAATATCTGTATATGTTGCTAAATCTGCATCTATATCAGCTGATGGTACTGAAGTCTAAAGAAAAAAAAAAGAAAGGCATGATTATAACTAAAGATAGTTTTGAATAATGAACCTCTTTAAGAAGTTCTTCAAATTGCGTTGGCCATTCTTGCATTAAACTATCAATATCTGGCATAGGTCTAAAAAGATTATTGTATATTCATTTGAAAGAAAAGTTTCATTAGTAATTACTTTCGATATTGAACAGTATCAACAGTTTTAGCTTTTTGTAACTTGCTTATATTATTGATCCATTCTTCAATAGCTTTTGGACTTTTATCAGCATTTGCTACGTTTCTTACGTTCTAGAAACCAAAAAGAAAAAAAATCGAACATTTATTTGTTCTATATTTTCAGAAGTGACCCTCCCCACGAAAAATCCAATAAACTTTAGTAAAAATCTTCCAAATGGTCTTCTGACAAAGGAAGTTTTCCAATAGATTAATCGTTATATAGGTCCTAATGGGCTATGCATACTCAAAAAAAGAATTCGGATCCATGGCTTATTGTCGTAGAGATACTGCATCTTTACGGTATTTTCAATTCAAGGCTCTGCTCCTCCTTGAAAAACTTAATTCGAAATTTTGACTTGAAACTTTATATAGAAACTGACCCTAATGAAAATAGTTTATATTGAAAGTTTGAAGTCTTTTGATTTGCTTCTTATCTTGAAATGAAAATGTCACATTAGTCAGTGTATATGAACGATGTAAAAGATATGACTTTACTATCGCTATATCTAAGAATAGAAACAATGAAAACATCTCAAACTTTCATAAATAACTATTCTTGCCAAACTATACTCCTATGCGAAGTTTCAAGTAGAATTTTGAAAATCAACTTTCCTGATGTTCCTAACGGGGATTACGGCATTCATTTAAAAAATATCGTAAAAATGCAATATCTCCATATAAATAAGCTAAGTATCTGTAATCTTTTTCAGGTATTCAAAACCACAATCGCACCGACTTTGGAATATCGATGAATATTGTTTTATTCTTACAGTTAATAAACTACTTGCAACAGGTTGTTTTGATGTATATCGCATTTGAAGACTTAGCACATGTGGATCACTTTGTTTTGATGATGGTTCATCAACAACAATAAGACCAAGATGATCTTCTTTACCATCAGGTCTAGGTACCTTGAAAAATTTAATAGTTTCTTTTTTCAATTTTTTATTTTTATATATAAATTAATACAAACTTTAAGAAAAGCATCAATATCACCGATAGATGGAACATAATCTGGAATAAATGGTTTTAATTTGGTTTCAAGTGGAATATCTTGTGGTTGATATCTAAAGAGTTATTTTTACGAAATTTTACAAGTGATGAGTAATCAGAAAGTTTTAAGACAAGGTGCTTGTTCACTTTTGACTCGCTAGAACATATTTTCGACGAGTTAAAATCTATGAGTTTGTGCTCTTGTCAAATATAGGCCGAGGAATTTTATTCAAGAGTGGTGAGCTACTTTTTAAAAGACCTGAAAATGGTGATCCAGCAGATTTTTAATTTACTCTATAAGTCCTTTTTCAAACATGCTAAAAATTATCATAGTCGGTCGCTTTCTAGACTGAACACTTTTCTACAAAATGTGATATTGAACTAAGCTGTAGCTTTTACCTAAACATGTTTTCAAGAGCTTCTTTCAACGTAAATGGTTGTCGAAAGACAAAGTGTATTTTGTACAGTACATTCTGATCTAAAAGCTGATATGTAAATAAAAATCCTAACCTTAATGCTCGAATTGAATTAGTGAAGATACAAAAATTTTCCGTCCAAACTAATTGTTTGAGTTTTTCAAAGATTATTTTACAACTTTTGAACAAAAACTAAGACAAAATTTCTAACGAGAGAACCATTCGATGTGATACCTTGCATTTGAGTTGAGACTTCAGTCATCAATCACGTAGGGTCTGTTGAGAGTAGAAGAAACCTAAAAAGATTCTTTTCCATGCGTTATCCTTTTGTAATAAAACTTTATTCATAACAGCTCTTGAAGTTATTAATATCTCATAAAAACTTCAGCCAAAAACATTGTTTTTTTTTCTCGAGAAATCAACTCTACCTAGAACCGTTATATTCAACCAACAGGACAAAGAAACTTTCTAGGTTTCTTCTAGTTTCAATTGGCACTACATTTTGACTGAGGTCTTATTGTCAGCGCGAGGTTTCACTTCTCGAAGTCCATATTCGAAAATAGCACCAAATTCTGATCTTAACTCATAGTTTTTGACTCGTCGAACGTACTTTCTAGCGGGTCAAAAGTGAACAAACATCTTGTCTAAAAACTTTCCAATTATTCGTTACAACAAAAAGAAAAATTGATGAAATACATTTCAATATATTTAAATATATCTTTCACTTCTGCTGAAACAGGTAAATCATGATACATTTTTGGATCATAAGCATTAACATCCGTTGATTTATATTCTTTTTGTCCACTAGCTCCATTTGACATTTGTGATGATGGTGGATCAGAATCCGTTTCATCTTGTGTATCATCATTACCATGCTAAAATTTATATATTTTATAATCAATAATTAATATAAGACAATTAAAAAAAAAGACATACTCGAGGACTAGCATCAGGAGTATCACCTTGTTGATGACGCATAATAGGTGGTTCTCGAGAAAATTGACCCATTCCTGAATTCATATGTGAATCTGGTGCTAAAAGATTAATAGACAATAAATTTCGATATTTGATATTTAATATCAAAATTATTTATTTAAATATACCTGGAGGTTTTCGACTAGATGGTATAGGTGTATACATACTAGCTACTTCTTCTCCATCAGGAACCTTTAGATGAAATAAAATGAAAAACAATTTTTATAATTAAAAATTATTAGTAAGTTCTTTACATCCATCGATTCATCATACGGTTGATCTTGTATAACACGTGGCTAAAAGATATATGAAATTAATGTTTATTGCAATCTGTTCATTGTTTTCCTTTTCTTTTTTTTTTCTTTTTTGTTATCTTACTTCATCTTCTTCGTCACTCATTTTTGTTGTTTTATTTAATGATTATTTTAATCAGAATTTCCGATCGTGACATATGTCTTTCTATAATACTTAGTGATACCTCTGTTTAAAAAGTAAAAGAGAGGTCACTACTAGAAGATAAAGTAAATAAATGAATTGTTCAAAATAGTTTATTTTAAAATGAAAAAAATATTAAAATCCATTTCCTGTTTTACATTGATTCTAGAGCTATTCCGGTTTTTTTCATATTAATGTTGAAAACCCTATGGCATCAACTGTTTTTTTTTTCTCCGCTATTATAAAATTGATCGGCAATTATAAGTCGAAATCGGCAGTATGAATTGAATATAATTATTATCATAATTCAACTTTATATTTCAATAAACATATGTTGCTATTTAGTCATCAATTTCCGAGATAAGATATATTTGTGAAAAAAAAAAGTGATTGTTTTTTTCTTTATTATCGATGTTTATTGTAATGTTCTATGTTGATTAAACAATTACCTTTAGAATTATTAATTAGAAAGCTTTCTGAATTAATTGAATATTAGATCAAGAAAATAACCTAAAAATCGAGACAATATATATTTCTTAGTTGAACATTATTTGAATTGTATAGCAGCACTGCAGTAATACTTTCAATAACCGACAAAAAAAAACACAGCAAATATTTTGAATATTTAACAGACATTATCAGCTAGAAATCAATCAAAATAGTGATATTTTATGGTAAATTTACGATAAAAAAAACTATTTTCTTTTTGATGACACAACGTATAACGATATATAACAGACATGTATAATAAACTACGACATAAATTATTTTTCTTTCATTTCTATGGTAATAAAAGAAAATATTGATTAATGTAAAAATACAATTTTTATTTTCGCACTTTCCTTTTAATAGTTTTTATTACGTCTTAGTTTAATGTCATGCATCATTTTTTAACAAAATTAAAAATCTTTCATTTGCGTACAAGATTATTAGTGTCATGTCAGAATCACACCATATAAAACGTCTCATACGTCTTTGTTTGTTAGTCACGTTCGTATTCTTTCAGATCCATCTCGTGACTTCATATATACATCATTATTATTTTTTTATTGCATTCAAATGCCTACACAAATGCGCAATTTTAATATTCTGACTCAGAATGACGACGTTTGTCATGAAAAAAAAAATCTTTCATAAGTTCTAATGACATCAGTTGAATTTTATTCAAGATTTAACTACTTTTATATTGCCAGTGGGAATTGATGAGAAAAATAGCATATATGGAAATCTTATCATTTGAATAGATAATGAGAAAGTTTTGATGTTATTTTTCTTTTTGCTCTCCGACGAAAATAAATCTATTCAGTCTGATTGAATTATTTTCGACGATCAATACCACCAACGAAATATTTCAATCAATAAAAATCATGACGCATGATATAGACAAACAAAGATTATTTTTAGTATCACTTTCAAAATATGATTAAACATAATCAAAAGTACTGGCGACATGACACAAGCTTCATATCTCTGTTAAATTTATTATTAGATATAATACTTCTTTTCTTTTTTTTCATGCACATTAAAATTCATTGTACTTTTTATTAAATCCCATGATAATTAGTGTTGAGAAGAAATTATAATAGATATATAGAGAACCGAAAAGAAAAACAGAAACAAAACTGAAAATATCATTAGATTTAAGAGAAAAAGAAAGATAAACTCGAACGATTTTCAGAGCCAAAAATACAATGTGAATACATTGAAATCATATATTTTGAATAAACGATTTTAGAAGAGCCAAAAATGAAAAAGAAAAACAAAGGATTTCAAAAAAAAAAGAAAGGAGGATAACATGGAATAAATCCGACACTTCGCATTAAGTGCAAACAGCAGAGAATAAGGGATATTCAAAACTCATGCATATTCATTGATATGTAATGAAAAAAAAACCTGAATAGATTTAATTAAAGATGTAAGAAATGAACCTATTTTATTTTTCCTATCATTTATTGAATTGTAAGAACAGGCATATCTTCAACTGAATCTTCAATTAACCATGGTAATAAATCCTCTTCAACTTCATTCGAACAATCATTTATAGTAAAACGAATTGATTGCGTATCATATTGACTTGTTTTTCGTATTGGTTGAAATGCAGCTTTAACTGAATCCCTAAACAAAATAATATAGAACAATATTAAAATGAATTCAAATCTATTATAAATATAATGTTACATACCAAAATTGTTTCGACATAAAATAAAGTGGTTTACCAAATGGAATTCCATTGAATTCAACAGCTGCTGATATTGTATATGCACCCATATTTTTCCATAATATCCAATCGTCAATATTTAATTTTGGTATTTTAATGGATGAATGAATGCAGTCAAGACCATCACATGTTGGTCCCCAAATTGATGATGTAAACTTGTCATTTGATTCATTCTGTAGAAAAAAAAAAAAAAATGAAAAATATTATGTTCAATAGAAAGAATAAGTAAGATAACACTAACATTAGCTAATAGATGTGGTTCCGGTACATAGTGATCATAGAGAACACAATTGAATGAACCATAAACACCATCATTTATATAGTACATATATTTCATATCACCTGTTTCTATTTCAGAAAAAGAAAGTTTATTAGTCTATTTTGATATTTAATATTATTAATTAACCAACCTGCATCAATCATTTCTCGTGATGCAATAACATTCGTAGCTAATGAATAAGCTGATGCGACATAATATCGTCCAGGTTCAGCAATAACTCGAACACTACCATCATTAGGAAAATGTTCTTCAAGTGTTCGATTAACAGCAGTAGCAATTTCAGCAAAATAATTTTCTGTTCCAGTATTTCCTGGAAAACCACCGCCAATATCCAAAAGATTCATATTAAAACCTAATTTCATTCCGTAATTCATAATTGCTCGAGCATTTTGAATAGCATCAACAAATGCTTTACTTGTCATTTGACCACTACCACAATGAAAACTAAATAAAAATAAATAATCTAATACAAATAATTTCCTATTAAAATTTTCATTACCTAACACCGACTATATCAAGATCGTGTTCTCGAGCTTTTTCCATTAAGCTACGTGCTGTATACATATCAGCACCAAATTTCATTGAAAAACGACAAATAGCATTCGAATCATCAGTAACAATACGTAAAACAAGTCTAAATACGATGTAAAATGAAATAAGATAATCATCAAAAAGAAAAAAAAATTATAAAAATAATTTACTTGGCATTTGGATATATTTTTTTAATTTTCATTAATTCTTGTTCATTATCAAATGTCATAGTTTCAACACCAACTTCTTGTGCATAACGAATATATGATGATTGTTTGCATGGATTAGCATAGATGATACGATCAGCTAATATATATGCAAAAGGAAAAGTCAAAACAAAAAATAACTTAATAATCAGAAACTAACCTGATACACCTAAATCCATAACTTTCTTAATTTCACCCTTTAAATTAAAATAAACAAATGAAAATTATATTAAGATAAAAACTCAGAAATTACTTTGCTTGCACAATCAAAACCAGTCCCAAGATATGAAAGTAATTTAATAACATTTACATCATCATTACATTTAACAGCTAAAAATCATATAAAATAGAAAACAAAAAAATACAAAACTTTCAAGGTCACTAACCATAGTGTGGTGTAACACGAGGCATTAAAGTTAACCATCTGATATGTTTATTGCATACATCTTCAAGATCAACGGCAAAAAATGGTTCAGCTTCATCTTTCTAACAAAAAAAAAAGAAAAAGAAGAATAATGTTTTGTTCTTCTCAAATTTTAATTTAAACTTACAAGTAATTCAATTTTCTTTTGAATAAATTCTTCAGCTGTATGTTGTACTTTGGTAACAATAATAGGACTATCTTTTCCTAAATGCATATTAATTTTTTGTTCAGAACTAGATTGAAAACTGGATTGCTGTTTGCACTTAATGCGAAGTGTGGAATCACTTTAAAATAAAATTTGAATTTTGAAAATGAAACGCAAAAGCAAAACAACAAAAGCAATAATATTTACATAGGAGAGAAAGGAAAGTTGTTCAGCGATTAGATGCTTGTGGCGGGTGCTAGCTAAGTGCACCAGGTGTCCAAGAAAATTCAGAAAGTGTTGAAATCGAGCAACTGTATTCAGAAAACCAGAAGGTTTCGGCAATAACGCCCTAATAAAAAAAAAAGTTTCATTGTAAAACAAATAAAAAATATTAAAAAATGTTAAATTTTACCGTAAGAGAAGCGCTCTGCCCTTTGTATTCGATACTGCTTTTGGACAATATTTTTGGTTGTCTTTAGAAAGACAAGTTTGATGATTTCAAATACGCTTACACCTACGCACAGTAGATATTTGACTGTGATATGTGTCTTGATAAAGAAAGCCTAGTAAATAACACTAACTGTTGACTGTTGGACGGCTTTTAACGGAGTAATGTAATGAAGAAAGCAAGAATCTATACCGAAGAGAAAAAAAAAGCAAATCACGAGGGCGTCACAGAAAGACACAAAAAATTAGCATAGTTCGGCGCCGAACATGGTTAAGTACTCGTCGAATACTTCGACGTGAAAAAAATAAAAAAATATATGCAATGGCCTTGTTCTAGAGTACTTATTTTCTTCAATGATAAACGATGATTCGAAAAAAAAGAATGCGTAGACAAATATATTGAAGTATATCGTATGGTGGTTTCTTGTCACGAGAAAAGCAAGAGTAATGGCAGGCAAAATCCAATCAAAGTTTTTTTCTGTTATTCATTATTTATTTTTCTTTTATTTCAATGAGTCATATTGTTTGTTGCGTCTAGAGACATGAAAATAAGAAAAATGATATTAAGTATGTTTTTCTCAGTGCAACCTTTGCCCTTTATCATAAGAAAAAAAAAGTAGAATGATGTACCTTTTTGATCTATTGATTAATAAAAAAATACATGAACTAGGACAATTTTTTTCACTAAATAATAAAGATAAATAAAAATGTTGGATGTTTTTATTTTTTTTTATTTATAACGAAGATGTATGGCCATTCAATGACTTTTCAACTTGTTTTATTTGATTTGCTTCAATCAATGGTCAAGATAAAGCTGAATTCATTGATATTTTCTATTTCCTTCGTAATTTTTCTTTTGATTAATTGCAAGCGAATGCAAGAAATTCTAGTAGATATCTGATTTTGATTGAATCAACATATGAAAAATTCAATCACAATAAAAATATTAAATGATTACCTAATCTTTATTCTTCATATGTAAGCCTTGCGTGGGCAATATCATGACTAAAATTCCTTTACTAAGATTATTTTCAGATACTTATTAATTTTCGTAATAATGACAGAACAGAAACGACCCACATTCGGCTCACGTCATTTATCTGATGAACACGATGTATTTTCTCATAATGCTTGGTAATTGATTTGGTTTGTCTTTTATTATCTAAAAATAACAAATGCAAAATATTTTTTAAACAAAATCAAATTGAATAATAATTTAATGAATATTTCAACAATTTAGAATGTTATTAGAAATTTTTTTTCTATATTTTAAAGGGATGATGTTGAATGGAGTGACGAACAAAGTGAAGAAGCAAATACTATTATAGAAAAACAATATGAAAATCGAATGTCTGATACTAAATGGGGTTCGTTAAAAAAATACAGAGCAGCTCAAAAGTCATTTAATTGAAGATAAAATTGAATATCTTCATCATAATTTGATCAAATAGGTTGATTTGTTTTACCGACGATAAAAGGATGTTCATGGTTTATATCCTTCAGAGAAATATTAAACAGAATTGTTTTGATGTATCATTATTGACTTCGACTTAGAAATGCAGTTTTTCCCGATTATTTTCGATGGAGGATATGTACAGGGCTGCTACTCTCATATTTTGCCAAATAATAGCAGACCCTCTTGTTCATAATGACCTTCAAATGATTTATTCTTTTGCAGTTTTGACCTTGATATTTGATTTTCGTCTCTAGGACGCTAAGTTTTTCATAAAACATTAATTTTCAATTTTTGATCTGAAGCTGTGTACGAATTAGTCTCGTTGAGGTCTTGATTGCAACAGAGCTTAAAGCCCAAAATTTGAAAATAATATTTTATTAAAAACTTAAGGTTCTAGACGCAAAAATTTAACATTTCGGTCAATATTCGGCAATCGAGCGAATATTTCGGGGATCTTTATGAACAGGTGATCCACTACTACTTAACAAAATATGGGATAAGCAGCTATGGATACTCTCCATCGAAAATAATCGGGAGGCTCTATAGATCCATATCGGAAGGTCAAACACGAAAACTACCGATTTTGTTGCTGGGAAGTACTTTCAAGTATCTATCATCAAAACTTTAGCCCAATCGAACAAAGTTTGACGGATGTCATAAGCGAACTCGATATGATTCTATGGCAAACTAGAATTCTCTTGAAATACTTGCGAAGGTCTTGTTTAATAATTTTTTTTCTCAAGCACATGTCTTCGTATTGTAGGTGCTCTATCTGTAATAAAAATTTCATGCGAATCCATTGTACTCACTTCGAAAAACAAAAACATTGGAGATACTTCGAAAGATATTAATCATAAACATCTCTTAATCATCGGTGAAAAAAAAAATAGTCAATCTATTTAGAGCAACTATCACAGAAATATTGAGTTGTTTTTTTTCTTTGGTTAACTGACTTGTGGGGCACTTTGTATAATTTGAATTTGAATCAAATTAAATTTTTATTTAATTTAGAAACTCTTAAATCTGATTTACCATCAGCATGGAATCGTTTTTATGATATACATGAAAACAAGTTTTTTAAAGATCGTCAATGGTTATTTACTGAATATCCTGAATTATTATTTTCATCATCATCATCAAATACAGATCCTAGGCAATTAATAACAATATTAGAAGTTGGTTGTGGTGTTGGTAATTCAATATTTCCAATAATACGTACAAATAATATCAATGAACATTCACATATATTTCTTTATTGTTGTGATTATTCATCAACAGCTATTGATATATTGAAACAAAATGTTGATTATAATACAAAATATTGTCATGGATTTGTATATGATATAACAAGTTTAAATCCAATGCCCTTTGAAGAAAATTCACTTGATTTTATCTTAATGATATTTGTATTAAGTGCAATACATCCATCACAACATGAACAAGTTATAAAAAATCTTATTAAATATCTTAAACCTGGTCATGGTAAATTATTATTTCGTGATTATGGTTTATATGACATGGCACAATTAAGATTTAAAAATGATAAATGTATTGAAAAAAATCTTTATGCAAGATCTGATGGAACATTAACATATTTTTTTCAGCAAGGTATAAATAAAATCCTTTTTGTTTTTGTTTTTGCCAAGAAAAAATTTAATTTAATTTAAGATGAACTTGATCAACTTTTTACACGGAATGGTCTAGTAAAAGAACAAAATCTAATTGATCGAAGATTACAAGTTAATCGTTCAAAACAATTAAAAATGTATCGAGTTTGGTTACAATGCAAATATATTAGAAAATAAAACAATTGTTTTGTTTTACTTTGTTACTTCTTTTTCTTTTGTTATAAAAGAGAAAAAAAATAGAAAAAGAAAAACTTCCCAGTTGTTAATTTATTATAGAGAATTTTATTCATACATCCGTAATTTATAGATTTTGTTTGAAAAAAAAAGCAAACAAGAGAATGTTTGTTTATTAATATAAGAATACAATATGTAATGAAAGCCTAGAACAGATCAATGAATATTCTATTGAAATCAGATCGAAAAAAGTTGAAGAATGAGACAAGAAAAACAAAATGAAGAATATTTTATTTCATTTTATTTCAGAGCGCAAAGTTCTTTAGTTCGTATTTTTGTGATCTACAAAATTATATTTTCAAGTGCCCTTAAAAGACAAATGTAATGACTTCAGCTCACATGCTAAACTGATGTAGCATGTTCTTTTCTAGTATTTCATTATGTAACGTTAAATAAACATGACAGTGAGAAGAGTATGGGTCATAGTAAAGACACAAAAAAAAAAATTAGAAGAGTCGCCTTGATTGAAGCAATTCGACTGTGAAGTATGAAAAAAGTTCTTTTTTTTGTTATTTATAAATGGGTCTATTTATGAAATAAGATTTAATGTAAAAGTCATCTGTAAAGTATACCGCCTGATAGAGTATGTAAAATTCAATTAAGACTTAATAGTGATTAAAATACGAATTCTTCTTCGTACTTGTATTTCATAGTGAAAAAAAATGTAGATCTTTATTTGTGTTATCATACTGAGTTTTTTAGAAATATATTCTGCAAATCTATTTTATGTTTTGTAAGTAAATATTAAACTTCGATACGTTTTCTATTACAGTTTAAAATGTGATTAGCCTATGTTTCTTAATAGCTCATTCTAAAACTTCATCATGAAGCAACAATAGAAAAGAATTTTTCATTTCAAAATTGCCAGTTCGATCATTTCAAATAAAAAATATTTGCTGTACAAGACGATGCATTTTATGGTTAGTTGAAACTAAAAATTGTCAAAATTGCCTATGAGTATTGTCATTGTATTCTTGCTTCTGAGTTACAATGAGTTTTGAATGTTTTTTGATTGAAATCAATTGTAAATCATTTACTGAGTAGTAGATCTCTTGAATGATATTTCTAGATGAATAATAAGCGAGGAGTTTCTTCCGTCTCATAAAAATAAACCATTTCTTTTATGTAGAAATTTCTTCAATGCAAAGGTAAACAGTGAATGGTTTCTATAGACCATGTGAACATTAATTTCTTTTTCATTAAAATATCATGTTTGCTCGGAGGTTCTACTATCCAGGATAAATCAGTAATAAAAACTTTTTTTTTGATGAAAAAATCTTGAGGAAACACCTCTCTCCCTATGTCCCAAAGTATTGTCAAAATAAATTTTACGCAAAGACATCATTTATTTTTTAAGAACTTATAGTCGAAGACAATTTAGTTTCGTAAACAGATTTTTTCAGAAAATTACAAATGAGTTCAGAAATATCAGATCGTCGTAACATTGGACATATAGGAGAGCATTCTGACAAAATTTCAATAAATCTAAAATAAAAGTATGAATGACGTGCTCATCTTACTAAAATAGTGATTCCCGAAAAAAACACTGTGGAAAAGTAGAAGCTTATTCTTCTGGCACCACCACTCCTAGTTAAATACTTGCTTATTGATTGATAGCGAACATCATGTAGATTTATAATATATATATATATCTATATTAGTTTCGATTACTATTACACTAAATTCTGTAAAAGTTTAAGTGTAGTCTCGGTGTCGTTGCATTCAAGTTAGCTTTTAATTAGCTAATTTTCTAATCTATTAAAACTTTGTAATAAAAATATAAACCCTACCAAATCATTCATACTTGAATATATATGTCGTAGGACAGATTGAAATTCAGTTCAGATTAAAATATCTTTGATCTGAACTAGTTCAGTTTAAAATCTTCCTAGTTGAGATCAAAATTATTTTAAAGTGAACTAGGAAGATTTTAAACTGAACTAGTTCAGATCAAAATATTTTAATCTGAACTGAATTTNATATATATGTCGTAGGACAGATTGAAATTCAGTTCAGATTAAAATATCTTTGATCTGAACTAGTTCAGTTTAAAATCTTCCTAGTTGAGATCAAAATTATTTTAAAGTGAACTAGGAAGATTTTAAACTGAACTAGTTCAGATCAAAATATTTTAATCTGAACTGAATTTTAATCTGTCCTACGACATATATATATACAGCACTATTTGAATGTTGCAAAAGTACGACGCTACCGACTTTTCACCTGATGTCCACTCTGTTGTCTATAGTAAGATATATACTTCGTATCGAAATTGCCGTGTGTGCCAAAGGTAATTTAAATTAGCTAAACAGTTAATAACTTATTTATCGAAAATGTTACTAGGCAACCACATGCTCCCAGTGGAATTTTCAGAGGGGTCCGGCTGCTCGCACCTGTCTGAAAATTCTACTCTAAGCATATGGCTTCATTGTAATATTATCGATAAATGAATTATTAACTGTTTAGTTGATTTAAATTAACAATTTGACACCATATATTCATGAGACTTGAGACTTGAATTGTGCATTCAACAAATGAGAGTTATGTAGTATCTTGAGAAACATGGTCATGTACATTTATAAATAAAACATTCCGCTAAGTAAATAACTAATTATTTAAACTGAGTAATTGAAAAAAAATATATTTCGATAATTACATTCCATTTTGTATTGGACTATGAAAACATCTCATATTTTCAATTATTGAAATATTTAATTATCAAATTGTAGTTTAAATATATCTATACTGATATATTTATCAAAATGTTTCCATTCTATCACATCATTGTAGTATTTTATGGATAGTATTGAAATAGATCGACTTAGTATAAAAATACTTTTATTAAAATGAGAGTGTATAGTTATTTTGCCACAGAAGTTAAATAACACTCATTAGTCATGGATATATTCAAGGCTTTTCTATAGAAAAAAAGAATGATTATTTTAAAAAAAGGTATTTTTGACAGTACACAGTAATCGTGTTATTTATATTAATGATTCGTGTCAAAGGCTAGCTACGATTGGTTGATTATATATCTACAATATTAAAACATCACGAAACATGTATTTTTCTTAGAATTATATCCGGCTAATGCTGGTCATTAGATAATGAAGAGTTTGTTTTTTTGGTTAGGAGTACATCCAGATGCCACTTTTTTCTGTTCTGTTGAAAACTTCTGTTATTAGAAAAAAATAATCAAGAATGAAGAAAAAACAAAAAGTTGAATAAAACATTATATCATACAACCATTAGGACTTTATTAATAGAAGTAAAACGAAAAAGAATGGACTCATCTTAAAAATATCTTGACATCAAGATCATCTTAGAATTTGTCAAGTCAATTGTTTATAAAAAAAAAATAAACATCAGGAGACTCGATTATTTTTTACATGAATAAATACTAATTTTATTTTTTTCCTTTTCGTTCTCGTTGAATTATGTCTCTTTTTTTTTTTAATAAATTTCCCGTGCGAACTTGAAACAATGTGCATGAATACAAAGTGATACTTGAAAAAGCTTTTCTTTTTCTTTTGTTAATATCATAATAGAATTAATCGTTTTGACTGAAAAAAATTGAAATTTTTTTTAGTAGATCGTTCTATAATAAGTTTTTCAAGTAAGTTTCTTTTTTTATACATAAAAGAATTATCGATGCGTTCAATATAGAACATATACTGATTTGTGAAAATGAAAAGAGAGGCTCTTAAATTTGTATTCAAGTGTAAAGACTATGAAAACGGGAGATACTCAAATGTTTTGGTCGAAAAAAAAAACATTTCTGTTCTATTTTATTATGTAAGAGGGACTCTTATAACCCTAGTTTCTGAGTTGTTCTTTTTATCCTTGTTATCTTCATACAATTTATCTTATTTTTACCTGTGATTAATATGTCTTATAGACGCAATATTGCGATGAAATAAAAAAGAAAAAAATTGATTCCACAATTTGTTTTTTTGAATTTTCTGCATGAAAAATAATTTCTTAATTTATTTTGTATTCTTTCTTATTAAAAAAATTTTTTTGACGTTTCTTTTTTTTTTAATGATTATATTTTAAAGTATCATTCAGTGTAAACACGTCATATTAGTATTAAAATCGATGTCATCATTAGACATGATATGCCTGAAGTGACATTTAGCATAGGATGTCATATCGCTACAAATCATCAATCAAAAAAAACATTTTTTTCATTACTCTCTTTCTATCACTGTCAGCTTTTTTCCCCTTTTCATCGTCGGTAGTCGAACAAATAATCATGAGAAAATATGTAAATATTCTTTTATTGACAGTTAGAAATACACAGAAAACAAAATATCAAAAACAAAAAGAACACATTTTTTATACAACAAGCAAACATCTTATCTATTGTTGCTGTAATGAGTCAATATATTCCATCATTAATCTATATTCATTCTTGACGAATTGGAGGATTGATGAAAGAATTGTTTTAATATAGATAAACATGTAACAGTTGTTGATGATGATTGTCTTTTAACATTATTCTTCGTAGCTGTCGACGATAAAAGATTTCTTAGTAACGAAAATTTGTACCTTTTTATTTCTTTATGTAATTCTTTTTCATTATTTATATGAATATTATTAACAGTTCGATCATCCATTTTAAGTAATAGAACAGATTGATCAAATATAACAGGAAAATAATCTAATTTGAATGATGGTGGATGAAAATGTATTAATGCACCACGTTGATATGAATATAAACAAAATTTATTCGGTATATATGGTGGTAAATGATGATTTAATAAAGAACGTAAATGTTCAATTGTTTTATCAGACGATATAGTAAATGTTATACGAGAATTATCTGATAATCTTTCAGCTGTTACAGTAATCGATTGTCTAAAATAAATATTTTCTTTTTATAAATTTTAAAAAAATTGATAAACTTACGCTTGAATTTTTGTGCGTCTTATTTTCATTTCTTTTCGTTAATTAATCCTTATTAATCATTTATAATAATGAGTATCTAAAAGATGAGTAAATAAATTTTGAATATTTATATAGGTTAGAGTGGATGTTATTATGCGATAGTAAAAAGAGAATAACCTTGCGTCTTTTTTCTTTAAGAGCGTTTTTTTCTCTTTTTTGCTGTTAACTTTTTTTATTACGCTCTACCGCTTTTGTACTACCTTCACCGTTCTGTCATTTAACTTGAAATAAACAAATAGAAGATTTTAGGCAGATTATTTGATTATGCATTTGATTAACATTTTGATGTATGCAACATATGACTGGATGTAGTAACTAAACGAAAGAATAAGATTAGTACTGATATACGTATATGTTGATAATGTTCTTCTTTTTGTTACTTCAACGCTTCTTTTCTTTGTCTACAATCAGAACATTATGACCCCAACGAGATAAAACACTGACAGAAACGAGAAAAAAAGAAGAAAAGCTTGTTTTTTTTTATGTTCTTGAATGAAAAAAAACCTTATCAAAACATTTATAGTCAGGTTAATATGACATTATATTCATTATTTGAGTATTTGTTTTAATTAAAAGCAAAAGTGTTTCCAATTACCAATCAGCAGAAAGCAATTTAGTACAGCCACTTATCCAGAACTATTTTTAGTCAATGAAGAAAAAAAAATGAATATTTAGTATTTATTAGTCGAAGCAGTAGTTAACATGGTATTTCATAATTTTCTATTAATCATCGGATATCTTTACCTGACTAATTACTTTTAATTAGTTGAAATTTTTTTTGAACAATATGGTTTTTTCCAATATTATTTAAAAACTAAAAATAACTTGCTTGGCATCTATGATGCATATATAATTTTTTTTCTCAATAGATCTAACATTCTCATTATTATGCTAGTTGCTAATTTCGTTTTCATCGGGCATGCTAATCTTTAGAAAGAGAAAGTGTACCTTCAGCATAAAAATGTTTTAATGACAAGATAATACTCTTATGACTATTTAAAACTTGTTCTGATGAAGATAAAGGAAAGAATTTCCTATTATTATATGATGACCTACATATTCTAATTTTGCCATATCAATTTACTCCAACTGTGTCTCGTGCTAACTCTCACGTATGCTTATCTCCAATGAAAAGTTTGTTTCTTATATTGGTGTAGTTTCACTTGTGTAATAATTTTAGCTATACTAGTATTTGTAAAGATGAGACTATTCACATAAATATTTAATTGAAAATCCTTCTCATCGAGGCGCTAATCATCTCGTATATTAACCCGAAGAAAAAAAAAAGTTTTTCTTAATACTTTGAAATATTTTATATGTAGATAACAGATGTGAATAAAATATTGACTTAAAAAACACGACAAATATCAGATGAAATCGTTTTATTTTTATCTTTATCATTTCAATAAAGCATTGTCGGCGAAAAATATTCATTTATGAATATTTTACATAGAAAAAATATTCTGCTTTATTTAAAACTCATAGAAGCATTCGTTTCTATGCTTATGAAAATATGAATAAGGTTCAAGTCACGATATTCTAATAAATATGTAACAACTTAGTATATGAAACAAATTCTATTAAAAAAGAAAAAGAAATATCAAGAAGATGTAACGCATTTCGTACGTACCTGATGAAAAAATATTTCAACTTTAATCGAATTGTATGCATAAACAAAAAAAAACAACGTTACGATCGATTTTAATGGCTTCACCTTCTCAAAAAAATATATTCCAATGTCAATTATAATTTTAATTCTTTTTGCTGTAGAATAATTCTATTATAATTAGAACATCCTTCACTAGGTCACTTCTTTACGGAGGAGGTTTTTTCACCACATCAGATATTGATTACCCGAAGCAATTTGTAGATTTATATTTTTCTGTCACAAACCTTTTCTTTTTATTGTTGTATCGAATTATTATCAAAATTTATTGTTTAATAAATTTTCGGATTAATCATCTGAACGGTAATGACAAAGAATATAGTCCATAAAAAACAAATTAAGATCGATCACACGAACAAACATTTGTAGACGTGGTAGGTAACTTTAAAAACATTAATGATGCGAAGGACAATGTAAAAGAAATTGTCATCATGACTTTTATAAAATGAATGATTGCTTTTATAATAGCATTTGCGTTGGACGTAGCATTGATTCTTCACACAACGATTAGAATTGTTTACTGTCTGTAACAATCCCGATATATTCAGACAAAACGTCTACCGTCACCGAAACGAAAAAAAAACCTACTTCGAATGTTGAGATCTATTACATTGATTCTATCAGTAAATTAATCTAATAGATTTAATAAATTAATAAAAATACTTTTTCTAAAATAAGTTTGTTGAATTATTTACATCTATAATTATCAAATAAAAAATTTATTGACGAATCAGGTCAAATTATACGTCTAATAAATAACTTAATGAAAGCATGAAACAAACTATTCGTACTTATTATATAAGAGAATCTTACGTGTAATTTACTTTTCTAGAAGATTAAATTACTAATTAGATAAAGTACATTATTAAATGTTAAATCCTATATATAAAAATATTGAAATTAGGAATTCAAGCTTAAAGATTATTATAAGCCATTGACATTAAAACAATAAATTACATCAATTTTTAGGTTTAATGAAATTTGACCTTTTCATCAACTGCATTATTGTAACCGTTTTCTTTCAGGGAAGTACTGACATTTATATGTCACTTTTATTTGATCATATTATAACAGAATCTTCTGAAATAGATTTATATCAATATTTTCGACTATTTTTTTTTGTTAGAGGCCATCCATAAAGGTCATCCAGGTAAATATCGCATTTTTTAACTCTTCACTATCCTGGACGTCCAGTATTAAAAGAAACAACTTCTTAGAAAAAGTCTGTTCTTCAAATATATCATTTCATTTTTATTAAATAAATATATTAAACATAGAGATAAAAACATACATATCATAAATATATAATCAATTGCAAAGCTTTGTTTTTGTTTTTTTGAATACATTATATTTTAATGAGCAGAAAATAGTAGAAACAAAAAATGAAGTTCAATACTAATGGTACTCTAAAATCTCATACAACTACTTCACAAAATAACTATCTGCTTATGTAGCGTAGTCTTCAATTATTGCAACAACATTCTCATATTCAATTGATTGAGTCAGTGAATTGCTTATTAAAAAATGTTCCTCAAAAGAAAGAAAATGAACAAGAGAAGTTCTTCAACAGATTAATTGCCTTTGAGTCGNCAGGGAAGTACTGACATTTATATGTCACTTTTATTTGATCATATTATAACAGAATCTTCTGAAATAGATTTATATCAATATTTTCGACTATTTTTTTTTGTTAATATGATACTAATCATATGCTGGGATTTTATAAATTAAAAAGAAAGACATATTATATAGCACAGTTATTTAGAACTAGAAGACGAAATATATACTAGCTATCAACTTAAAAGATTACCTTTCTGTTATTTAAGAGATTGGTAAGCTTAAGTGAAGGTATACGAGCTAATTTTTAGCAAGAAAACTTTATCAATTGATGCAACTAGAAGACAATATTTCAGTCCGAAAAATCGCTCAATCAACTTGTTGTTCTCTTTGGTGGGAAAGAACCGGAGAAATCGAGAGATATTTCGATTCGAAATTTCAGTTTCGTGGTTCGCTGATTTCCTGAGCTTGTTTGACGAATATTAGTGACTTCTCTGCATTTTTCTGATCAGCTCCTGCCACATGCACTTGATTTTTAGAATCCGGAATCATCGATATAACAAAATACATAAATACAATTATATACGTTACTTTCATATTTTTTAATTTTTTACGTGTGTGACAGATGTTTTTTTGTGATCAAATTTAAAAGAGAGCAAATGACTTTCATATTCATATTAAAAAAAAAAATCTTTTGCACACAGAAGAAAAATCAATGAACATGACATGCACAGGAAAATATTAGATTTGACAGTAGAAGTAATGAAATCATTGAAGATAATATACTTAAATCTTACTGTCATAGACTAGAATTTGGGATATGGCAACGATCAATTTCCGGTAACTCTTTGAAAGTTAAAATTTGAATAGGAATTTTTTGACCATTGGTCTGTTACGTTAAGTCAGAAGCAATGAAATAAAAAGACAAAAATCAAATCAAATTATCAGTTTCTAGCGATTGTGAATGAATGTATCCTTTTGGAAGTCACAAAAAAAAACCAATATATATCAATAATTTCGATCGTTATCATAAGTCTACGTCAGTCATCAGTTCAATTATTGCAGCAGATTACATAGTTCGATTTTGTGTTATTGCATTTTTATCAATGAAAATATTTCATCGATAAATTGGAATATTTTTCAATGGTTGTTTCATTTACTGAAGTTTCTATCTCTTCTATATTTATCGAACTACATATTTATAAAGACTATATTCCAAATTTTAATCTTTAACATACTCCATATTTTGGTTTTTTATCTATTTTATTTTCACAATACTCAAAACAAAATTATTTTTTGAAAAAAAAAGAGAAATATCAAATATTAAAGTTTGCAGTTCGTGAAAACCTCGCTCTACACTAAAAAAAATCTGCAATATAAACTAAATACATCTTGTAAAAGTCGTAAAGATTCTTTATTTGAATATGTTTCAAAACCATTGTTTCTATAGGAAAAAAAAAGAAGACTTTTTTGGATATTGAACAATTTCATTTTAAAAATCCAAAAGTTATTATTAAACTATTTTTAAGAAGGATTCATGTTAATATTTTCATCAAAAGTATTGCTCTTCAGTCCATTAACGAAAATATTTCATAACAAATAATAAAAATCACATCGTGTTTTTTAATTAGAAAAACTTTGATTTCTGAATCATTTTTTAGTATGCTTTACACGCTTAAATACGTTCATTATCTCTAGATAATTTATCATATTATCATTCTAAACATACAAGATGCTTCAATGTTTTTATGCAGTTAACACTCCATTTGATCACACAGACTTCAAACTATTCATTTATTTTATGAATGAAAACAGATAAATATTCTAGACAAAGTCACGTAGACGAAGAATAATACTAAAAATACCTCGTAGAATATTCATATTTTTGAAGAAAGCATAGCAAATTGCGATATCAAGGCGAGATTTGCACTGTAAAATCTTTTCATGTTATGTTGCTATTTCTAGCATACTCGTGTCACGATAATCGTTCAGTTCATCGAGATTGTTCTACTTTTTCTTTTAATACCTCGATATACGCAGTTTTGTTAGCTCTCTGGAGAATGTCAGATTGTGTCAATATTGATGTCATGTCCCGCTGATCTTCCTTTCTTCTTTCCTCATTATGTTCTCTGCATTATTTTATATTGTGTTCATTACTCTCTTTTCTACTTAAGGGTGTGTTGCATATGAAGTAGTAAAATTCCGGAGATATAACGTAGTTTACTAAGCATCACTACTGAGAACGACGATAAGTTACATCTCTAATGTGTTGTAACAAAGAGCTTAGTTGAAGTGACGCTCTCAAGTGTGTGAACAGGTCGAAGTGATGTGTAATAGCCATATCAACTGTTCTGACTTAATTTACGAGCTGGATTGTTTAGTATAAATGACACAAAAAAAAAACTATTCATTAGTCGAAATATAAAACCAAGAGAAATAACTGCATCTATATCAAACAAAACATACTGTAATGCATAAAAGTTGTCTTTTTTTGTGATGAAATTGATATTTTTACGACAAATGATACCAAATGAATAGAAAAAATAATCAAAAACTACTAGTATAAAAAGAGTAAACTGTCTGAATCGGCAGTTTTGCCAAAAAAAGATGACAAAATATTTACTATGTTTTCTCTTCTTTGAAATGAGTAGCATATATGATTGATAAAGATCGGTCTATATATCAAACTAATGTTTATTTATTTTTAGCTTCATGAATATAATCGTTTTTTTAGCATATACATCAATATCATTTTTACAGAAAACAAGAACCTTCTTTTATTCGTGTGATCTATTTATTTACTATGACAGAACATCTGAATTTTGTAAAATTTTCAGAAATCGAAAATAGAACATTATCATAATTTTTACTGTATATTCTATGTCCTGTATGCTGAATTTGATTAAGACTGAAGAAATATTTTAACAGTGCACTCGTCAAAAATTTAGTTTTCTGATTTAATATTCTCGTCTTAATCAGCATCATCTAAAAGCTTCGCATCGAAATTTTCAGTACATTGGGTTGAGTTAGTGAAAAGTTAGTCGAATTGAATTATCAGATACTGATGAAGTAATTGAAAGAATATCATCGAAAATCGTTTATATCAAATGAACAAAATTAATTATTTGCATATCATATTTTCATGGACTGATTCAGAGTTGTGTGTCAAATACTGTTCATGACTGGTCAATTTTCAAGTGACAAGCCTAGCAATATTTTTCAGTGTATCGATTGCACTTTAGTTGCTATAAAAGACGGCACGCTAATTTTCAAGTATGTCATACAGTTCTTCCTCTTCTAAACGACTGTACAAAAAATTTTAGACAGAAAATTTAGAATGAGTCGAAAAATGACTTACAACATTCACCTTTCAATCTACATAAATGGAAAAAAAATACTACAAATATTTCTTTCTGATTAAAAACAGAGCTTTTATTAATTTATGAATCATCCGTGGTACTTTCCACAAAGGAATTATATTTTTCAATCAACATATGTTCAGCATGATTTTATAACAAAGTTTCACAATAATGTAATAAGAAACTGGCTTAGAAGAAATCTATGCATAAATAAATATCTTAAGTACAGCTCTGACAACAAAAAAACAAAACCCAGATCATTGGAAAATGATATAACCAATACAAATTGTAAAAGATCATTTATTTATATATTACAAAGTCTTTCAATCGTCTTTAATTTTGAATTCAATTTATAAAAATATTTACTATTTCTTTTTCCATTTCAAATTAGGAGTAAAACCTAAAGTTCATAATAACCCTCTCTCTATATATATTTATATATAAATATACATATGTTTTATGACTTCACTTGCCCATATCTCATAAGACCGATTCGCTAATTTTAGACACTCATAATGTCGTATGAAACGAGACAGAAATAGAATAGAAAAGGACATCGAATACATGCTGACCCGGCAAATATGTTTCCTTTCTATTCAACTTTGTTCGTTACATATATTCATAGTTGCACGCATAACTAGACGATCCAGCCCATGCTGAAAAACAAAAAGATAATGAATGCGTAGTCTGTTATTTTGAAGATTAGCATGCATTTTCATGCATCAATACGACCATCTAATATTTGATTATTGACCTTATATTCATTGAAAACCATCATAATTGTACACTAAGTCCTCGATCTTCTTCATAGACTATTCAAATTTTTGTTCTCTTAAATAAGAAAAACGTTCATTGTAATTTTTTTTTTTATAAATGTGGAATACATTGTCAATAATGTGAGCCATTTTTCAACTAAAGCGTAATTTTCTTCCTAAATCTTTTTGTACAGTCATTTAGAGGAGGAAAAATGCATCGCATATTTGAGACCATGCGCGCTGTCTTTTAGCATGCCTAAATGGTAGTTGATACATTTGAAGAATTTGGCACGCTTTTCACTTGAAGATTGACAGTCATGAACAATGTTTGGCAAACGACTCTGGATCAGTCTATGGAAATATGATATGTAAACAGTTAATTTTATTCAGCTCTCGATAGCTAATCTTTTGGTGCATAACACGGACAACTCCGCTAATCCATTGTCATCTTTTGAAGATCAACTTGATATAAACGATTTTCGATGATATCTTTCCAATAACATTATCAGTGTTCTGCAATACAATCTGGTTAATTTTTCATCAGCTCAACTAAAATGCACTCAAAATTTCGATGTGACACTTTTAGATGATTCTAATAAAAAAACTAAATTTTGACTAGTATTTCGATTTCTCGATGATCTAAATGAATTTTCTCTTGATATTCAGATCAATTTTTGCAGTAGAAAAAGCTTTTTCAAACAAAAAAAAAAAAAGAATTCTTAGTTTTAAAAAGGATTGATTGTCAAATTTTCTTTAGTATTCATCTTATATTCTTAAATGCGAATGATGTATATAGATAATAAATACACAATGAATTTGTGTTTTAATCAATGTATTTGTCGAGTTTTGTGAGAGCCGTTAACATCAAGTTTGCTCTTTGTCACGTTTCAAATCTCGGTACGATATTTCGTTCTACTATACAGAAGATTCATTTACAGCAATTTTCTATCTGTATAAGCGTTTTCATTTAGACTGACCTCAAATGACTTTGAATAGCTATATTTACTCCAAGAAATTCATTTCCAAATTTTACCTATTAATTTGTGACATATTCATTTATTGTTCTACCCAAACTAAGAACTGTGGGCCGATTCTGGCAGGAAAACATGATAAATAGATGAAGCTCAGTAGCAGCATTCCGAATCGAAAAGTTTCCGGAATTTTCCCATGACTTTCAACAGGAAACAATCATAAATTACCGAAAAAGACCGGGAGACTTTCCGATTCGGAATACTACTTTTATATTCCATAAATTTCCGATATTTTCCTACCGGATATGATGATGTTTCCCGTATATTTCCGACCAATTTCAGTGAAACTCGATTATGCGTGAAATCATTGGCCTGTACTAACGATGTAATTATCCCAACTGTAACGGGCCATTTGAACTCATTATGAGATCCGAAAGATGATCTCGGCAGGACTAGCAAAAGCCTAAGAAAGTTCCTTTCTATGGGTCTTTATAGTCGTTGTCCTGAATTTTCTGCTAGATTGTTGTAAATATTTAGTAAAAAAATCAAATAATAGAATTTCAAAATGAAACTTTTACCCGTATATAGGTCTAATGATCCTTAGAATATTCTGAAAGTTTCAGCTGAAAAGAATGTTCCTTGATCGTGATTTTGAATTTTCAAAAAGTATTTGCGTACTGCAAATATATGCTAAAACTCGAGTTTAGTTGAAAATTTTAATATCTTAACAGAAGAACATTCTTTTTAGCTGAAACTTTCAGGATATTCTAAGAAACATTAGATCTATCTAACGGGCAGAATATCAGGTCTAAATTCGATTATTTTATTTTTCGGTAAATACATAAAATGGCCCATAACTCGGCTTGAAAGACCATGGAAATAAACACTTTCAGACTGTTTCTAGTATAGTCAAACCATCATTATTAGCCTAATATCAGCTCAAACGGTGGATTACATTCCTTGTTAGCAAAAAAATAATTGTTTCGAGTTGACTGGAAACACATTTCCGATCAATGTTTATAGTCTTACATCCGTAGTAAGTAACGACGGCTCATT
Organism: Rotaria sp. Silwood2; assembly: GCA_905329745.1. Lineage (NCBI taxonomy): Eukaryota > Metazoa > Rotifera > Eurotatoria > Philodinida > Philodinidae > Rotaria > Rotaria sp. Silwood2. Next base: position 1,803,363 of record CAJNSZ010000014.1, on the reverse strand, counting down.
ATACACCGATACATTACTCAACAATTGAGAAAGTTACCTTAAAAGAATAGTGAATTCTTCTTATGTATTGTAACTTTGATGAAGTAGAAAATAAGTTTTCATGATGAAATTTTTCATATATTGAACACATTTTGTATTGTTGTTTTCTTACCCATAGACATTTCATAGATATTTTATAAAATATGTATTCCAATACAATGATAACTAATTAATATGGTATATAAATTTTCTTCAGCAGTAATCCAAAATATTTAAAAGAAAATAATCTAATTTTTCTAGTTCATTCAGACAATAGTACCTGGAAAAAATTCTTCTCTATTTTTAGCAAACTATTATATTTTAGAATTACTATTCAATATCACTACGACCTATCATTTATAATTTCATCTGCAATGTTTAAAGACATAATATTAATATTAAAAAAGAAAAGCAAATTTATTTTTCTTTAGTCGTAGCCAGCAAGCTGGAAGTCATAAATCATTCGACAGTAAATATAGGAATATAATGAATTGAAATCTATATTTTGAAAAGAATTTCTAAAATTGCTATTAGATAAAAACTGTATAAGAAATTCTATTCATATGATGACTGTTACTGGATAGAAAAAAATTTTTTTTTTGCCGTTAATGACTATTAAAATAGAATTGAAGCAAGAAAAAGGAAGCGAACACTGTTTCTGTATTTTTAATACATATTGTTACACACACTCACTCACACTCACACACACATATATAGATATTTAAAAAGAACGAAACTTTTAATTTGTTCATAGTTATTTATCTACTGTTCTGATTCTTCATTGACTGCTGTTCGTAATTTATTTTCATTAAGTGCATCGATAATTTCTAGACGAAAATTATTTAAATATTCACGCATTTTATCATATAATGATTTATCAGCTTTAATCGATTGCCAACAAATACCATGAAGATGACAATATTCTATACAAAATAAAAACCATATTTCATATAAATTAAAATCTAAATAATTTACCTTTACAAATAATATCCGATGGTAAAACATGCTTATTATTTTCATTTGTTGTGTAAAGGTATTTCAGTGAAAGTGATGATGATGGTATATTATACATAGGCCAACAATTATATTGTGAACGTATTTCTGTTTTCAGATGTTTTAATAATATTTTAACTATTGTTTGATGTAAAGATTCATCTGTAGTACTATATTCATCTTTGAATGGATTAATTATATTAAGAAAAAATAAACATTTGCGTTCACTTTGTAATTCAAATTGTGTTGAATATTGTTGAATATCAAAATTAGAATGAATATAAACAATACGAGGTTTTTCACTTATCGAAGGCATTTCTTATTGAAAAATCTTGGAACGTTGTTACTGTTGGCAATATTTTGTGTATTTGTATATATTAATCATCTTAGATTAATTGTCGCTACATTCTATTTTATTATTTCATTGATTATAGCGCTCAATTTTATTCTTTTTGAAACATTTATTGGGTTTCATTTTTTGAAAGATGAATTGTCAAAATAAAAATTTTTTTTTTTTTAGTTAACTAATTAAAAAAAAACAATCATATAATAGCATCAAAAATTAAAATAATATAAATTTGAAATTTATTAAAGTTCGCATTCTTTATTGCATTAGTTACAGTGTTCTACTCAGTTTTTCTATTCTGGAGGGGCAATTTAGAACTCTTGGAAGGCGAACATCTATTTTTGGGAGCAGAGACACATAGTACATGCTACAATAACCACCAACTCCATGAAAGCGCCGCTCCATGGCTTTCATTCCGAATAAAACACTGAGTCAATTCGAATCTGTTAAATGAATGTATGAGCGATAGAAACTGACCAGGACTAATTTCTACGAAAGATTTCATTAATATGTACTTGAGATGGCTAGTTACCTTTGACGAACATCACGAAATTTTCTGAGCATAAGTCAGAAGCTAAGGTTGTCTATAAATTTGATAGGAATTTCTGCTAAATCCGAAAAACAAATAGTAATATGAATAAATGATGATAAGTACGAGATCATTTAGTAATGCATGCTAAGATCTATGCTGACTATACTTTTTACAGGCTTCACGAGAAAAATTTCCTAATTGATCAATGACTTAGGAATTGGGACTATCTGCATTATGTACACTATAATAATTTATGAATATCGTGAAAATAGTATGCTTTGCACAGCATTCCTGTAGTGGATCACATACGCATCTTGCCTGGATACTTTGCATATCTGTTGCTGTAAGAAAATTTAAACTACGACGCAGTCATCTAACGAACGCTAAGTCGCGAGTAATTATTTAGAACTTTGCCTGAGAGATCGATGTCTGGAAATGATACAAACGTTTTTTTTTTATCTTCAATGTGAGTTTTTCCTCATCTCCAGTAGATTCCGCAAAATAGCGATTCTGACGATTTTACTTCTACCTTTTTACCCAACATAAAGGAAGACTTGCGATAGGAAAAAAACAATTCTAGGTGGAATTGTTTATCGTTCGTATGTTAATTTAAAACCGATTGCCGAAATTTGGAATCGCTTCGGACTGAATTTATGTAGTATTTTGCAAGCTTTCTATGTTTTTTTTTGCTTACTAGATATATGGATCCAAAAATTATTATTTTCCGTCGCAATAATCTTGAAAACGAAGAGTTAGAAAATATTAGATCGAATCTACACCTGTTTTTAGAGAAAGCCACGCAAAAAAGTAAATTTTTATTTCCTTGATTATTTTTCAAGCGCCAAGACACTTCAAATAATGATAGCAACAAAAGCTAGTTACTGCTCGTTTTGCCCATATAGAAGATAGCTATGAATACAGTTCATGAGAGATAATCAATCAAAGTGATAATCAAGCGACCAATCAGTAATTTTCATTAGAAACAGATTGATACCTGTTAGTAGAGTTCTCGTAATAATGAATTTTGAAATAGATACTTTTCACTTTTATGTTGTTTTTGATCCGCTGGTTAATCGATACGTAGTTTTTTCAATTTATAACGACAAAACCAACTTGATTCTAGTAAAATGTAAATATTTGTTGGAGAGAAATGTTTTGTGATACATCGTCACAATGATTATTTGATTTTTATGAAATATTGATGTTTTTGTATAATAGACGTTCCAAATTTCGGATCACATTTCGTAGTCGAGTAAAACTTGAATACTATCTAGTTTATACATATAGCTCCAATGTTTTTATTTCATGAAAGAAGAAGATCTGAAATTTCCATCATAAACTATTCTTGCTAAAGGTTTTTTTGTACAATGTCTCAAGTCGAAATTTAAGAATCAATTTTTCGGATGTTCCTGAGAAGGATCACAATATCAAGTTAGAAAATAGTGTGAAAACGCAATATTTCCGCAGCAATATGCTAATGCTTCGAACTCTTTTCAGAATGATCATAGGTTATTAGTAGACTTCAAATTAGATTGCTCGACTCAAACTTTATCCATTTTCTCAAGGAACATTTATGCATCTTGCAATCAGTAGCAACAAAGAGGTTTCACTATACAAACGATTCGCCAGTTTTATTTGGGTAATAAATTTAATAAAAAGGATTTTTTTCAATTGAATTAATATCTTCATCCATACATAAGACATTATTAAGTCACAATTGCAGTATGTTTGCAAAGAGAAGACCTGCAAAAAAGAAACCTGATTTTAATCGATTTTTAATTAGTAAAAAAAACTCGATTTGATTTAAATGTTTTTTCTTGGATAAGTGGTATGGATATTATTGAAGTGAAGCAATATTAATAATTTACAGTATTAGCTAGAAATACTGATATTTCTGACGTTTTAAACTTGTTTAATAAATAATTTACTCGTAGGAGATTTTTGAAAATGCTGTCTGGATTTCGGATTTTTTCTCTTATTTAGATCTACTTTTCATCGTTTCTTTAATTGATAATATTTGAAATGATCTTCTATATTAGTAATGACATATTTTTCGGGATTTTTAACATAGTAATGAACACGATTATGTTGCTGAGAAAGAGATTATTATTAGTATCAGCACAAATTTCATGTACGTTTTGTGCAGGGCTACCAACTCAGAAGTACAACTCATCGAGGGTAGCACCATCTTTGGCGTCGCTTCCAATGTACTTTACTCAAGGAAGAAAGAAGCAATACTTCAGTACCCCGACGTACGAAGAAAGGATAGTCAAGTATCATATTTCATCAATACTTTGCCTGTACTTCATTCGTACTTCGAAGTATTGTAGTCTCGTTATTCGCTATAATTTTACCTCAGAGCTGACATCTCTCGTTGTGTGTTATTATGTTTTACACAGTGTAGAAAATTTCATTTATTCGCCAACACAATTAAACTAATCTTTGGAATATACTCAATTTCGTTTATCTCTTATGTAACGTTAGTGAACATTAGAGCCGACGAGTTTTAGTAAACATTATTGGTTTAAAAAATTTTTCTCAAGTCAATGCAATGACCAACTGTTCTATTGTATGTAAAGATTCTGACATGAAACTGTTCAATTCTGGGGTTGTAAAACTTTTTTAAATATTTTTTTTTCAAATCAACACTCAGACATTGTTAACATCTCTATCGTATCATATTGTTTCATTACTGATAATTTTCTTAATATTGATGATTAACAAACAAACGTGTACTAAGAAGACGTTCCTTGTTCTCAATAATATTTCAAGTATTTGTTAAGTCAACACAATTTTGTTAAATTTCCTTTTTGTGAATTATATATAGCTTAATTACGATTACTTATTTGTTTGTTTTGAATATTTTTTTTATATGTTTTTCAACCGTGACTTATACGTGGCATACGACAAGTGCATCGATCGTACTTTATAATAAACCTCATGCTTGAAATAGCAAAAAACATACGTAGTGATACTTGTCTTCTGAGTGTACAGAACATTATTTTGATCCTTGAAACAAGTGTATTATAATATACGATTAGTCTCATGTTTCACGGTGCCATGATATCTAAGAACGATATTTCTTATTAGTCATATTGATGATTTCGATGTCTAATATTTGAATATGATATATTAGGCATAAATTTACCTGTACAATACGTAAATATCAAACAAACAGACAAACAAAGAAATATATATCAAAACAGATATTATGCTTATATTATAATATAAAGAAATCGTTGAAGTTCGAAGTGACAACTGGTAAGATTATTTTTATCGGTTTTTCTATATTTAAAATACATGTTTTTCATGTTTTTTTTTCAGAAATTTTTGTATGATTAATATTCTTCTTTTTCCATCAGCTGTAAACGTGCAAGAAGTACATTATAGATTTTGTGTTTACCCACGTTATTAGATAACAAATATTTTTCCACGTGCATTAAAAATATTTTGCAAGTAAGTTGATAAGGTAGTTTATTCTCATAGTCAAAAAAAATCGTTAAATTATTATTATTAATGTTTTATTTTTTTGTATAATATAAACAATTTTATGATAATTTACATGCTAAAATTTGCTAATAAGTAAAACAAATATTTTATTTACATTCAAAATTTACTCAAACAAAAAGTGTTTCTTCTAATTCTTCCAATTTTTGTCAATGTCGAACGTAGTTTTTGTCTATACTGTATATGAGATTTTCTTGTAAATCTTTCGGGTGAATCTTGGATTCGCCGTACAGCCAATGCCTGTATGAATATATGAATAGAGTAGCTCTTACGATTGATCATATAGCGCATACCTGATATTGTTGTTTTAATAATCTCAAAATGGGTTCAATGAATTGAGATAGATATTTTAGCAAAATATGGCTTTTGTTTCATAGTTTATTTGTATTTATTATCACCCCTTCGAACCATGAACTTGCTGTGCTAGATAACAAAACACACTCAAGATACTCTAAATTGATAGTAGACTTCATTGAAAAAAAAATACACATAAGTCAAACTTCATCTAAACACTGTAACAAAATAATTTTTCTTTTCGAAATTATAAGATGTGTCATTCTTTATCGTAAAATATACGTGAATCATTTTTATCTAATACATCAAGTTTACCTCGCAAAGAGATGACACTTGATGCAAATAAACTATGAAACATAAGGTAAATTTTGTCAAGACTCACATCTCAATATATAGAACTTCTTTTAAGATGTTAGAAAAATAATGTATCATCAGTATCGACCATCACTGTAGACCTGCAATTTATTTTCAATTAATTAATAGAGTAATAATAGTTTTCTTGTAGTTACTAGTCTGATGTGAACATTTAATAATGTTAGTTTATTCGAAGAGTTATCATAATTTTTGATATTATATACATGATAATAATAATTTATCTTCGTTAGTTTTCTATTGGTAGAATTTAAGCAATTAATATAGAACGAAATGGATTACCTTAAGTTATGTTGTTCATTTTTCGACCGAATTGGATTTTTATTATCAAAAATAATTAAGAATCATGGCTTGTAGTCATGCATGATTAGTTCTAATTTTCTTTTATGTATATAAATGTACTCTTTTCTTTCTCTCTGTTATCTTTACTGCTTTGCCCTGGAGTTACATAAATTGCGTTCTTATTTTATCATTCTATATTTGTAGAAATAGAAGAATATAACGCATGTAACTCTTATATTTGATGAAAATCTCAATCTTTTATTTCTATATCAATTAAGTTAAAATAAAATTAACTTTATTGCAATTTACAATAGATTATAAAACGTAGTATTATATCTAAAAGTATATATATATATATCTAAAATGAGTAGAGATCATATAGAAATAATCATTTAACGGCGAAGCTTGTAAATATATGGTTTCGATCACACGTGTGATTTTATATAGGTCTTCAGTGTTTTTCTGTTTTATTATTAGTTTAAAATAAACTAGTCACACTATTAAATCAAATCGGCATGCAAAAAATACTTTAACAATTTTCAAAGTATTAAATTATTTTGTTAATTTAATTTTACTTTTTATAAAAAACAAAATGTTCGAGACCGATTCGAATAAACGTGAGTTTCATTATTTATATTTGACAAATGCAGAATTCTAAATATCCTAATTCATTTAAAGGTATTCCCTTCTCTTTTATCACCCCAAATAACACCACTAGATAAGATCATAAATTGACCAAACTCTTAGATCTCATACTTTCAATATGGTATAAAGATAGAGCATAAAATTCTACAAATATCTGTCTATTTATTTTTGTTTTTCTGAAGTTGAAAAACAATTTTCATGAACTCAATAGTCTTATTGAAGTCTATCACTTTTAGACGTTTCCAATAATTATTATCGCACGTGCAATTTTTCTATAATAAAATCAGTATGAAAGCTAGTAGCGTAGCTTGATGAAATTTTTCATGCTATAAAAATTGATACAGGAATTATATTTAACATTAATTTCATGTAAGATCATACAAATGCAATATCATACCTCAGTGTATAGAAAAGTGCAGAATAATAAACTCTCATTATCGGTTTACTACCAAGAGATAAACTTCTTTTTTTTTATAAACCTTGGCAAGACTTTATTATTCTCCACGTTTTCTTTTACTGTTGTGTGATCCTATATAAGCTATTAGATATGTCATTTTGTAGAGCCTGAAGAACTACGTCGATTTAAACTATTAGTTTTTGTATTTGAATTTTCAAAAGAAAACTTAAAATGAAAATCTCCAAAATTGATTGACCCCAAAGACTATTTGATCCTCAAGATTTCTTTATTGCGTTTAACAAAGAAAAAATAAATACACAGAAATGTGCAGAATTGCGCGTTCTATCTTTTTATTCTATTGAAAATGATATCCAAATGTGTGACACATTTACAATCTTATCCGACGATATCTTTTTTTGTTTTTTTTTGCGTGGCCATTATATAGTTTTACGTAGTATCAATCTCTCGAGTACATTTTGAGATCGAAAAATTATCTTTAAATATTCTAAAATTTTGAGAAGAAATCAAATTAGTGAAAACTGTATATTATTTCGCGTTTTTCTGAAACCAATTTTTTTCATAGAAAAAAAAGTGCGGAAACAATCCCTGGTTCTCCAATCTGGTACGTCCGATCGAGCTGAAACTTTTTCACATATACAATAAACTGTTTCGAATGGATGTTTTTTGTTTCAAAAAATATTGCTCTGCTCATTTTTAGTAAATCTTGTAAAAACACATACGTTTTTTTAGGATGCCTTTGATATTTTAGTTTTCTTTATCGAAAATAGCATCTCGCAGAAGCAGGGGGAGCCTTTTTCGCTATTGTGATCCCAGTATCTCACAGAAGACAGCATCTCAGATGACAACTTTTGCTGTGCTCGTCAAGATCTATCCACTAGGAAAATTTCAAACGTTTTTGATAAACTGTTCTTCAGAGACTCCGAAAAGCGGGGGATGGCAAAGGGAAAGCACTCTTAAACCGAACAAAATCGCCAATTGATCATTTGATATAATATGCACCATACCAGTAGTATTGGTCAGTAATTAATCGACGGTAGTTTGGTACTTAGGTCTCGGACCGTCATTCTACTTTAGGATATCAACAGTTGTTCACTGACTGTAAAACTACTACTTGTTTTACTGTCAGTAGCACGAACCAATGTGCGACATGAAATATCTTGTTATCTGTAGAGAACACGATGTATTAATAATAGTAGATTTGAAATCGTGAACAATGGGTATCACAATAAAATCAAGGACTTAGTACAAATTTTCACCATTTGTTTTTTTGTTAATAGTAAATTTTGGAATGATAGTTCGATTGCGAACAATTTGTCTTTCGTCATTGTTGATTCTTGTTATTCTCTTCCTATATATTATTTGGCCATGGTTTCATGCTGCTTATGTATGGCGTCAAAGTACAATCAAATCTCTGAATTTTCCTACGACTTCATTATTAAACAATACAAATAGTCAAATACCACGAATAATACATCAAACATATCGTGATATACACTCAATACCATTTAAATGGCAGCAAGCAATGAATAGTTGTCGAACATTTCATTCAGATTATAAATATTATTTTTGGACCGATAAAGAAGGACGTCGTTTAGTTGAAAAAGAATTTCCTTGTATTTTATCAACATATGATTCATATCCATATGATATTCAGCGCGCTGATGTTATACGTCTTGTTGTATTGTATGTATATGGAGGAATTTATTTAGATTTAGATATTATTTGTTTAAAATCGCTTGATCAATTATTAAATTATGAATTTATTCTACCACAAACCAAACCTGTTGGATTATCGAATGATTTTATTGCTTCAAAACCTAGACATCCATTTCTATTACAAGTTTTAAATGATTTACCGAAATTTCATCGAAATTTTTTCACTAAGTAAATTAAATATAAAGCAGAGAGATAAAAGTTTAAGTCATTATCTCCTTTGTAGATAGCTTTACTCTAGCACGGTCTATGAGAGATATTGGATAATTATTTTGATAGTCTTCAAATAGACAACAAAACTCACGAGGGAACCTCTCTAGATGTTAATTCGATTTTCGACCGGAGGGATATTCATTTGATGAGTAATAGAAAAGCCTAGAATGATTAGTTTTACAGACCTACGTTCTTCAGATATCAAAATTTTACTTAGTTTTTTTTAATGAAAAGCTGTTATCACATAGAAAATCGACTTTGGACTTCAAACTTTGCATGAGCAAAGTTCTTAATGAGATAAGTTGATTGGGAAAGCTGTAACTTTTCTAGTATTTCATATCTTGAGATGTTCGAAATTTTCTCATGTTTTTAAAATCAAATTTTATTCATCTCCAGAAATGAAATACTAGAAAATCTAAAACTTGTACAATCATCAAATCTCATCTAGGATTTCATTCATGCAAATATGAAATTCGAAACACGATTTTCCACGTGACCTAAAAGGAATAACAGATTTTTGTTGAAAAACTCATTTCGAGAACGAATTCCTGAAAAATCAAGCCATTCTAGACTTTTCTATTACTTATCAAACGAATATCGTCTCGACAGAAACGCGACTTGACACCTAGAGAGATTCTCTTACCTAATAAAAATGATCTCTTAAGTTTAGTCATTTCAGCGTCTATTGTATGAATCATTTTGTTGTAGCGTAGAAAATTTTCAAGCACTTTTAATATCTTATCAATTTTTTGCTATTCCAAAATGATTAAAATATCTTCTACATACTATTCAATGCAGAATCAAACGGGATATATTTTTGTAAGAAGTCCTTTTTGAATATCATTAGTCATGATTAAACAATAATAATTATACATAATTATTATTACTAAACTTCTAACTTCATTAGATATATATGAGAGAATTTCAAATATCTCACGATAAGAAATATTAGAAAAGTTACAACTTACACAATCAACTAATCCCATTAAGAAATTCGCTCATGCAAAGTTTGAAGTCAAAAATCGATTTTCCAAGTGACCATAGTTTTTTCTTTTTGTTGAAAAAATCCAGTAATATTTCGAAAGTCACAAAAAGGAAGATTCATAAAACGAAATTATGCTAGACTTTTGTATTACTCATCAAATGAACATCGCCTTGGTCGAAAACTGATTTAAGACCTAGAGATACTCCATGATGAGGTCTGCAACGCATTCTGAAAGTTATCGAAATGATCATTTGATGTCTTTCATAGAACATGTTCGAGTCAAACTATCCATAAAGAGCTATTGTCTTAAATTTTTATCCCTCATTTAAGCCTCCCCCCCCCCCACCTTAGAAAATCCATTTTTTGGTAAAGTAATCGAAGTCGAGTTTTTATCATAGGAAGATGCAGCGAAGTTTCCTCTTTCAGAATATATATAAATTTAAAAAAAAGGCCAAATTTTTACATACTTTCGTAGGAGATTTCTACCTCGCTACCCAATTTTTGGGAAGACTACTTTTTTTACTTATATCAGCATGCAATAAACATTGNAGCCGAGTCTTGCATGTGGATCACGGGCGAGAATTAGAACATATAGTCATGAATGGGAAATGGTTAAACTCAATCCGAAATGCTCGCGCGTACAACACGGTCGAACTACATTCCGACCATCGAATAGTGAGTGCGAAAATGTCTATCAGCCTACGAGCACCAAAAAACAACAAATGCCAACGCATCACATACGACTGGAGCAAACTCAAAAACAACTGCAGTCTCCAATCTCAATTCAACATCGAAGTCCAAAATCGTTACGACGTCCTCAACGCAAACAACCTCGATAACAACAACATACAAGCAGAATATGACAATTTCGTAGAAAGTATAAAACAAACAACAGAAAAACTAGTCGGACAAACAAAACGATCAATCAAAAAGAACTGGGTATCAGACGAAACCATCAACCTTTTGAGAAAACGAAACAAAGCCAAAAACATATTCAAACAAAAACCAAACTCAAACAACAAAAACACCTGGCACCAACTCAACAAACATCTCAACACATCTTACCAAAACGACAAAATCCAATTCCTTGAAGACAAACTTGAACAATTAAATCAAGCCGCAATCTCAAATCAATCAAGAACCACGTGGAACCTCATAGATCAAATTAGTGGAAAACGTAGGTACAACAACGCCACAAAGATCAAAAGCACAAACGGTTCCAAAATAAACTCAACCGCAGAACTGATGAACGAATGGAAACGATACTTTGAAGAACTACTCAACATCAAGTCAAATACATCTCCAACTACGCAAACAATTCCACCAGCCGACAAAGATCTTCCAATCAACACAGGTCCAATCTCAATAGACGAAGTACAACAAGCAATCAAACAGCTAAAAAATGGAAAATCTCCCGGACTCGATCACATCATAACACCAGAAGTACTCAAGTACGGTGGCGATTGGATCGTTCACAAGCTATGCAATATATGCAACGAAATATTCGAAAATCAAACAATACCAACACAATTCAACACCAACATCATCATCCCTATACCCAAAAAGGGAGATAAAACTCTCAAGTCGAACTACAGAGGTATAAGTCTCATGTCTGTTGCAGCCAAAACATACAATCGAATACTTCTAAATAGAATACGGGAACCACTTGATTCAATTCTTCGAATAAATCAAGCTGGCTTCCGGAAAGAAAGAAGCTGCATAGATCAAATACATACAATACGTCGCATACTAGAAGGTGCATTGGATAAACAACTACCAATCTACATCACCTTCATAGACTTCAAAAAAGCCTTTGACTCTATTGAAAGAAAAACAATGTTTGAAATTCTCAGGCATTATGGAATACCAATGAAAATGACCAACGCAATTCAATCTATATACAACAACTCACGAAGTGCAGTTCTGGTGGATGGTCAACTCACAGAAGAATTCGACGTTACTACTGGTGTTTTACAAGGTGATACATTGGCACCATTCCTCTTCATCATTGTAATCGATTACGTCATGAAAAATGCGGAAAGACAACACACAAATGAACAAGGCGAACATGGATTTGTAGCAAATCAACGACAATCAAAACGACAACCAGCAACAACAATTCACGATCTAGCCTTTGCTGATGATATCGCTCTGTTCGAAAGTAACCTTGACAGAGCACAAACACAACTGATCACAACGACGAAATGGGCCGACAAAATAGGCTTACAAGTCAACATCAAAAAGACACAAGCACTAACAAACCAAAATACCAACAACAAATCTATGCAAATAAACAGAGAAGACATTGAATGGGTAGACAATTTCAAATACCTTGGCTCAATGNTGAACAAGATAATTTTTATTAAAATAAAACAACAAGTAATAAAATCCAAAGATTCAAATGACGCTTAGATTAGAGAAAAATTGATCAATTAAAGAATGAAATTATTTTTAAAAATCGATAACTGCATCATAACTAATGTATGAAGCCACTTTTTTTTCTGATATTGTTGTCCATTGAATTTGCTTCGATTGTTTTTTAAAGTTACCTATTTGAAGAGAGATTTTAGTCGATAAAAGTAGTTGGATCAATACTCAACAAAGCAGTCTTAAAAATAAAATTCAAATTTTACCAATATATGCTTAGAGGTTTTTCGTACATTATTAACTGGAAAGTTCAGACTATGTTGACGAAATATTTAGACACTTATGTTGTCTCTTTTCATGTCGAAAGTTGAATTACTTAAAACTTTTATTTATCTTTTAGGTAATCATCAACTAATAGAATTAATGATTAATACCCTTTTTGAGTCAGTAGCTGCTACTCATCAGAGAATTTTACTTAGCATTGAAATCGTACTTTAACAAGTGTATTTAATATCTCGATGAATTCTTAGATGGTGAAATTGTAATTCTTTTGTTTAAATATTTTATTCGAATGACTCTCAAAATGATTTCTTTATTACTTCTATTTGTGAGGAGATGGGTGATCGTCGGACTGCCATGTTTGTGAGATCCGCCATTGTTCGAAAATAAACAAATCGATTTTCAAGTTGGTTTATTCAACCAATTAAATCCAATAACGTGATGTTTAATCTCAAAAATTGTAACTATTAGTAGAGTTAAATATAGAAAATAATATCTAATGAAAATTTTTATTTCTAATAATAACATTTAAAAGAAAAAGAAATTTAATAATTAGAAGAAATGATAAACGTGTTCTATGATATAATCCATGAAATAAAAAAAAAATGCTCATCAATTTACTTGCATTGAAAACAATTAGTGGGAAAGATTATCTTAAAGATAAAATTACTATCTTTTTATGTTAATTATATCTGTCACTCATTCACATCGTTGCGTGATATATTATTATTCGTTGGGTCAAAGAGAAGAAATATTTTAGCTGATGCAGAGTTTAGATTTTCATCTAATTGGTAACTTTCATTACAATTAAGTATTATAAAAACATTTACGACATTGAAATAAAAATTAGTCGATCTTCAATTATGTGTAAGAAAGCGTTCAAGAAGAAAAAAAACTAGAAATTAAACTGCTAGCAATATATAAACATGACAAAAACAAAATTGCTGACTAATTTTGAGTTTTTTTTTTATAAACAAAAATTGTACTAACATCGAGACCAATCCTATTTATATTGAGTGTTGTAGACAAGATAATTTCAAGAAGATCTTTCAACTAACGAGGAAACCTTTTCAGATATCCCCTTCCGATTTCAATGTTTTTTCTTGCCTGTAGATACTACGTAGTAATCTAAATAAAAACCCTAAAAGAATTTGAGTGCACATTGACATTTGACTAAGCTATCAAGTTTTTACTATATCTGTTTTCTAGACGTCTCAGGTTTTCGGAAAACTCATATTTCCGAATTTCAATTAGACTAGCTTTCAGAAAAAATGTATGTTGTATACACTATCCATGAAAAGGATCGATATTTTGAAAGCTTTATATCTCAAGCGGACTTTGTTTATGAACTTTCGAATTTTTCTATGGATTCTAGTCTAGTTGAGTTCTCTATTTGTGAAAAGTTTCAGATCAAAATTAAAAACGACGAGTTTTTTGATAGCATAGGGTCTCTAGATATAGACATATTAAAAATTCGGTAGTTTACTCAGATCTTTTTAGATTTTTTATTAGAACACTATGCAGTATATCCACAGGCAAAAAAAAACATTGAAATAATCAGAGAACATCTGAGAAGATTTCCTCGTAAATGACTATAATATATTTTAAGCTCGAGATCGGATGGGTTTATATGAAGTCCATGGTATGCCGAGTGATCATGCTCAAACATTCTTTTATTTTATGACATATTTGGCAATATTTATTATTCTTAAGTAAATCAATTAATTCTTCTTTTTTTTTGTAATAAAAAATTCTTTTAATCAATATTAGATCTCAAATGCCTGGCACACCACGTGTTCGTTCGTTACGTAATCGTTTTCTTGTCTTTTCACAACTTATCGTTGCTGCTATAGTCGCATATAGCCGGTAGATAGACAAACTTTGATAACAAATAAAAAAACAACTTCGAACTTCGATTTATTTATTTAGAGTATATCTACATTATCATACTATTGCACAAGTTGTGGTTGGTGCATTGGTTGGAACAGCATTAGGTTGTGTTTGGTATTATTTTGTTAATTATCATTTTACAATATATGTTCCATTTATAATCGAACATCCATTAGGAAAATATTTTCTTATTCGTGATTATTCACCAATACCTCGTATAATTCGTTTTCAATATGAAACTGAATATGCTGAAGCTAAGTAAGATTTATTATATTTGTTGTCTATTATTTAAATGAATATTTATTTTTTATTTTTAGACGTTGGCGAGAAAGACGAATAAATCATACAAAAGATCAAGCATTATCATCACAATAAAGAAAATCTAATTTTATTTCATTCCTTTTTTTTTTCGTATTTGTTTGTATTGTTTTAAATAGCTTACAGTAAACTGTCTACTTAGATTTTTTTTTCTTAGTTTCAACAAGATAACTAAGCATATTAAAATAAAATAAATCAAGCGAATCCAATATATGTTTCTTTTTCGTTGTTCTAGAATATAATGTTATCCAGTAGAACAACTATTAATAATAGTAATGATAATAATAATAACAATAACAATCATAGACGACAATGGTCTGAAGGTATTATGTCTACAGATAAATCAATGCGGCTTTATAAAGGTATAGATTTTAATTTAGACTTTATTATCATTTAAAACGAATTCACTTTCTTAGACAATGATCGTCAACTAATTCAAAATTTGGTTAATGAATATCTCTTGGAAGGTTCGAATGATGTTCTTGATCTTATTCGACGCTGTCCAAATGAATGTTTCGAGGTAATAATTATCAAAAATCTTTCTTTTTATAGATTGTATCAAATAATATTGCATGTCATTATCTGTAATAAGAAAAAAGAAAAAGAAATTAATATATATTTTATTCATTTTCTTTACACGCATCATGCAAATGTTTTGTTGATAATAAAAAAAGTAACACTATCGTGTTTCATATTTCAATCTCGAAGGAATTCTACAGAATTTTTTTGTTGAAAAAAGATTATCAATCATGAATGTTTATTACAGTTTTAGCGAGAAAGAATGTATTGTTCGAAATCATATAAAAAATAAATGAAGAAATGTAATAGTATTGAATTTAATCATCAAGATAAACAAGATGATTAATTGTATACAGTGAATATCAAAGCGAAAGATAGAATAAACTATTCTCTACAAAATGAGACATTACCAAGTTCTTTGTGACGTTTTTTGATTGAGATACAACAATTTGATTAATGGTTTTTCTATAGAAAATAGTCAAAATATGACATTAGGTACTTCCGTAAGATTGCTGTATCTCAGCTAAAAAATGTTGCAGACAACTCGGAAACGTCCAATCTTGTAGAAAACTGTTAGCTCTATTGTTCTATGTTGTCTAAACAAAATTATATTTATCCGCTCTAGGTGATGAAAAAACTAGGGTTTTTGTTTTTAAGAGTCTTTGTATCTTGGGAACTTGATAATAAATTTTATTTTCTTATATTCTTGTTTGAAACCATTTTCTCCTATAATAGTAGAACAATATTGAAAATAAACTCTGTTTAATAATTTTGATACCAACTGTATATTAGTGATGTACGCTTCATTAGTAGACATAACTAGGAGTAAACTTGTGTTTTAATTTTATGTTTCGGATTGGAACAAAATAAATGCATGTTCAACTGTTAGACTAAAATCTAGGATTTAGTATTAAAAAATCTTCGAGGATCTCTATGTGTATGAATTTTTGTTTAAATATTTACAAATAGGAAGCATAATGAATTTTAAAGTATTTGATATTTTTTTTTCTTCGGAATTATATCAATAATCGATGGCGGTTGACAATTTTAGATACTTTTTTGAAATTTTCTACTTTCGTGAAATGTTGAAATGATAGTAGAGAGTGTGATAATAAAAAACTAAACAAGAACATCCCTGAAAACTGATCTTGATTTCAGCAGTGGTTAGAGTTTTTAGTAGATACTTATGGGAAGGAGCGACGATTGAGTCGATCGGATTACATCTATAAAGTAATCGATGCAATTTTTGTCTTGCAAATAGGCACTTGTCGATTTTATTTGGAATGCAGCATCTCAAACAATGGATAGTAATGATGATGATCTATTAATATATAATCAACGTTCATCTCTTCTTTCATCATCACTAACGAATGTTCATCGAAAAGGAGCACGTCGTCGTTTGGCTATTATTTTTATTGAAATATTCAAATTATTAGCTACATCACCTATCAATGGTGGTCGATTTGATATTCAACGACAAAGTCGTATTCTTTTATTTCCTTCTTATGCTGGCCAATTAATTCATGTAAGCAAGGAATTTATATCTATTTGTGTTTTTTTATTTTCAAAAAAAATTAAAAAAAAAATTCTAGTTTGAACCTGATATATACGGCTTAAGTTGTCTTGCACTTGCTTCGATTATTCTTATTAATCCCAATATTATTCATCATCGAATATCACTTTTAATTGATGCTCTGAAATTTGCAGCCAATCATTTTGTTAAAGCAAATCGTAAATTTGTGTTTTTTTCTTTGTTTTTAATATACATATCTATATATAATATTTTTAGTTTCCTTCGATACACCATCAACATTTGCTCTTTCTATTTATTCATTATTTTATTTATTGTATTTATTATATCCTAATAATCTTCGTCGTGAACTTCAACCAGAATCTATGCAACCGATTAGTAGTAATGAAAAACCAACTAATCGATCGGGCGTTGAACGAGTTTTATTGGTAAGCTATTTTATAATAAAATTATCATAAATAAGTAATATTAAGTAATGAAATCAAATAGGAAAATAATGAGTTAATAGATGTTCAAGATTAGCTTTTTCGTACACAAATGTTTTGTTCTAATTGGAGACATTTTGAAGTTGTATGGGTTTTCGCTGATATTTCTCATTCTACTTGCTACTGTTTCTATCAAAATAAACGAGTGCATAGAATTAAATACCACAGGAAAAAAAACCTTATGAATTCCGACATAAGTTATTTTCTTCTCCACTAATGTACTTAGATATAAATTTGATCTTGTCTCTATAGAGTAGTATTTCATTTAGCCGGTGAAATTTGCTAGCAAAAGTATTCTATTTTATTTTTCAAAACATTGTCTATTTATTTATAGCAATTAGTATTGAAGGAATCTATGTGTGACCGATACAACATTGCCAGATTTTCTAGCGTTGTTGTTTTTTCTGCTTTATTTATCCTTCAAAGCTTTCTCTATCGACTGGACATATTTCAAGGATTAATATGCAAGCGTAAAAATTAAAAAAAGAATATGTGAAATATGTTTCTTTCAGGATTTTTGTGTTTTCATTTCAATATAAACGGTTTAAAAAATTTAGACATCCTAATTAGCATCTAAAATCCGGAAAAACAAGCTTTCAGCTCTGTGAGATATATTACGACTGAGACAGGCCGTCATTTTTAGCCTTTGTAACCTAAGTTTCTCCTACAGAAAAATACTCGAGAATTTTCAGTCTATGAAAATAAATGCTCTGCTCATCAAAATCTATTTGTCTTGAAACTTTTCTAATTAGGCTTGTGTGTTGTTTTCAACTGAAGTATAGCTTTTTGTGGATATAGATGCCTAGGCTTACTTTGATTTTTAATTGTACAAGATATTTTACAAATTTCTATTATTAATTTGTGTAGCATGCCTTACACATGAAACAACTACAAAATCTTATATAACATTTTCAACAAACTCGAAATGTTGAACCTTATTGGTACCAGCATACAGAATTCTGCACGCCTTTTAAACTTTTGAATAGCTGGCGAAAGCAAAATTTATTGCCTGATCACAAATATGATATTAATTTTGCTGACAATTGCTTATGAAGTAAAAAAAAGACGCAGAATAAGTCAAATGACTGGTGATGAGAATGAATGTAAAATATTCTTAGTAAAATCTAGTTTTTGGATATGTTGTCTTCAAATTTTCATTATTATATTCTTACATGAGTATGATTGATATTAATCACAAAAGATATAGTTGAATAAATGAATCTTCTTGTTTCCTCATTCTATGTATTTTTCAATAGCGGAAGCTCAATTTTAATGAATTTCTCGAATCATACACTAGTTAATCCTCATACTTGGTATAAATAATTGAAAGATATGTTAGAGGATCTGATATTATTTTAAGTAAGAATAATATTCTTCGACTTATGAATTATTTCAGAAGAAAACCTAAAGTGCCAAAGATATCCATGATCGTCAATCAGTTGCGTTTCAGTAACTATTAAAAGCTAAGATTTCAAATTCATCTCGTATATAGAGGATAGTAGCAAGTAGATTTTGATAAAAAGAAAAAGTTTTCATCTCTCTTCAGTCATCATTAGTTATTATCATTTTATGATAACAGAAATGAAATCTCTTTATCTGACGATTCATCCAGAAAAAGAACCCAATCTTGTTGAGCAATCAGCATTTGGTAATAACAATAATCATACAAATTTAGACGCTCGTAATTATCCTCATCGAGCAATAGCAGTCAAAAGGTTTAAATGACTAAACTATTGATTTTTTCAAAAGAAAAATTCGATTACACGAAGTAATTGAAGATTAATATTCAATATTAATTCTTTTGCTTTTTTTTCTCTTTAGCCACTTTGTTATTATTTTAAACTTCAACCAAGCATAGTTTGTGGTACATCTGATTCTGAAAAACAAGATAATCGTTGGCAAAATGAATCTTGGCAACAGTTAATTGGAAATGCTGATCGTGTAAGACATTGGTTTGTTTCTGTTTATTTGATTAGTTCTTTTTATTATTTACAGTATGTTATATCTGATGATATATCTCCATTATTATCAAATGATTTTAAAAAACGTAAAGAAGAAGAAATAAAAAAGTCTACAGATCCAAAACGGGTATAATTAAATTAATATTAAAAAAAAAATATCATTTCTAGTATTATGTATAGTTTGAAATTGGTCCAATTATTCGTATGTGCAATGAATATACTGAAAGTGTTTTACATCCGAGTGAAATTAAAAGTCAGATAGTAAAGAATACAATTGAAAAACAGTACGGAAAGAAACACTCAACGGATTGCTATTCCAATTATTCAGGTTAAAGAAAACAAATCGAACAAAAGCTGAATAATGAATTTTCTGTTTTGCTTTTAAGATTCATATTGTCAAACATATGAACAACAATGGCAAACAACAATACAAAATGGACAAATGGATTTATCACGTGTTCAAACACCTGATGAATCAAATCGACATCATAATAATAATTATACAAATGGAATATCAACAAAAAAAGATTCAAATTCAAATAATTCTATTCAAGCTGATCATAATATACATGCTAGAGTTGAATTACAGCTTGATATGTTAGATTGTAATTATGAACATGACAAAAGAGATTATTATGCTCAATTAATACGAGATTTTCAAAAGACAACACCAATTAATGAATTAGATAAAACATTAATAAATCAAGTAAGTTATTAAATATTCGTTAAAAAATAAATATCGAAGTATTCAGATGAATGAATTATTAATAGAATAGATTACTTATAATTTTAACTGATTCTTCTTGTCAACAAACACTTGAAAAAAAACAACACATAAAGACTACAGTAGTGAATAATCTACAAGCGATTTCGACACGTTATATAGGGAATTGTTGACTCAATTACTGAAAACGGATCATCGATAAAAGATATCAGGATATTTTCTACAAGTTTGTTCTTCGTCATTTTTTATGTATTGTTCATGGAATTCTCGGATTGAATAAGTTATGACGAGTATTTTCAACAGCGCAACTTTTGAGAATTCTATTGCACATCACTTACAAATAAACGAAAACAAATTAAATGTTTAGTGTTATATGTAAATAGTCAGTATATAAATCAAACTATCAATACAAAATTTAGTGCTCGGTAACTATTTTGTTTGCTCAAAATTTTTATAATTTGTGAGTGTGTGGGCGCAGCTGTCAAGAAGGTCAACATTGACGCTCTCATTCACACTCTAAAATACGGAATCTTTTTAAATTAGTTACTGAGCTTTTCAAACTATTTACTATGCTAAAACGAATTTCTTACTGAGCAAAAAAACTATTTAGTGTTCATTAGAAAATACAGAACAATTATATAGAAGTTCTAATAAACCATATGCAGTAGTCACCAAAACTGCCACTAACACGTTAAAAGTACGTAAATTTGGATATTTTCATCTGATATTGGTACAAAAACAGAAGTTGGATCCGTTGAGCTCAAAAAAGCCTTTTTTGACACATTGAGTATTTGCCATTATTTTGAAGTGTCAATATTCATCCTTTTATTGATAAATAGAACTCCACATGTCTTGAATGTATCACAAATAGGAGACTTCAATTTGCTGTGATGTTTTCATTATCTGGAACGAAATTAGTCTACATCTTCGCTGCCCTGATGATTATAGTCATGAAGTTTTCAGAGAATCCTTTATGGGAGTAGACAACTCACCGAAGAGAATTTCAGGTGAATGGTTGTAATTAGTCCGATTTGCAGGCCACTTTTTCACGAGTTCCATCGTAAGAATATCCAAAGATAACTTCATACATCAAGCAAACTACAATCGTTTGACATGATATTCTTATCGATGATATAAGCACCATTAAATTTTCAAGTGAAAAGTCAAATGCTGTAAGATTTTTACTAATGATGAAATATCTTCGTCTGGATAGAAAAAAACAACTTATGTTTGCCTTCTATCTCATTCACATGAAAGTCGACTAAGTCCTGCTAACTGCTTACGATTAGTACTCAGCATGTTCTATTTGTCTTCAAAATATGAGACTAAATAATTCACTTTTTAGCTGGAAGTGGAACTTTTGGTGGCTACTGTATATCATCATTTAATACAAATACGAAATAGTATATTTCAGCGAATAGATTCTTGCTAAAAACCTTCTGAAACCTAAATGTCCTTTATGAATGATCCGAAAACCACGTGAATTTTTGCTAAATAGATAATATAAAGCTTAAAAATATCCTAAATCTAGTTTATTTTTTATTCAGGAAAAACATCCAAGTAGATATTAGAAGAATTTTGATATACTAAGTTTTGATTTGATTATATAGTAATGCTACAGATAGATCGTACATCGTATGGTGGATTCTCTTTTCGTTATATTTCAAAGAAAAGTTTAATGTATTAAGGCACAAATTTTAGCTAACTGTAGTTCAATTTTCATCGTTTATCTGCATCAAATATTTCTTCTTTCTGCATCATAAGATTATTATGCTGGATAAAAAATACTCATAAATAATGTTTTGCGAATGGCTTTCAAATCGATCACACATTTAATTGAAAAATGCTTTTTTTATGTTTTTCAATAGGGAAATATTCTTCACAATACTTTTCTTTTTCACAATCATAAAAAACATAATTCTTTATTGCAAGATCGGCGTTTATTGTTGTATTAAGTATATGATCAATTTCAAATCCTATTATATATGTGAACCTCATTGTTCTTCCGCGACTGTCCGTTTGTAGAAGGAGAATATCACACTGGAAATTTTGTCTATGCTTAAAGAATGATTTTGATAGTACTACGATTTTCGTTTGATTCCGACATTGATGAAATAAAGTTCAATGACATGCTTGAAGATTTTTTTACCAATGAATATATGACATCGCCCAAATATAAACAAAATAGATATTAGTTGTGTTAAAGTAATCTGATAAAATGTAGATTCTAGTAGTTGCATCGTAGGAAGGCTAAGTCTACCGGAAAATTATTAAAGTTGTTGATAACAGCGACCCCATAGGAGGTTTGAGAGGAGTTCAATCCTCATAGTTAACAACCTTGGTACTACCGCTAGTTGAATCATTTGTCAATCTCCTAAAGAAATCTGCAGAGTTTTAAAAACATTAGCTAAGAATCAAATACAGCAAATGAAAGATCAAGCATTTCTCGAAAAAAAAAGGTATACTGATGACTAGTTTGTAACAAGTAATTTGTCAACAATAAGTATTTTGGTAAGGAATATTATGTTAATTTAGGCAATATTCTCGATAGAACAATCTGCAAAAAAATGCCAATTTTCTCAATCCAAATTTAACTTTCGCGCCTGTAAAAGGTCGGCTCATAACTCCTAAATCAAAAGCTCTACGAAAAGTTTGATTCTTATCCAAAGTTTTCATGTTTATGCAGATTTCTTTAATAGATTGAAAAATGACTGAATATTTTGTCAAATTACTTTTTAATCACCATTAAGTATAAAAGTTCCTTTCTCATCTGAATATTTCTGCTTATTATCCTCAATCTTGTAATATTCCATTTTGTCTTATTATAGAACCTAGTAGATTTACTTTCGGGTAATATTTTCCTATTTGAAATCTATTAAGGAAATGCAATATGAAGAATTAATCAATAATCAAGAACAAAAACGTCCAATAATTCATGATCTTCGTAAACGTATTGGTGAATTTCATCAAATGAATGAAGCATTTTATAATTCATTATCAGCTACACAAGTGTACGAATTAAAACGAAAATATTTTTTAATTTGATGAATTAAATTTATTTTTCATGATTTTAGTGAATTAAAAACAGATGAAGATGATCATTGGCAACAACGATCTTTATTTACTGAAAAACAATCGAAATTAAGAAAAGATTTACATGAACTAGAACAAGTAATTTATATACTCTCCATGTCAAAATATGATGGACTGCGCTGTTTTTCTGAATAACTCTCTTTCGATCTACGCAAGACAGTCATTCCTAGCTTGCTCTATTCAAATGTTATAAAACTTGATTTGAAACTCCTCGATTTCAGACAGTTGACCTGTGATCATCAAGAAAAGCAGGTAGACAGGGATAACTCACCATGCTGAGTCGCACGGTAATATTTATTTTTAAATGATTCGACACGGTTATATCAATATTTCTCAAATTCCGTAATCAGCCTCTATGTAACGAAGGAGTTGACATTCCAAAAATATTGAGCTAAAAGTGTTAGATCATTTTGAACCTAACAATAAATATGACTATTCAAGTCAATATAATGGATGAACCTTGTCTAGCTGTTTTTTATAGTGACCACAGATCAAGTGGTTGAAACTGGGTGTCTCAGGAATAGTTCTATAACTGTCGAGCAGTACAAACTAGCAATGTCGGTCTTGCGTATTTAGAAAGAGCAGACGCTTTGTTTTTAGTGATTAATTCTATCAAAAATCTAAATCGAAAGGAAAATAGCTTCAGAATATCTTTTTCTGGAAATCTCCATCAAGTACTCATATAAGCTATTCCTATCAAATGTTATTCAGAGAAACAGTGAAATACATTATATTTTGAAATGCATAGTAATAGGTCTATTTTTTTATATTTATTATATATTAAAGATGAAAACTTCAATTGAAAATGAAATACGTGAACTTCAACGACGTTCATTTCAATCAAAACAAGAAGCTAAACAATCGATTGAGCTACGTGATACAATTGATAAATTATTTGTTGATTTAGTTTGTGCAAGAAAAAAACATCAATTATTACATAATGCTTTATTAAATGTTAAATTTAAATCAATTGATGCTGAAAAATTATTTGCTATGCATCAAAATGAAGAAGAACATGAAAATGAAAATGAAGAGTTATTAACATTAGATGAAAAGAAAAAGAAATTTGATGAATTTAAACAAATACTTGATAAACAAGTATGAAATTAATCTAAGACTACTTGGAACTGGCAGGGTTTTTTTTTTGAATCAATTTTTTAGAACATTGAAACTAGTCTATTTTTCTTGTTGTTAGCAATTTTCATAGTTTAGACGGTCTAGAAATATGAGCTTTAAATTTTCCATTGACAATTTTTGTTCATAGTACGATGAGAGTTTTGAATCATGTTGAATATTTTTATTATGGCCATCATATGCTAGCCAATCATAAGTAGTTGAATCCGGTCTCAAGTAAAAATATCTTAATTGGAAAGTTTGAGTTCAATTTTCTGAACCGATAATTAGTATCGAAAAAGGTTACATGTGGCTGTAGCTGTTTTGTCGACAACGATCTTATGATCAAACTACGACAACTGTAACTCATCATTTAAGTTCATATTGGATCTACACGAACACCTTAATGAGACTAAAAAGAGATTAATCTCCATGGATATTTGTAGCTGAGCTATGCTTCATTATTATGAGTTTATTGAAAAATCAAACAATGGAATTTTGTTGTAATGACATATAGAATATTCTGAAAGTTTCAGCTAAAGAAAATACCTTTTTGTCGAGATATTGAATTTTTAAGTCAAGTCGATTTTTGTGGCATGTCTATGGCAAGTGACTATTATTTAGAGGTTCAATATCTCAAGAAAGGAACATTCTTTTGAACTGAAACTTTCAAGATATTCTAAGAGTCATTAGATTTATTTATGGCAAAATTTCAGATCCACGTGTGTCAGTTGGGCTACTACTTTTCTTGTAAGTCTAGTATAAAAATCGAACTGTGTCGCTCATTTTGTCTTTCTGTTAGCACTTAGTTATAGCTTGATATAAATTCAGAAACCTTCAAGTTCTATTTAACTAATGATAACTAATAAGAAAACATCAAACTTATCACTATTTGTAAAGAAACTATATCTTTATTGAAGAAAGCCGAGTAAAACAAAGCATAAATATTGCTCAAAATATTAGTTGTTTTGAGTTACTAGATAAAAAGTTTTCACAGAATTTTTTCCTTCGTTTTTGCATTAACGCATATGCAACACGACGGACTAAACTAGGCGTTGCTACTATTACAAAGTCTAAGAATAGGTTCCAACTCTCATTGATCTAGTTGTGTTTTTTTTTATAAGAAAATCTTTTTCTTTTCTCTTCTAGCAAAATGATTTGACAACAAAACGCAATAACTTTAATCAAATGCGAAGTATGAATACACATAAAATCAATGTTATACGTCGACACATTGATTCAACACGTATATGTCAAACACAATTGAATACAATGAATATTAGCAGTCAGATTATTCCTAAATAGCAATAAAAAAAATAAAGAAAAAAAGACAAAAACGATTCTTTTATTTTTTCTTCTTCTTGGATCTGTTTTTTTATAGATATAATAAATTTGTACTTACTGTTGATTTATTCAGTCTATTCTAAATATGTACAAAGTACAATGGACGCTCCATAAAATAAACAACCTAATTTTACTATTATTAAAGTGTTTAAGAATTATTATAAGATTTTGTTTTGATTTCATTGAATAGAAAATTTCATTCTTTACAAAACCATCGAATTCGGTCTTTCGAATAGGATTTCGCGCATCAGAGTCAAGTTAACGAGATCATATACAAAACACTGTACTAATTATTACTATTTTTAAAGTTTAAAACAAATATCGCAGAGCAAAATTTTCGAAATGAAACATGTCACAACACCGAAAAACAACATTGTCAAATTGATTCGAGTCATTATTTCAGATTGATTCAAATAAAACAATTTAAATATTTCAATTTTACAACGAAATATGCATATCACTTTGTATACAGAATCCAATTTTTCGTTCTATTACACAAGATTCAGTATTTTATTGTAGATGCTTGATTTGTGAAAAAAGTTATTTGTCACAGTACATCCAAAAACACCATGAGATATGTGCTAGAAACTTTTGTTCTTCTGAGCAAAAGTACAAAGAACCATGATGACATCATCAACATATAAAGGATAAAATTTTCTATCTTTTGGTGTAAAATATTTTACTTATAGCATTAATCTTGATGCACACATATTCATACGACAAGTTTTTTTTTTATCACTGGAAAAACAATGATTTTACAGATTGACCATTCAATAAGTGCCAATCTCTTGAAATTTACGCCACCATAAAAACTAGTTTTGAATGATACAATGGATAGTTTTATAGTGAATTAAATTTTCTACTTAGTGAAAAGAGAACCAAAATTGAAAACTAGTGTCAAAACCATCAAAAATACAAAATAACGTAGGTCATCACTTATAGGATATCGGTTATTATTGGATTATTCTTAAAAAGTCGACTATTTCTTCTAAGGAACATTATGATAATTTTTTAAAAAAGCATTAACAAACCATATATGCAAAGGTCGATATTTTCTCAGACTAAGATAGTCTGAACGATTATAGACTGAAAAAGAGAATCACTCTTATGTGATTCTAGGATATTATAAAAGACTTTTTCAAATTCATGATCTTTCGAATGCCATTTTCTGTTTTGAAAATTTTGTCTACTCGTAGACACAATTTGAATTTTTGTCATTTTCATCGACATTGCTAAGCATAGCGTCATAATAATTGATGAAATCGTCCTGTTCCATCTTGAACCTATCGAACAATGTATTATGACATCATAATGAACATTGCATTGGAAAGAACATTTGATCATATATACTAGCGTAATCATGAGACCTGCTTTTTTTTATGCTTGAAAGGTGGAATCGCTGGAGAGATGCACTATAATAAAAAATTGAGAACTTTCGTAAACAGCATAGTGCTCTAGTTAGATTGAAATATACGCGCTTTCAATTTAATCTAAGATCATTATCAGTTACAAATATCACACTAAAAAAGCACAGTATTTATAGTGTTAAAACTTCAATTGTTCATTTCGCATTAGCTAGTTAACAGACGCGTTGTGATTGGCTCTTAAGCATATCAGCTATTCTTTCGAAGAAAAAACAAAAGTATATATCATCCGTTAGCAAGTCAATCGCAAAGTTTCTGTTAACTAACCAACGACGAAAGAAAAATTCAAATTGTGACACTATAAATACTATGCTTTTTCGCTATGATAATTGTAACTGATTTAGTGATTGTTAGGAAGGATATAATATTTGTCTCAGAATTGCTTTACTCTTCCATTTTTTATATAATTTATTTATTTCACGATGTTTCGAAGGACACATCCTTCTTCGTCAGGTTGTCACACATAAAAAGATAAAAAATTGATTGACAAATGAGTAACACACGTATAAAGATATATATGTATAAGATTGAAATTTTTCTTCTCTGAAGTTAGGATATTACAACAAGAAAATATTTTAAAGTTAGTAAAGATTTTATTGCTTAAATCAAAGAAGACGTCTCCAAAGTTTTTTTTTATTCTCAATGTTAGCATATTTAAGCAAAAAAGTATTCTAATATTAGGAAACGCTTTATCGCTCAAATCAAAGAACAGAGATGCAAACATTGTTTTTTATACCCAAGATTAGACTATTCAAGCAAAAAATGATCTTAACTTCTGTAAAGATTTTATTGCTCAAATTGAAGAATGCAGCTCAAAAGTTTGTTTTCCATATCTAAGGTTTTGAAACTCAAGCAAAAAAGTATTCTAAAGTTGAGGAAACTTTTATCATTCATAATGAATATGGCAGCTCCAAAGTTTGTTTTTTTATATCGTACATCAGGATTCTTAAGCTAAATTTATCCTAAAGTTGTTGATGATGCAGTGTTTTGTTTTCGAATTTTAGTTCATTGTTCTAGTTTTTCTTTCATCTCGAAAATGAAGATTTGAATGTGAAAAGCTGTTCGAATATTGCTAATTATCTATGCGTCTTGTTCAACATGGAACTCAAATCTCTATAGTTTTCTCTTTTTTCACCTAGATTTAGTACATACTTATTCATTGAATGTGATCATGAACTCAAAGAAAGTAAATAATCATTTAACTCACATGAAATAAATAAAAGATCAGCAAATTTTGTATAAGCAACAAATAGTATTTTTTTATATAAAATTCAACGCTTAAATGTCCTATCAATGGCGCCTTTTTTACATTTAATAGTCAACACTAATTGTGCACTTTACACATCTTTGAAAATCTTTGAAGAACAAGAATAATAGAAACAAAAATATTAAACATTTGTTAGAAATATAAGGTGAGAGATATTCACGTGAAAATAACAAACAAGAGGGACTTCACTTTATGTAATAAAATAACAAAACTTTACATCATAAAGTACTGTTATCGCTTCTCTTATTTCTAGGTAATCATATAAGAGAATCATCAACTAGTATATAATTTTTTATCATTTATCTATATACTGCCATATTAAAAATCTATCATCGCCTTATAAATCTTCATAATGAATGGCATAACTATCATTTGAGATACTTAGCATAATCGTCGTACTATTTCGTTTTCTGATATGTTACTGTCTCAAAACAAAAAGAAATTCGCCATTGAAACTTAAAAATGTTTATCTCTGTTATGATTTCTTTCTGTACAATATTGTATTGTTCAAGGTGTTTATCAACTTGAAAAATACTTTTGCTAGCAACAATAATTTTCAACAACTTTTTTTTTACTTAGAGTCACTATTTTTTTTTTTTACAAAATCAATGATTTTTAATATATGATCATTGAAAATACATTAACTATTTTACTGTAAAAATGACTTTCTCTCGATTGATTAAAATATTTTATGATCAAAAGCATAGTTTCAACCGTAATTTTAGATATGATCCAATCGCTTTTATGATTAATAGATGCTTGAAATAATTTTTTGTTACTCCAACAGAAGTGTTCTATATTTAGATAAATATACGATATTTTTGACTAAAAGCAACTGCTACTCCGAACAATTTCGAATAACAGATCGATCCAAGCTAAACCTATGTTGATGATTTAATCCTCCCATTCCTTTCTTTCTAGAGGACAGATTTTTTTTACTATCGTCGTTCTTCCTTTAGAAGTCTACCAGAGCAGGGGGAGGAAAGGAAACAAAATTCCCAACGAAAGTTTTTTCACAACTAATATCCTCTAAAATACCTTATGAATGTAAATATCAATCTTTCCAAATAGATCTCATATGTATGTGACTTCATCGCCGAGTGGGAATTATATGTATTTTGCTGATTTCATCCGATTCCGTGAATATCAGATAAGATACGATATTTTTTTGTAAACCTTACTTATTCCAAACAATCAAATCAAACAAACCAAATAATCTAAAACCCAATATGTTTAGAGTTATTATATAGCTTAAGAGTTTTCTCGGAATTGTCAAATTCGATACGAAAACTTTGTGAATATCAATTACCCAGATATTGGTCATTCTCAAAAAAACGAGTGACTATTTCTGTAATTGATTACAACACATTGTTTTGTTGACTATAATTACACTTAAGTGAAACCTGTTTTTCTATCGATCTAGTTAGAAATGTTATGCTTAGATCAACTGACTGAATTATAAAGGAAGCATCGCGATATTCATTACTAAGAAAAATCTATCAATGCATATCAACATGCTTCTAAACAATAATACTGATTGATAATTTAATTGTCTAAGTAGTTCATCATCTATCATCAATTGTACTCTTATCTGTAGTGTACCATCTTAGTTGCTCAATCAAAATAGTAGCTGATTTTTCATTCTGTTGTTGTTTTAAATATCTCGAATTAGAAAAACAAACGATTCTTCAAAAGTTTTCTTTTTTGGAATAGCCATTTGTAAGCAAAAATAACTTTGTCTGAAGAATCAAAGAAGACATTTCTCTTGTTTGATTTTGAAATTTTATTTTTACTTTGGACACAAATAAGACTCTCCTGCTTTAGATATATATAAGACGTGGCCTGTTAAACAAATTACTCAAAATATGTGAAACTATTCTAAAATTCATATTAAAAAAATATTTATTATTTAAGAAAAAAATAAGTTGCTCTTCATTTTCGTTATAGGGAGCCTGTTGAAAAAGAAATAATGGAAAAAAAATTCGTTTGAAGAATTAATTGTTTATTTTCATCTCAACGCGTCTATAATATAAAATAAACAAAGTACCTGAAATGAGACGCTCCCAAATCATAGTTATTCATTTTGTGTCATGATCTTTTTTTATTTTATTGTTTTAACTTGTTATGATATTTATTTAGCAAGAGCTGTGTTGCAAACAGATGGAATAACTAGTCAAATTGTGCACCACGTCGCCTTCGAAAATGTTGCTTCGCCTCGCGGCAAAGCGAGCTGAGGCGACGTAACTTGCCGAGTTGCGGATCTCTAGTCAAGACTATATGCATTATGTAGACCCTAATTAATGAGCTATGAATATCTCTGAAAAGAGTGCGAGCTATTAAGTTATTGCTGCGGAGATACTGCATTTTACGATCATTTTTAAATGACTATCATGATCACCCATAGGAAAACTCATTTTCGAATCTCAATGTGAAACTTTGTACAGAGACGGGCTTTAGCGAGACTAGTCTATTACGAAGATTTTATATCTTCTTGTTGTTTCTATCCTAAGATACATCTATGGTAATAGTGTGTCTTTGACAATGATAAACTCGATGTTCTTAAAGACTTCGCTCTGTAAAAAATTTCAAGTTGAAATTCGAAAATGTATTTTGCTAAGATGGTCACAGAATTCATTAAAAATATATCGTATAAGTGCAGTATGTCTACAGTAATAAGCTAAAGAAACGAATCGTTCAAGATATTCATAGCTCATACTGCTCGTAATCTCAAATCCCACACAGTTTGTTAGTTACAGAACTTCTCTCGTTAGCCTTTCTTTTTCCTCTATCGCGTCGGTACTAGACTGAGCCTATCTTTTCTACAACTTTTTTACTGGTTACGCCAAGACTTGTATTAATTAACACAACCTGAGAACGATGATTGTAGTTAATATAAATGACACTGTTTATTTTAAAGCGCATCATATTACGTCGCTATTGGGACTGAAAATAGTTTGACTCTTCATGAGAAATGGTTTGTTTATTGTTAATTTAATTCAATAGAAACTTTAAGATAGAAGTGTAATTTAGATAATACTATAAGTCAATAAAATATAATTAAAAACAAGATATTAAGAGAAATATGTGTTTTTTCGTCGAAAAATCTATGAATGTTTCTATTGAAATTATGATTGTCTTGGCTTGTTTTAGAGAAAAAATAAACAAATGAACAGTATTTTACTTCAAACTTTAATTATATTTAAGCCAAACGATTTTTTAAAAATACTCGAAACGAATACTTCATTCTCTGATAAAACAAATTTTCTCATAAACTCAACATTTCAAGAACAAATCAATCATTCCAATTATTCTAAAGGTTATTAACGGAATATGTAGACAAAGTGTCGAGTGAGACATTCATCTTGAAAAAAGAAGAAATCATAAGATTTATTTAATCTCATTAAGTGCTCTTTGCAAAAATATCAAGATAGCTGCTACAAAAATTGTCTTTCTAATCAATATGACAATCCACGAATGTTTAGTAAACTCTTCCAAATGAGGATGAAGTTTTACACAACAGCACATAGATTTACTTTAAAAATGGTGTCGGTGTGGGTCTTCTGTTCAACCACTGACGTACACCCGCACCCACACCCTCAAGGAAAGTGCTTCAAAATAAGAGAAACACTTAAACCTGTACGAACACAGCTCAACGAAAAAAGTGGCATAACACAATACAATTGAAAATGAGTAAGAACAATAGTACTTTATTATGATTTATGGTAACATGTAGTCAACAATTGCCAATCTATTGGTCATTTAAAGAATCGAAAGTATGTATTTCGATCAACTACAGTTGTTTAGAAAGACAGACAACTCGTTAGAATTGTAACTAGCTACTATAATGTCCAGATTGTTGTCACTGTTGAAATCAGCCACTGTCAAGGATGATGGATTTTTACCAGTCAAATATGTCACTTGAATTTTAAAAGAACCATTTCCATAGCCAAGCAATATGGTGAATGTGCTTTCACCGCTACTCCCCACTATCAAATCTAGTTTTTTATCATTGTTGAAATCACCTGATATCACCAAGCTTGGAGAGCTGCTGACTGCATAAGTCACTTGAACCCGAAAGTTTCCATCTCCATATCCAAGTAATACGCTGACGGAAGCACTGTCCCAATTGGTCACTGCTAAATCCATTTTACCATCATTATTGAAGTCAGCTGATATCAAATCGGTTGGACTGGTGCCAGTTGCATATGCCAGTGAAGTTTGAAAGGTTTCATCCCCATTGCCGAGAAATATGTTAACAGTGTTGGTACCTCTGTTAGATACTACTAAATCCAGGTTACTATCACTGTTGAAATCAGCTGCTATCATGGCAAATAAATAGGCGGAAACTCCATTTTTCACTTGTGTACGAAACGTTCCATTCCCGTTGCCAAGTAATACGCTGAAGGTGTTTTCACCTCTGTTAAGCACTGCCAAATCGATTTTGCCATCATGGTTGAAATCAACTGCAATCACGGAGGTTGGAGACTTGCCAACAGCATATCTCACTTGCTTTCTGAACTCTCCATCTCCATATCCCAGCATTATGCTGACGTCGTTCTCTATCCAGTTAGTCACTGCCAAATCTAGTTTATTATCGTTATTAAAATCTGCTGATATTACGGAGGTTGGATAAGTGCCAACAGCGTATGTCCCATCAGTCCGAAAGGTTCCATCGTTATAGCCGAGCAAAACGTTGACACTGTAGCTATTCCCATTGGCTACTGCCAAATCTACTTTTTTATCGTTGTTGAAATCACCTGATATCACGGAAGTTGGAGAAATGCCACTTGCATAGGTCATGTAAGTTGGAAAAGTTCCATCCCCATAGCCAAGTAATACGATGACCATATTGTCAGCTCTGCTGACCACTGCCAAATCCACTTTTCTATCATTATTGAAGTCAGCCGATATTAGGAGGTACGAAGATGTGCCAACTACATATGCTACACGTTGATGAAAGCTTCCATCTCCATATCCAAGTAATACACTGACGGAGCCACTCTCCGAGTTGACCATTGCTAAATCTAGTTTGCTATCATTATTGAAATCAGCGGATACTACAGAGAACGGATAGGTGCCAGTTGAATAGGTAACTTGAGTTTGAAAGGTTCCATCCCCATTGCCAAACAATATGCTAACGTCATGTGTGTAAAGGTTGGTCACTGCTAAATCGAGTTTGCGATCATTATCGAAATCAGCGGCTATTACAGAGGATGGATAGGTGCCAGTTGCATAGGTCACTTGAGTTTGAAAGGTTCCATCTCCATTACCAAGCAATACGCTGACATTGTTGTCATCCCTGTTCGCTACCACCAAATCCACGTTAATATCATTGTTGAAATCAGCTGATATCATAGAAACAGAAGAGCGACCAATTGCAGATGTCACCTGAGTTCGAAAAGTTCCATCCCCATTGCCAAGAAATACGCCGACGGTGTTGTTACCGTTGTTGATCACTACCATATCCATGTTGTGATCATTATTAAAATCAGCAGATATCACCAAGGTCGGAGTTTTGTCAGTTGCATATGTTACGTGTCTATGAAAGGTTCCGTCTCCGTAGCCAATTAATACACTGACGGAGTCACTTCCAGAGTTGACCACTGCCAAGTCCAGTTTAAGATCATTATTGAAATCAGCTGATATCACTGAGAATGGAGAGATGCCAACAGCATATTTTACCTGAGTTTGAAAGGTTCCATCCCCATTACCAAGCAATATGCTGACGGTATTGTCTCCATAGTTGGCTACTACCAAATCGAGTTTGTTATCATTGTCGAAATCAGCTGATATCAAAGAAAATGGGTAGCTGCCGGTCTTGTAGATCATTCCTGCGTTATAAGGATACAGGCAGATATCTATGGAAAGAAGACAATAGGAAAAAATGCATTTCATAATCAATATTAAGACAGAAGTGCAATATTATCTTAATTTATCAACAGCATCAAATATATTATAAGGTTGTATTCATCCAATATATCGCATAATGCATCTTTTAGAGTTATTTGTCATATAAGACTATTTGGTTTTTTACCCACGGATAAATGTAGCTAGGACAAATCAGGAAAAGTGCAGGCTGTGAGAAATCATTTATGGATCTAGTTTCTCTGCAAAACGCCAAATATTCTGTCGTTCGTTGAAAGGCTGATTCTAATTTTGATTATTCAATTGGTTTTGACGCCTGATATATTCTGAAAAATTGAACATGTCTCGCATAAAATATATCATGTTTTCGCCTGAGATGAGTTTGTTGAAATTTCGTACGGCTAGAAAACATAACATGTTCCAGTTTTCAGAAATCCTTTCATATTCCAACATTGTTTCATAAATGATGAAATCAATCAATAAAATCAAACTTCGTCGATCATTCGATAAAGTTTGACATACTAAACCGAATTCTGTATGAAATATCGTGTCACAATACATACTTGGCACTAGTAACATAACTAGAACAGTGGTGACTTGCCAGCGATGGTGAGGAAGTAGAAGATGGCACCAATCATTTTTGCTTTTGATTTTTTAACCAAATGTTATGAAGATCTGGAATTTTTACCAGATATTCTACATGTTAGGATTAGATTATGATAAAAATTTCAGATCATTATAACATATTGTTAAAAAGTTAAAAGTAAAAAAATAGCGTGACGCCACTACTTGGCTTCCTTAGATCCAAATACAGTTTGAATTTTCATTTCGGAAGTATGACAAGTGATCTTGTGTCCTGATTCCTCCATCATATAACAAATTTTCAGAGCTTTTATCAAATACAAATAGTGCTTATTAAGGCCAAAAAGAGTGAGTTTGAAATAATGTTGCTCAGAATCTGTTTCTCACAGACGCAGTATATGTGTAGTTTATACACAGTGCATTGAAAATGATTTCATTTGAGTTTCTCGCTGTCGTAATCATGCTTCTAGCCATTTTTCGCATGAAAGTAGTACTCATCAAGATTTTAAAAATCTATAAAAATAGTTGGTATCGTATATGCTTCTTACTGTCTTTCCGCAACTCTATTCTACGTGATCCCTATAATTCATGAATAGCTCGTAGTCATGTGTACCTATGCTTTCCGTAATTTAAAAAAAATCTTTATAGTTGTTTTTCTGTGAAATACTATACTGGTATCGTCGCAGTCTTTAAAAAAATGCTCTAGATAATATCTTGCAAGGAAAACATCTAGAAAAAATAAACGTAGTAAAAATCATATGGTTTCAGACTTTTCTCGATTTGTTTCTAAAATTTTTCCAGAGTTTTTGCTTTCTTGGTTTTTTAAAAGTATGTCTTTTCTATTGTTGGAGTTTTTATTGCTGGGTTTTACAACATATATAATATGCTTATCTGTTTGTGCAAGATGGCGTCAAAACTAGTGCAAAAAATGCTAGTATATTGTCTGTGCACAAATTCATATCAGTTTCGCCTACTGGAACTAGACACTATTTGTTATATGCGATTCAAACTTTGACTGTATTTTGATAGATTAATAGACAATCCTAGTGTGCTCGAAAAATAACTGAAAATCGGTCAAATTATATTAACGAACTAAAGAGATATGAGTTTCCAAGGAAATGATCAAAGTAACCCAGAACGATCAGAGTTTTGAGATTTGGTCGTTACTTTTCTTTAAGTTGAAAAGCAAATATAAAAACATACCTGAGGTATGGTTAGTAAATCCAGTAAAAGTAGCATATCCAGTAGAAGTAGTAGATTTAGTTGAAGTGGTAGATTTAGTAGAAGTAGCATATGTAGTTGAAGTGGTAGATTTAGTAGAAGTAGCATATGTAGTAGAAGTGGTAGATTTAGTAGAAGTAGCATATGTAGTAGAAGTAGCATATCCAGTAGAGGTAGCATCTCCAGTAGAAGTAGTAGATTTAGTAGAAGTAGCATATGTAGTAGAAGTAGCATATCCAGTAGAGGTAGCATCTCCAGTAGAAGTAGTAGATTTAGTAGATCTTAATCCCAAAACAAAACCGAGGATAGTTGCTGTGATGATTATCGCCATCAATAAGCTGATTGGAATAATGAATCTTTTTCTGTTAAACCAGCGGCGTCTTGATAGTCTAAAAAAATGTTCTGTCAAAAAAATAGTTAGAGAAAGATATGTCGAGGCTTACTCCTTGGTTGGATAAAGTCGTGCACCTATACATAGAAATATTTCAATTCAAAACAAATTATTTAGAATATTCAACATGTCTCAGTAGAAGAGAAGGCAGAAATAATACATGATGAAAGAAATGGAATGCTTGCCTAAAAAAAGTCATCTTCTAATAAAATTCATAGAATTGAAAGTGGGCAGCTTTAAGCTTTAGTCAAGCATCACTAATGAGCAAATCCATCTGAAACATACCACATTTACATCGAAGTTCTGTGTCAGCGGCGGGACCTTGTGTATTTTGAAGAGAATTTTTTTCTGATTAAAACGTACGGACTGAAAAATAGAGGACTGATGCGCGACTTGAGATAAAGACAGAATACTTTTACGTTGATAGTGGTGCCATCTATCATATTTTCCTGATAAAAATGACTTTTTTGATGCTGCCTTAATAAACTATTCCTGCTTAGGTCCTATCGATATCGGCATTAACCTAAAACGTATAGTTAACCGCTTCATTCGTGACAAGATCATCTGTGCTATACCTGTCTGTGTT
Organism: Rotaria sp. Silwood2; assembly: GCA_905329745.1. Lineage (NCBI taxonomy): Eukaryota > Metazoa > Rotifera > Eurotatoria > Philodinida > Philodinidae > Rotaria > Rotaria sp. Silwood2. Next base: position 1,766,085 of record CAJNSZ010000014.1, on the reverse strand, counting down.
GAAAAAATCAATTTCGAACGAAGGCTATTTTTCTCTTTTTTAATTGATTTTTTAGTAATCATGAACAGTAATATTTCTGAAATAATACGTATAGAAATAGTTTTTTCGGAGTGAATAGATAGTTTAAAAGAGGAAAATTAATCAGATGCTTGTGCGATATTGCAAAAGGGCATATTAAAGTTGTCTATTTTCATTAATACAGAAGTTAGGACAATAAACATAGTGAAGATATCACATGAACTTTAATATGTTATTTTGAAATATCACATAGAACATCTGAATACTTTTCCTCTATTCAACTATCTATTCACTCCGAAAAAACTATTTCTATACGTATTAGTTCAGAAATATTACTCTTCATGATTACTAAAAAATCAATTAAATAAGACAAAAAATAGCCTTCGTTCGAAATTGATTTTTTCAACACAGGCAGGTATAGCACAGATGATCATGTCACGAATGAAGCGGTTAACTGTACGTTTTAGGTTGATGCCGATATCGATAGAACCTAAGCAGGAATATTTTATATAAGGCAGCATAAAAAAAAGTCATTTTATCAGGAAAATATGATAGATGGCACCACTATCAACGTAAAAGTATTCTGTCTTTATCTCAAGTCGCGCATCAGTCCTCTAGTTTTCAGTCCGTACGTTTTAATCAGAAAAAAATTCTCTTCGAAATACACTAGGTCCCGCCGCTGGCGTCGAACTTCGTGTAAAAAGTGGTATGTTTCAGATGGATATGCTCTAATACTATTATATGACATCAGACGGCTCTTATTAAGATTAACAGACTATTCCCATGTAATCTATAGAGTACTTCAAAAGTTATTTATCAAGAATAGTATATCTCAACCATATTTTGATCAAATGAGCTAATTTGTGCAGATAATATAGAGAAAAATCACAAGTTTTTATTCATAAATTAATGCCTTATTGATACGCTTCAAATCTAGCACTATCAGCTTCAATGCAAAATTTGCCCTCGTTTTCAGATACTTTCTTTAGTAGTGAATTATAAAAGAAGCAAGAGTATCCGCAAATGACTTGATAGATCGCGTTTTGTGAAGACTTTTTCGCTTCTCATTTTCGTAAAAATGTTTCTATTTTCATCGGCAAATAACTGTGCTGCAGTGAAAGCGCTGGAAAATATTCTAGTGCTCGGCACTTCTGCAGTTCTGAAACAATAGGATCCCAGAGGTGCCACTTGTCGATGAAAACAGAAAATTGCATACTAAAATCATCAGCTAAAAAAGCTTCACAAAATGTTATTCATCAAAATAGTTTCTGGATACTTTTGTTTTTTTTGTAGTAGACAGCTCAAATAGGTACCTGGTCAAAAGTTAACTGTAGTCCCGCAGATTTGTCGGAAATTTTCTTTATAAGAACATTCGAGAGCATTTTTTGAACCCTTGGAAAAGTCAAATAGGATAGTAAAAAAGCATAGATAGCAACTAAATTGTTTCAAATATTGAGAGAACCTAAGAACACATCGTATTGAAATGGTCTTCAGGATACCCAGCGTATGTCGTTTATCTTTGGTAGAATGTGTATTTTTTCTTTTTTGAAGTACAGGATAATAGTTTTAAGCGATGCCAGAAAAAAGGTTTTGCTGAAGGATAAAAGCTTACGACTCTCTTCAATCATCAGGAAAAAAAATAGCTCATTTTGTCAAAATAGTGTGATGATATGCAATATTCTCAATGGGCAACTTTCTGAATTCTCTACATGTCCTTCATTTTTAGGTATTTTTCACAATTCTAACAGATCCACTGGTCTTTACCAGTTCTTCTTCTTTTTGTGGATGTGGACGTGAATAAAAACACCGTCGTATGCGTCTGCGTCCGCAAAGAGAAAGAGAGCCGATAAATACTAGGCGACCGGTTCCAATTTTGGTATTTTTCTTTTATTGAGATTATTACTTCATCTGGTCGCGTGGATATATACGGCATTAATCGTGATTCATAATAATATAATGAAAAACTTTTTGTGGCTATCCATCCATATGATCCAGACTAAAGGTTTATCGAATATTTCCCTTTCAAACTATGAATTAACGGAGCAGAACATGCAATCCAGGTATAGACAACATTATATCAAACGACATATGTGCGATAAACGAGGATATATCACATGATACAGATATAGAAAATATCTGACCAGAATCATCACAGCTAAAGGATAGTTCTTCTAGAGAATAAAAGCATCCGTATAACGTGTATAAAATCAAGCTATTTAATAATGATGCAATAAAAAGCCTCACATATAGGCGCATATATAATGTGTGAATAAACTGTGAATCTAATAAATATCTGTTTACTATCTTATAGAGTTGACGAGAACTTTTGAATGAAGCCGAACGCTCTACAATTTCAACTCTATCATTACTATCAGATAATCATTTTTACGATAGTCATTCTATTCTCATTGTCGTCCAGTTGTTGAACATACCTTTGAATGGAGGTTCGAGTAACATATTGTCCGGTACAATCTGCTTCAAATAAATGATGTGAAAATCAGATGCTGGATTCAATTTTGATTGCACTTTCATGTATGTCCCCGGCAGCATTAAAATTTCGTCCTCGTTGGGATAATATGAATGAGCCCGTATGTTTCTGGCGTTAATCACTTCGATGGAGAAGAGAGTTCTCGGGTCTTCATCACCAAAGTAGCGGTTATTCTGTAATACAGCAGGCATTGCCGTGCAGGATGAGAAAGCCCACCATGTCACATGAGTTTCCTCGACAAATTTGTGACTAACAGTTCTTTTTACTTCACGCCAGACAAAACCCTTAGGTTCACACCGTATTTTGACTATGGCAGAAAGAAAAAGTTTTAAGTATTTAAACCACGGCCGTAACACTTCACGATCAGCTGTGTTGAGCGTTTCATTGAGAATTGAATAGAGGCTTCTTTCTGCCTCATTCCATTCCATTGTATAAAGACAAATTGAAGCCGATTCGTCACGAGTTAAACCATCGGATGGATTGTTTGAAGCGTGTTCCAGAGCAACCGAAGCATACGTTAAAATATTATAAATAATAGGAATCAACGGAATGCATGCGTCAGCAAGTGGAAGAAGTGGTTCTTGAGCATAGCCGATGATAGGACCAAGTACGTTTGAATCGTCAGAATCCAGAATTGTTAGACGAGAGTTTCTACGTCGAACCTGTAATTCAGTGCTTTCACTTGTCATATCAAATTATCGTTTTCTTTATGAATACTAGGATATATTCACGATATCAAATATATTTTCGTTATCCGTAATAAGAGAAAGATAGATAAAACTAAAAAAATAAATAATTAGTGGTATGCTGTTTAGATATGTTTCGGCAAGAACTGTTCTGTGTAAGAGAAACTCTTCGTCGATATCAAATAGTTAGGGCAAATAGACAAAAACAGAGCTAGTAAAGCAGAATCAGTATCTGATGAGAATCTGATCTACTGAAGAAGAGTATGCTTTGGTTTTGTTTATCAACGAAAGTAAAAATAAAAATGAAGCTAATACAAACGAAAAGGCAACCTAAGATACCTCTTGATGTAATAGTCGTTTGTTTAGTGCAGTGTGGATAAGAAAAAAGAAATAAAGTACGCTATTTTTTATATCGTCGACGAAAATAAAGGTATACACACAATGAAGCAAGTAGGAGAAAACATATTTTTCTCTCTTATGTGTTGTAGCTTATCGATGATTGTCGTGTGAATAACGAATAAATAAATATCGTATGACTCACTCTTCTGTCTTATTATTATCCATTTCAAAATAGAAGAAGAGTTACGGCGTTTTTTTTTTTTTTTTTACAAAAGCCCTTCTTGTCCACAGTATTGTATCCCCTTCATACCCCCGTCTATACTATAAATCACACACCATCGAATATGTTAAAAGATTTAAATATTTAGGAGTATATATTTCCACAAAATTAGGATGGGATACATACATTAATGAGCGTCTGCGTACCATAAGAAAAATCTATAACGGTATGAAAATAGCATTTAAAACGATTAAGATGCGAGATATCAAAATACGCCGAAGAATTTTCCTTTCATATGCTCTTCCACATTACTTATGGTTATTTTCCACTTGGTTCTTCTATACTGATATACAAAGAGAACGTATTGAACATATGTTTTGTCAAGGACTTCGAATTGTATATAATCTATATCAGTGGGATGATATAACAACTTTAATTCTTGCTAGAGATAAATCACTACGTGATTATTTATTTACATATTGGCGTCGTTTAGTTGTACATCTGCTAACCTCCCCTGAGGCACTTTCCTTCCAGCAGACCTGGAATGGATTTCTTATTATTACCTCTCCGGATAATAGTTGGTTCAAGTCAGTGGGATTTCGTAAAAATAGTATCTTTCCAAATAGATTAATAAATCAAGTGAAGCATTGCCTAATTGAATGGGTAGATTTTGATGTATTTCATGTTAAACAATACGAATACTTTAAAAAATCAACGAATATGATAAACTCCTTCATATATAAATATTTCCTTTTGCCACCTTAGGACTTCTAATATTTAAGATAAGATAAATAAATAATATGAATCTGAGTATAAAATGATTGAACTTTAATTATATAGCAATACATTAATTTAACCTCTAAACCCATTTTGTGATACCGACAATGAATGAATAGTGTTATCTAGTCACTGTCCTCAGAATGATACAACTGTTACATGGATTGTTTTCGTATACTTTTCTTTTCTTCATCTGCTGACTATTACTGTTGGTTGTTATTGTTTTATAGTTATTAATCTCTCTTTACTCTACTTTGTTACTACTATTTGTTATTGTATTTTCTGTTACTACTTTTCTTTACCTTATGGTGTTTTTATCTACTCTTATTCTAAATGTACCTCTTACTTTATATAGTAGTGTAGTGTGTCACACCCATTATTTGGCGTTTTTCACGTATGTTAGTTCTTTCTCTTTCTTTTATATCTCACCTGTGAACCAGTTACTTATGGCACAATAAAAAAATAGATATTAAAAAAAAAAAAAATATTGTTTTCCTATTCTCAATAATCAACACACTATATTAGTTAATTGTTCAGATATTGAAAGTATTTATTCGTGATAAAAATAATAAAAAACATGTACTCAGAAAATACAATAACAAATAGTAGTAACAAAGTAGAGTAAAGAGAGATTAATAACTATAAAACAATAACAACCAACAGTAATAGTCAGCAGATGAAGAAAAGAAAAGTATACGAAAACAATCCATGTAACAGTTGTATCATTCTGAGGACAGTGACTAGATAACACTATTCATTCATTGTCGGTATCACAAAATGGGTTTAGAGNCCCCCCCCTCCCCCACTTTTATAAAATGTTCGCTTTTTTCTCAGCAAAAATCTGTATTTTTATTGAAAAAAAGATCGTAAGATGGAAAAATAAGGTTCTGCACCCCCCCCCTCCCACTTTTAAAATTTTGTAAACGCATCCTCTCACGTTGAAAAATTTTCTGAATACACCCTCAACTTTTGAAAAAATTTCTCTAGCACCTTCCCGCCCCCTCCCCTCCACTTTTTTCTCTTCGCCACATCCCTGAATATGATAATGACTAAGCAAGAGAGAGAGAGACAGGATCAGGGCATAAATTATATGGTGAATGAAACATATTTGACTACTTGCCGCATTCAAATCCGCTTTCTGATTTTTTTTCTGATTTTGATGGGGAAATTTTCTGATCATTTTCTGATTTTCGAATTTTTTTTTCTGATTTTCAATTTTTTCATCTGACCACCCTGATCATATGAAGGATCGCAAGTTCTTCTATGATTTTTTTTAATAATTCATTTCTTTTCTTTTCCTTTTAGTCATCAATATCATCGCATCACGTGATCGTTAACAGGGTGAGTTATTCTTTTTTTGAGTATGAGAATAGAGGGTGAGTTCTGTCCGTTGAGGTTAGATTCGCGTTATATGAAGGACTTCCGGGTAGTTCCTAAAAGCCCGGCCAGGAACTGCTTTGGTGTCCGTGGCACACGACTGGGCCCCCTGACTCACTGACACATGACATCGGATGGGTGCATGTGGATGACGTGCGTCTTCCCACGCGTGCATGAGCCTTACGCTCGCCACGGCTACACCAGGGTAGTTCCTGATCGCGCGCGCGCGAATAGAATAAGCATTGTTTTCATGAATTCAACGTGAATTTATTTGAAAGGAAAGAAAAAACTCCATCGTGTTGAGTTCATTCAATAGAAAATCGTTGAACACGATTATTGTTCCTATCAGCGACATAGAGATCGCCTTGTCGATCGAAGGACAAACCAATGGGAACATTGAACTGATTTGCTCCTTGTCCCCAACCATTTCCACCCACAATGACAGTGCCTTGTTTCGCTCCTTTAGGCCAACGCATCACTCGATGATTAAGCAAGTCTGCCACATAGATGGTACCCAACGTATCGACGAACAGTCCATTAGGATGCGACAATTGTGTCAGTGCATCCCCTTCGCCGTGACCTCCAGCGACGATAATTCCTTCTTTTGCACCTTTATTCCATTTCATCACACGATGATTCTCGTTGTCTGACACGTAGACAGTTTGTTGTTGATCGACAAAGATGTAGTGCGGATTGTTGAGTTGATTGAGACCAGCACCTTCTCCATTGCCACCAGCCACGAGAGTTCCATTATTGTCTCCTATTTGGTATCGTCCTACTTCATGTTTCTCGTAGTCAGAGATGTAGAGATATCTCTGATCATCCATGGCCAGTCCAAAAGGATCGACATTGTCGATGAGGATTTCTCCTTGAGTTGTGCCACTGCGACGAGACCATCGTACGACTCGTCGATTGTCTCGATCGCAGATAATGAGACTATTAGTCTCTTTGTCAATCAGCACATCGGTTGGACCATTCAATTGATCCAATCGTCTTCCTGCGCCATTGTCACCAGCTACCACTTTTCCATTCGTATCACCCATCTTCCATTGGATGATACGATGATTCCAGTAGTCAGCGATGACAATAGTTTGATCATCATCAACGAAGAGACCATGAGGCCAATAGAGTTGATTTGTGGCATCACCTTTCCCGTGACCTCCAGCAACGGTCACACCTTTCTGTGCCCATCGAGCATCAGCTGAAATATTGGGGATATCTATAATGAACGAGAAAAAGAATCGTTTCCATCGTTATCTGTGAATAATAAATTCTTCTTCGAAGAAACTTGATAAAATGTTCGAGAATGTCTTTCTCTAACATGCTCTAAACGAGCGAAAGGTTCTCCTAGTTTCATAGGCAACAAAAAAAAAAGAACTTGGTAACGATTCTTATGAGAATTCGTTGAGATTCCTGGAAAGAGTTGTTTTTATTTCAGAGAGAAGCATTTCTGAAATACTGAAAAGATTCTATCTGGAACGTATAGGAAGCTGTTGTAGAAGTTAGCATACTTAAAAATGTGGAGAAGTCTAATGCTAATAGTATGTCACCTATCGATTGGAAAACATAGAGATTTTAGTCATAGTTCCAGCATTTTAATAAGGATTTGAAAGTTGCGGAAAAAAGATAATTTTTTTTTATTTTTGAAAGATGCGTAGTTCAAGTCTCAACAAATTCAAACTGTAATATAGCATTTTTATGAACAAGACGATCAACATTTTACATTTAGGAGTATTAAAAAACCAGCTGCCTGCGGGAGATATTCCCATATCTAGAGGGTCTCTAAAACTTACTGGCTACAGAAAAGGATCAGAAAAAGTGCATAAGCGCAGTCAAAATGCTTATGACACCAGATCGAGAATTCCGAACATTGAATCTTGTCGGCTTCGATCGGATTCAATGTCGAAAATAGTGAGGGCTGGCATGGATCCAGAAAATGTCCACTTTAGCAAAAGTCCGCTGGAGAATAAAGAGACTTTATTACTCGGACAAAATATTATCAAATTTAACGAAAAGTAATATTATCTATTCACGTCCTACCTCTTAGCGCACGTTTCGCTTAATTTAGCGGACTTTTCCTTTTATTTACCGGACTATTGTGATACTTTACTATTCATATGCATCACTTTTCTATCATCAACGGACTTTTGTCTTTTCTATTGATGACTATTACTTCTTAGTCAAAGGACATTTCGACCTGTCCATTCGTGACGGAATCACGTTTTTTAAGATTGTGCCTTGAATATGTCAACTTATGTAAGTCGAATAAAGCTGATATTGTTAGAAAGAAACAGTAGTAGTAATGCTCTATGTTTAAGAAAAGTTTCGTTAAATTTCATACTATTCTGAATGCTTTTATAATTGAAATATAGCATCGTTACGGAATCACCAAAAATGGACCTTGAGCTTGAGTGTTATGTAAAGAAATAAAATTTTTAGCTCAACTATAGGTGGTATCAAAAACCTTTCTATAAGAAAGTTATAGCTAAGATGACGAGCTATATATAGAAAAAAAGTAATTCAAAATATATCATAACTAGTTCTTATAAACAGAAAAAAACGTTGTGACGGAATCACACTTTGAAAATTTTGATGATTCGATTAAAATTTATTTATTCAAAAGTTAGAGATAATCCATCAAGATACGCACGCAAGTATCATGTACAATACAATAATCAATAAAACTACTTCAAATAATACTAATAACGTAAAAATGACTACATTTTTGCTGACAACATAATCTATAAAAAATGCCTCAATTTAAAAATGTAGTGTTCAATAGTATAAACCAATTTTAGAAAAATTTCAATATTAGACTAGTTCTCAAAAGCAAATATTATGAAGAAAATCTATCAAAAGTATATTACAATAGTATTCATTTTGATCATAAAGTAACGAAGTCTTTATTTTATCATTGAACGATAGAACAGCCCGATAGTATATATTTACGAACAGTAGTCACTTCAATCGATAATTAGAAATATGCTCTTCCACATTACTTATGGTTATTTTCCACTTGGTTCTTCTGTACTGATATACAAAGAGAACGTATTGAACATATGTTTTGTCAAGGACTTCGAATTGTATATAATCTATATCAGTGGGATGATATAACAACTTTAATTCTTGCTAGAGATAAATCACTAAGTGATTACTTATTTACATATTGGCGTCGTTTAGTTGTACATCTGCTAACCTCCCCTGAGGCACTTTCTTTCCAGCAGACCTGGAATGGATTTCTTATTATTACCTCTCCGGATAATAGTTGGTTCAAGTCAATGGGATTTCGAAAAAAATAGTATCTTTCCAAATAGATTAATAAATCAAGTGAAGCATTGCCTAATTGAATGGGTAGATTTTGATGTAGTTCATGTTAAACAATACGAATACTTTAAAAAATCAACGAATATGATAAACTCCTTCATATATAAATATTTTCTTTTGCCACCTTAGGCCTTCTAATATTTATGATAAGATAAATAAATAATATGAATCTGAGTATGAAATGATTGAACCTTAATTATATAGCAATACATTAATTTAACCTCTAAACCCATTTTGTGATACCGACATTGAATGAATAGTGTTATCTAGTCACTGTCCTCAGAATCATACAACTGTTACATGGATTGTTTTCGTATACTTTTCTTTTCTTCGTCTTCTGACTATTACTGTTGGTTGTTATTGTTTTATAGTTATTAATCTCTCGTTACTCTACTTTGTTACTACTTTTTGTTATTATATTTTCTGTTACTACTTTTCTTTACCTTATGGTGTTTTTATCTACTCTTATTCTAAATGTACCTCTTACTTTATATAGTAGTGTAGTGTGTCACACCCATTATTTGGCGTTTTTTACGTATGTTAGTTCTATCTCTCTCTTTTATATCTCACCTGTGAACCAGTTACTTATGGCACAATAAAAAATAGATATTAAAAAGAAAAAAGTTACGGCGTTTTTTAAAGAAATTTTGAGAAGAACGTCATGGAGAAGTGCAGTCTTCACTGTTGCAAAGAACAGACTGAGGGCTCTTAATCAGCAGTGGATAATTGAATTAATCAATGGAAAGATTGTTCCCGTTTATGTACCTATGATGAACCCCACATAAAGTCACACATAGAACGCAGGAATAAGAAAAAAAGAATACAAAACATATATTTATCATGTTTTATGTGAGAAAAAAGTACTTTAACAAAAAGAAATCGAACGAAAGAATATAAACATATATCTACCAATCACTTTTTTTTCATGCATTATATATCCGTTTTGACTTCTGATTATGAAGATACAAATGAATGAAGGATTTCTCCGTCATGAGTATTCGATTTATTCTATTGGGAATAATCTCATGTAAAGGATGCTGCCTCCTACAAAAGCGTTTCTACTTCACCTTTTGTGGAATATACTATCTCTGGTAGAAAAGGAACAATTTCCTACTTTTATGGGATATTGTTCAATCCTTCTTGTTCCTGTAGGTCGGTATGTTCATTGTTTTAGCTTATTTAGATTCTAACCTAATGTCTTCTGTATTAGTCCTGAAGTGTTCAGCTTTTTCTATTTTTTCCGTGGAAAACACGACTAAATTACTTGATATTTTAACCCATTTTCGAAAAATCAAATTTCAAGAATTAGAGCTGAAATTTTGCCACTATATATGACTAGTGACCGACAGGAGTATCCTGAAAATTTTACCTAAAAACAATGTTCCTCTCTCAATATAATGCATTTTCAAGCGAACCCATTTTTTGCAAGCTATTCAAAGCAAGTAGCTACTTTATTGTAAACTCAATATCTTATAAGAAGAACATTCTTTAAAGTATCTTGATGCTCTTATGTACTTATGATCTTGAGTCTGCCATTTTTAACGATGAAAACCGCAGTTCCTTCTCTTGTTCCCATCAAATGTGATCCAAAAAAGAGTCATCCCTCTTCTATTTTCAAACGGATAATAAAATAAAACGATTTCAATTTCAATAAATAAAGATGCGTTTCAAGTAACGAAATATTCTCGACGACTTTTTGCAAAACAAGTCCCTAGATTCTGTAGACTAAAAAATCTATGGCATGCGAAACTGTAATTCCAGCAAAAAGACTGGTCTTTTTATTAGTAGCAGATTTTGTTTCAGTTCTCTGGTTCAAACTCTAAGTTACAACTCACTTATTCTTGAATTTTCTATTCGTGTGTGTTAGGATTCGCACTCACGAAGAGCAACGAACACAATAACGACGTTTTTTCTTCTCTCTCTGTTTATTCTTTTAGAAAAACAGTGTTTATATACGCACATGAGAAAACAAGGGCAAAACAAAAAAGAATACAAAGGTTAATCAAGGCCAAAGAAAAGAAGTAACAAACGAAATAAAGAAATGACTAAAGCGAAGAGAATAGAGAGGATCGAGGTATATGTTATAAGAATACACTGTAACAGTGTGAATGTTAATCATTACGTTTTTTCATGTTTTGAAGTAGATTTAATATATTTATCGTCATTTTTTCCCTATACTTTTGAACTTGTACTTCACCAATCATCTTCCAGCCTCCTTTATTTATAAAGCTCTTTCTGATTTCATGTTTTGATTGTTTCATTAGATTTATTTTTTCATTTCTTTGAACTCTTTTTCTTTTATGTGGTACTGTAGTTCAAGATCCCTACTGATTCATCGCTCTCCCATTCCAGCTTTCTAAGTTACATTCACTAACGTACGATATTTTAGGTCCCGATTCGAGTATTTTCAGGACCGATTCGCTCGCGAAACTATTCCAACAAAGCTATTGTTGTTTTAATTAAAACTCGATTAGCTGCCAAGAACAATAAAAGCCAATTCTCCATATATGTTGTAATAACCGAGAAAAAGAAAACTATCATTGTTTCTTCACATTGCAACAAATTAGCGAAAAAGTAATTTTGGTGTCGATTAGCGTAAGAACCTGTTCCAACAAAACACTTTATGTTTCAATTACAGTTCAATGACTACTATCAAACAACGAAAATTGCACCTGGATACATATGACCATTTGTGAGAAAGTCCCCAAAACCGATATAAACGACCCCCTTCTGCCTGGTATTTCCTCGACTGATTCGCCTGGGACCCAATTCGAAGAAAATTCCTATGGTTCGAAGTGCCATTTTTCGAGCTCTATCCAATGATAAAAACCCCATCCGAAAAGCCTCATCCATTAGCAAGCTATTCGTCTCACAATATTTGGCCACGGGACTGTGGCGACATTCATAGTAAATACATTAGTATTAACTGAGCTGATTCGTACTACAGGATGTTCCAAAAATCTGTATCTTGTTCCGAGCGCAACTGGATTAGCTCTATCTAATGCTGAAAGCGGCATCTCAATTCATTGAATTGTTGACGAAATATTGCACTGATATTGATCCCAGTGATCCCGCTCAACTAGTATTTCTGGACCGATTTGTCCTGGGATCTGTTTCAATAAAGCTCTCTGTGTTTCGAGGGAACTCGATGAGCTCTATCGAATACGAAGAACCGGGTCTCGATACATCCGCCGCTTCAGGAGATATTCTCCTGCTACTAGTATCAATTTCCTCGATCTACCCAAATTTCGTGACCGATTTGTCTAGAAACCTATTCCAAAAAAACTCATTATGTTCCAAGTACAGTTCAATGAGCTTTCGCGAATAGTTAAAACAGAATCTCCATATTTGTTGGAGGAATTGAGACTGATATCAGGATAATATATCCTCAACGATTGGATATATCCAGATTACAGTTTTCACCATAAATAGAACTTGTCGAGTTGCTCTTGGAGCATAGAGAATTCCGTTGGAACATGTCCCTGAGCGAATCAGCTCAAGAAATACTAGTTGGACAGGATCATTCGGACAGCTGTCGGGATAATATCACTCATATAGTAGAATGTATCGATATGCGGTTTTCACTATTCCATTGAGTTCGTGGAATAGCACTTGGAACAGAGGGAGTTTTGTTTTGCTGGAGCAGGTCTCTAAGCGAATCGATCAAAGAAATACCAGTTGGATGGGACCATTGCACCGATATCAGGACAATATCTTCCCAATAATTGAATGTATTCAGATGGAATTTTCACCATTGGATAAAGCTCGTTGAGCTGCACTTGAAACACAGACGATTTTATGGAAGCAAGTCTCTGGACGAATCGGTCCAAGAAATACTCGTATAGGACGGAAACACTGCGGCCAGTATCATCGCAATACCTCGTCAAAAATTCAATATATCTAGATGCGAGTTTCGCCATTGGATAGAGCTCATCGAGTTGTGCTTACAACAAGGTATAATGTTTTTGGAACATTCTGTAGCACGATTCGACTCAGTTAATACTGATGTGTTTATTATGGATGTCGCCACAGTCGTGCAGTCCAGTATTGTTTGACGTATAAAGCTCGCTAATGGATGATGGTATTGGAATGTGCTTATCATCATGGGATAGAGTGGGGACAACAACATCCAGGACCCTAAGGATTTTGTAGAAACAGTTGCTGAGCGAATCGGTCCTAAAAGCTTTCCATTGGCATGATAGTAAAATCGAGACTGCTAGGCAAATAGAGCATAGAGTAGTTGTGCATAGCCGATGTAAGAGAAGATAATTGTTTGGTTTGTACGCGAACGACACAAACAGATGAATGTTACTTGTCAGTAATGATTGTAGAGTATATAACGAAGACAACAAACCATTTCTCAGAAAATAGTAAATATGTTGAGAATGGGTGATCTGCTCAAAATTGGCTGTGTCAGATATAGCAACAAAAGAAAATGAATTTCTAAAATTTCGTGATAATTTAAGATTTTTTATAGCGTTTCGATCTTCGTATTGGCATTTTTCACTTACCATTTTTTAAAGTTCTCACTTCATTATTAGATTTTGAATACAGAGTATGAATGTCGACACCCAAAAATAAATTAGATTGTCTATTGCGATATGTTCTTTTGATCTTGGTCACAAGACATGACAAACATTATGACATGGAAAGAAAGCGTTTTTTGTGGTAAGATTTTATGGAAATTCATATAGAAAAAGTTTAATTTGTCATATAGTTCGAACTGACATTTTAATATCTATATTAGGTGAATATGTGGTACAAATTTGATTTTGATCTTTGTTCGAATATTTTCAGTAATATTAAATTCTACCATCTTTCAAATTAGGGGCAAGTGAATGGACATTATATGAACGTCACGTGTTATTTTTATGAAATCAATTTAATTTATGCTTCTGATTTCTAGGACATCTCCTGGGTATTTCTATAAAATAGAAATATGTGTTATTGGAACTTTCAGAAGTATTGCCATACAGTTGTTATGATGTTTTAAACCTTCTCTTTATGTAATAATTCTTGCTAATAATCGCTTTGATTTTCTATATACTTGCTCCAAAGATGTCACTTTATCATGATCTATTCGTTCGGACACTCAAATAAGTTATATAATATTCAAGCAGTTGCGTTCACATAGTTTCACTCAGTAATATCAGCATAATTGGACAAGTCGACGCCAGATGCAACTTTTACGTGACTAAACAAGCCAAGGTGAAACTTCTCACATCTCATGATGACAATGAGATAAACATGCTACTTGTGCAACTTGGAAATTCCCCAATATTTAATTACCCTTCTGAGTCATACCGAATAGCCGTGTAGCTACACTATTACATGTCTTTTCAATGAAAAGGTGAGATATAATGTGTTTCTCGTGATTAATATTTCCACCAGACCATGAGGAAAGTAAGAGAGGTATATATTGTTTATGCAAGTTGGAGATTTCCGAACACATTTTTGATCGTGTGAGGCATACTCACTAGCCATGCAGCTATAAATGAGCTTCAGTTTATAATACGAATTTAGGTTTCCAACTTATATTATATCCAGTTCGAGTTCGAGTTCCCAAAGTTGCACAGCTCTTCACAGCTTTCAATGTAAACAGAAAGTGTCGACATATGATTGTATTCTCAGAATGGAAATTTAGAAATCTGCTGACAGCAAATAAGCAAAAATATGATCGATCGGTCTTAACCCATCATATTTAGAAAGAAAAACACTGATTTTATCCTTGAATCTGAAAAAAAGACTTTTTTGACAACTGTATCACTTGCCACTATTTTGAAGTGTTCATGTTAATCCTTTTATTGACAAATGAAGCTCCAGCTATCTTTACTGTATCACAGATAGAAGAATCTAATCTGTTGTGACCCTGAGGTACAGTAGAGTTTGCGTTATTTGGAGCGATCTTGGCACCGATCTCTGCTGCATATGTTTGAAAATAGTCAAAATTACAGATGAGTTTTTGATGAATTCTATTGATTCTCATGCTAAAAATACTCAAAGATAACTTCATAAACCAAATAAATGACAATCGTTTGGCATGAAACTTTTATCAGTGATAGAAACTGCACTAAGTCCTTGAATGAAAGGTCAAACGCTGTGTGATTTCTTGCTCCTGCTGAAATGTCCTAGTCTCAATAAAAATATATGTTGGCCTTCTAACTCCTTCACTTGAAGGCTAACTAAGTCCTGATAACTGCTTGGGATTAGGTTTCATCGTGCTCTACTTGTCGCCAAAATATGAAACCAAATAATTGATGTTTAGATGCTTTTTAGCTGGTAACAGAACTTTTCACGACTACTGTAATTACACTGATCATCAATGAAAATTAGTCAAATTTACTGTTCATTCGTATTCTCTAAAACTGCCTTTGTGACATAATTACATAATTGAAGATTTCAAATTTAAAAACAAAAGTCAACACTAATAACATGATGATTAAAAAACGAAGTTAATATCTTAATATTTCTACTTATGATAAAAGGATATAATAAATATGCGAACACATTTAATATAGTTTTGCTTTTCAAGGATGTTCAATAAATACATAAATTGATTTAATTTCTTTTTTTGCATAAGATTTATTTCTTGGTTGATTCAACAGAGAAACTCCTACTTAATGTTATAAATAACAATTATTTTGCTGTAATAGTATTTTTATTAGGATTAGTATTATTACTCATTCTTTAATAACAAACATAATACTATAGATATATTGTTAACAAGATTTTAAAAAATAGCACGAATTCAATATTGGCTTTATTATATGTAATGCTCATTAGAAACAATAAAAATGTTTCATAAAGCTGTTTATATTTTATAATGATGTCTACATTTCATAATGCAATGTAGTCACACATTAACATTTTTCATAACTAAGAAATATTTAACAATATAAATATTTCGAAATAGTATAATAAATCTTCAGTATATTTTTTTCCAATTAAAACTCTAGTGTTTATTATGATGTAATAAAAGTATTAATAATTTGTCTATTTTTAATTAATACTCATCATCATCCAAATATATATATAAGATGATCTCTTCATCATAAGAACTACGGAAAGAATAGGCAAAAATACAAAAAATATGCATTCTATTTTGATTTACTCAAGTAGAAAATCACCTGTTTAGATAAATATTTATTCTATACAAGAAATTACTTGATAAAGATTGATTTCTCCTATGATGATTACCTATTGATTTTAGCTCAATAGATATGCACATGTGGTATAAGGAAAAAAGATCATCTTTATTTTAGTCAAGTGGTCTTTTCTTTTATCTTTACGTAAATCACGTTTGGTCTATATGTATTTAGTTAATGGATATTACGCATGCATCTTTCTGCGATTGTATGTTCATCATGATTATTTCTGTTTTTGTTTCCCTCATTGATTAATGAAGAAAAAAATCTGTCTAGCACCCATCGGCAAACGTAATCTAGGCCAGTGTTATTCGAACAAGTAATTTGTTTATCTCATTTATCGAGCTGCCGTTTATATGATTGCATTTATGCAATAAGAACAGGCTCATTAAAATATGCATAGGATGCCATTTACATTCATTTCACGGTTCGATTAAGTTTCCATAGGTGATAAATTGTATAAAAGGGTGGAAAAAGAAATTTATTTAAATTAAATTGACCAACTTCATTATGTTTTATTGACTTGCGTAACAGACGGGTAGAAGAGAAAAAAAATAAGAAACGTGCCTATTCATCTTCAATAGTTTAATCATCAAGCGTAAGTGACAGAATAGTAGATTTGTTTTCAAAAAGTCTTTTTCTTTTCAATTTCCTACGAAAGATATAAATATCCGTTTTTATGACGTCAATCTTTGAAGTATTTTATGTTCATTAGATGTACGAATGAACATTGATTGACTTTATTTCGATATTTGTCTTCTGTACACATATAGTATCAGCTCTTTTTTGTTCGTCTGTTTAATTGTAACATTGAGTACACTTCTCGTGTATCAGTGATGATTTGATGGTCGAATGATATCGATTTGTTGAAAGTTATGAGGAGAGAAGAGGAGAAAGAGAGAAAAAAAGGCCGATGGTGAAGAATAGAGAACAAGGAGGCTAACCGTCACCTTTCTTTTTTTTTTTAGAGGAGACTGTTTACATGAGTGAAATATCTACTTACTCTTTTTTTTCTTCGTTTTTTCTACTTTCTTCGTTTGTTGTGTCAATTTGTTCTGTTCTGTACCATCATTATTCTATTTAAACTACGGTATCTTTTCCTTTACCTATATCGTACAGCAATGTTTCGGTTCACAGCACTTATGTTTAAATATGACTCGACTTTCTTTTCTTCTTCGTTTTTTTTTTATTGTACGATAAAAGACATGCATGCTGTTACAAAACAAAAAAGATAATGTCGATGGTTTCTTCCTTGATTTATATTCATAAAATGACAATCATCATTTATTCGTTGCTTTACAAACAAAATGCAAATAAGACAGATAGATAAGAACTAAAAGAAATATATTAGGAATGAAATTTATATAACGACAAGTTGAACAGGTGAGCAAATTAATCGTAAAGAAAGGTTCATCCTTTGAGATTTTTGTTTTATTTATTTGAGTTGATTTAATTCTTTTGTGATAAGAAAAATATAAAATATAGATAAACATCTGTATACATATACGAACAACATTGATTGTTCGTTGACAAATTTCATTGTGAGAAATTGGCGATAGGAAGAAACCTTCATCACCATATGTGTGTACAGCCGTTTGTTGCACAATCTACCATTACTACTACTAGTAAATAGACAAAAGATGGATGACCATTGACATTTGTCTGTTACGAAAAAAAAAAATAAGAAAAACGTAACAATAATGACTTGTCACTTTCTAAGTGAAGCAATTAATAGAAATAGCAATAAAACGAAATCAATATAATGGTATTCTCTTTCTTTTTTGTGTTCTAATCCTTTTTTTTCCTTCAAGTATAGTGACAAATTGAACTAACCTATAAATTTCCTTTCACTTAACTTCAATTTTTTTTGTTCTTTACTCAAGTTGAACGAAAGGCACGTTAGAAATGCCTATTTGTTTGAGTATATATATGTATATATTGTACATAAATGAGAAAAACGTCATCGTTGTATCTTACTGCAGGGTGCGTTGTTGAGAAAAAAAGCAAGAATAATTGCGTGCTCGTGTACGTCCTTGAATACAACGAGACGACAACGATGATGATGATGAAAGCACACGCGATTGCAATATCGAAGCCACGAAGGAGAATACAAAAGTATATTTGCTTGATTGCAAACATTCTCAATCGTATAACATATACACATACACACGTTCAGTTAAGTGATCGTGATTTTTATCTTGTTGTTCTTTCTTCCTATGGTGTATGTTTAGATGTCTGTGTGAACAATATCTATCAACAAAGTTTCTAATCGAATAGATTACCGCTGTAGTCAATTTCTTCAACTGATGTTGTCGAGTAGATTATCAATTAATTGAAATTACCGATTAGCCGAGAAAAAACATACGACTGAGAGTGTTTGTTTAAGAGCGGATGAAGATTTTTCTATTATTTTCCTTGACGTTTTTTCTTTTTTTTTCTTGTAATATGTTTAAATTATTGAACACTTTTTGCTCAGCTTTCATCGGTGTAGAGACTCACATTAATGTATATGTATGTTTATAATTGTGTTTAAAAATCTCATGACAAGTAGTCGTACCACAAATACTCATTGATTCATTTTACCTGTCGTCGTTTTTTCTTTCATATATACATATGTTTCAAGTGACGAGAGTAAAAGGAGTAATCGTGACTAAATCGTACTATTTATTTACAAGAGTAATGACAGTAATAAGAATCGTTTATTCAAACGATTGACGTCAAAAATCGATTGCAAAATATGAATTAAATTATTTATGTTTTTAAATATGACTATATAGTTGCTGATAAACTTCTATTTTCGAGACGTACTTTTTTCTTTTCATTGATTGTTCGTTATTTTAATAATAAAAAAAGTGTTCATCTGTTATTACTCGTTCAAACACATACAAATGTCAGATGTTAAAATATGATTAAAAGTTAGTAGACATAGAAAAGCATCTCAAATTTCAGTTATCATCAATGAATTCAAAGAATGTTATTTCCCTAGTGTTTCCAGATCCAAATCAACATATCAGTGACATTTTGATAAGGAAAATAGATAGACAGAATTATTTCATTCTTCTTCTACTGAATTAATTGACAAATAATAGTAGATAGAATAATAATTTTCTATTGTTGAAAGATTAGAAAAATTTTAAATAAATATAAATCTTTGCAATAGAAATCATCGAATAAGAATTAATTGGTATCACATTAAAAAACAAAAGCAGTTTCCCTAAAGACATTTAAAGGCTATAAACACTATTAGATAAAACAGATTGTTTTTATAATGATTTCATTAGGGATATTGAAATATATTACTCAAATTTTTTTTAGACAATGTTTATTCTACAGAAATTCTCGTTTTTTATTTTATTAATTCATATTATTAATGTTTTTTCAAATAAGAAATGTAAGTGAAATTCGTTTTTTTATTTATTTATTATAATCTTTTTTTTTCTTATTTGATTTGATCTATAGCAATAGTTTTTCAAGAGTCTTTGGATGATGACGCTTATTATGATGGTGATCAACAAGAACCAGTACATGTTAATTTATTGCAAACAATTGATTGTTCAAATCAATGTCCACCATATTGGACTGAACCTATTTTACAACAAAAACAAACATTAGTTTATCCAACATCAGCATTTGTTTCATTGAAATGCCCATATAATGCTAAACCAAAAGCAAAAATAACATGGTTTAAAGATGAGCAAATATTTTCACCAGAATTATTTGAATTGGTAAAAAAATGAATTCGTTAAATAAATTCTATTTCTTTTTTAATCTTTAGTTTTCAATTGATGATATGTATTTAAATATTTCTAAAATAACAATGTATGAAACAGGAATGTATACATGTACTATTGAAAATAGTTTAGGAAAAATTAGTCGATCATTTCAATTAGTTGTACAAGGACGTAGTCTTGATCGGCCAGTATTTATATCTAAACCAACAAATTTAACCCGATATGAAGGTGATAATGTAACATTTGAGTGCTTATTTTATTCGGATTCAAGTCCATTTATTCAATGGTTTGTTCAACGAAAATCGATAAAAAATATTTATAGAAATGAACAATACAATGAACTAGAATTTCTTAAGGTAACTCATATTTTGATTTTTGTTTTTATTAAAGTAAATAAAAATAAAAATATCGAACACAACAAAAAAACAAAACGTCTATCTATGTATAGTTTTCTAATGGATCAAGATTTAGTCTAGGAAAACGACAGGTAACTGTAAATATAAAAAGCAGCATTTGTATTTTGTGTTCGCTATGTGCTTTTGGAGTTTTTTTTATTATTATTTGATAATGTCTATTGCATGCTATCATAAAAACCAAATACAAATGAGAATTGTACTTTCAAAAGTTATCGAGGCCTATCGATTGGTTTTTATTTGAGACTGTTATGTGTTTTTAATATCTGTTTGCTAAAGCCATTGAATTTTTATTTATTTCATTAATATGTGTGTAGTAAGCATATGTATATGATTTGATTATTAATGATCATATGTATGTACGAATTTGCTTTATGATTTGTTTTATTTTATTTTTGTTTATTTTTAATTAAGTGAAAACATGCATTTTATTTGAATTTGTATAAAACTTCATTTGTATTTATTTTAGGAATATAATCCACATACAATGTCTGAAGATGAAGTTAAGCTATTAACTATTAAACGTTTACAACGCAATGATACAGGTGTCTATCTTTGTCGTGTTTTAAATGAATATGGTTTTAATGATTTAATACATCATCTTACTGTTTTACCTGGTAAATTAAATTCATCTATAGTTCCATATTGTTTTGTTATTAATAAAATAATTTTCTTTTAAAGATTATGAACGACCTTTATTATTACAAAATATTTCGCCTAATAAACGACATTACATATCAAATCGATTATCTGATGAATTAATGATATTAATTGGTTGTATTATTGGAATATTACTTTTTGCATTTATATTTTTTCTTATTTATCATTTTCGTAATGAAAAAAGTTTACAACAAACTTTATTAGCAACACGTATATTGGCTACAAGAGGTATTAGTAATTTAAAAAATGTAAGTTCAAATCATTTTTTTTTAAATTGATCAAACTTCTTTTTTTTTTCTGTAATGAATAGAATCAACTTTATCGAAGCGATATTGATCCAAAAACAAAAAAACATTTAATGGAAGATAATTGTCATCATTGTCCAGCTGAAGGAACAATATCAACCATTATTTCATCATATTATGATGATCAATGTGAATTTTCTCGAGAAAAGTAAAGAAATTTTTTTCTAGTCAATAGATTTAAACTTGTTGTTGTTCATAGTCTTGCAGTTGGTCATTTAATTGGAAAAGGAGCATTTGGTCTTGTATATCAAGGTGTAGCAAAGGGTATTAATTCAAAAGAAAAAGTAACAACAGTAGCCATCAAAACAGTTCGAGGTTAGTTCGTACATCAAAAACAAATTATTGAGATTCATTTCTCAGAAATATAATTCCAACAATCGAAAACAGCGTATTACTTTACTGAATTTCACAGTATTTCGCGTTAATCTTTTATCACGTGTTACGAGTCAGTGTTTTTCTTCTTAACACACAGACATAATATTTGCCACTATTTTTACTATTTTCCGCGATGGCAAATTACGGCGATGTATTAGGTATAGTTGAAGAGAAAACCCATATTCATTAAGCTTTTCGAAAAACTCTGAGAATATTAATTTATTAAGATAACAAAAGTTGTAAGCGATCGTAATCTCTACTGGATTAAAATGTAAAACACAATGCAGCTGCCATCACTAACATAGAGGGATTGTTTTATTCTATTTTGGGACACATTTTTCTACCATCCTTTTATTTAATTCTCCAGAAATATAATAAGGAAGTAGTTCATATATGGTCTTTAATTGCAAAGCAACAACGTTTGTGATGCGGAACGACAGAGCATTGTTAAGGGACCCTCATTTCTCCAGGTGTTATAATCACAATTTTTTCGATCTTTGCTACAACTTCGAAGTGTTCTCTGTCAAATGCCATATGAGTGAAGGCTCTTCATTGTTAATGAGTACTTTTATTAATATCTAATTTCAAAACCCCTAGCAGAAAAATTCACGCTAAAATTATTCTTGGTATGCAAATGTCTCCTAGTGGTAACTTCTAAAGAAGCTGAGAGGATGGATCATGGACCTGTAACACCGTCAGTTTTTGATCACATTAGTTGGAGAATAAAAATTCTGATACACACAGGAAAATTTGTTTTCTTTTCAAAATCAATTTTTGCATTAAAAAAAGTACAGTGGTCCCCATTTCTCCGAAATGGTATGTTCGATAGAGTTGAAATTTTTCTTTTACCAGTATTAGACACTTTCCAGTGTATACTTGGCTTTTATTTTGAAATATATTGCACTGTTGATTTTTGATAGAGTTTACAAAACAAAACATTTAAATTTGTAGGTACGCTCAGTATTTTAATCTTTCTATTCGAATAGAAGGAGATAAGAAGGAATTTAAAATAAGGAGAAACCGAAAAGATTTTTAACCTTTGCAATCTGGATAGTTCCTTGATGGAAGTATTTGGACGTTTGGAGTCTATTACAACTTTTATTTTACTCATCAAGATCTATTTATCCGTGAAGTTTCAAATATTTCTGATGAGCGGTGGTTGAGAAGTCTCAGAAAGGAGGGTCCAAATTATTTCAATATTCGTTTTAGGTCGTGTTTCACAAAAGTTTATATTTTAGATGATGCAACACCAGAAGAAGTTGAAAATTTACTTAAAGAATTATCAGTAATGAAAATGGTTGGTAAACATATTAACATTATATCATTTCTTGGTTGCTGTACAAAAGGAGGTAAAATGATTTTTTTTTTCTTTAATTTTCTATTCGTTAATAATAAATATTGCCTAGGTCAAGTTATGTTAATTGTTGAATATGCCAAATATGGTAATTTACGTGATTATTTACGTCGTAAACGTCCACCTGCTCATGCTCTATCAGGTTTATATGAAAGTCCCTCAGATACGGATAATAATGAACAAGAAACTATAATTAATGATGATGATTATGTACGTTCATTAACAACAATTGATTTAATTTTATTTTGTTTACAAGTTGCATCTGGAATGGAATATTTACATTCAAAAAAAGTAAACATATTAAAAACTAAAAAGAAAACGATAGATTAACTAAATGTTCTTTTTTCATCTAGTGTATTCATCGTGATCTTGCTGCTCGAAATGTTTTATTAGCCGAAAATCGTATATGTAAAATAGCAGATTTTGGATTTGCAAGAGATTTAACACAAACATATTATTATCGAAAACAAACAGATGTAAATTTTCAACATTCAAATATAAATAATTTTATGTTTCTCTATTTCTAGGGTCGTGTACCAGTCAAATGGATGAGTCCAGAAGCATTATTTGATAGAAAATTTTCAATAAAAAGTGATGTATGGTCATATTCTGTATTAGCATGGGAAATAATGACATATGGTGGTACACCATATCCGTCCATCGCTGCAGAAAATATGTTTGATTATCTACGAGATGGAAATCGTATGAGTCAACCAATTAATTGTCCAAATGAAATGTAAAATCATTTGAATTAATTATTTTTGTTTTCAATTTTTTTTTTTTTCGTTATTTTAGTTTTCAAATGATTGAATCATGTTGGACATTTAAAGAATCCTTAAGACCAACATTTACACAAATATGTGGAAGTCTTCGACATTATTTATATGGTTCATCACCAATTGATTATTCTGATTTAGATTATGTTGATTTTCCACCAATCTCATCACCATCAATGAGTGATTTTGCATCGACAACAATTTTACCTCTGTCAACATCAGGTATTGCAAGTGATTCAAATAGTCATAGTCATATAACAACAACGGCCACATCATCATCATCACTTTCTTAGTTTACTTTACTTTTCTTTTTTTTTAATTATATTCTATTGTCATCAATCAGACATTTTGTATTTCATAGAAATTAACTTCTGATTGTTGTTCGTCTTTTTTTTGTGTATCAAATATTTTTTTTTATTACGTATATTTGCAATAAAAAGGAAATTATTCAATCTAATTAGATTAGATTTGATTTTGTTTTTTTAAAAGTGATCATTGAAAAAATTCTTCTTATGAATTCCATTGATTTGGTTAAAAGAAAAAATAACCAAAAAAAAATTAAGATAGTATGAAAATATCGAACAGTTTATTTTAATATTCTTGATCAGCGAGATGAAGATACGGGTGTGTACGTGGGCGTGGTAAAAGTGTCAGCGAACTTAAATCGCGTATTCATACACACACCTACATCAACACCGTAATCTACGAAGCATGAATCTAGGGTAGGCTTTCGCTTTTCCAAGTCTTATGGCTCTGCCGCCATGCTTATTGAACATTAGTTAGTAGTAGATAAAATATGGACTGAACTCGTAACAATGCACCATTTGTCAGAAGAAAATGAAAATTAAGCAGTAACAAAAATTGTTTTACAATAATCGAAGTCTATCTACACTTTTAACTATCCGATATATTTTAGAACAACCGTATGGTTAGGTTTTTTTCTACGATGTTAAGCGCCGATTTCAATTTTCAATAGTAATTTTAATACTTACTGGAGTTTTCTATCTAATACATTCAATACCACGATTTCATAGACAAATGCAGATGGGAAGGTTTCTAAAAAACGGAAACAATAGTTTTCTGATCCCAGAAAATTTTCTCAAAGCTACTTTTTTAACAAATACTACCATTTTAAAGAACATAAAATTCTGAACAAAATGTAGAATCGTCACATTATCTATGATCTTTCGTTAAAAGGCCACGAGTATCAGAAAAACTTGAAATTTATCAAAACATCGACTAAAAACCGCCTTTTTTTCATTTTTTGTCATACTTTTACGTTTGTAAAAGAAGGTCATAGAAAGTGCGGCAACACCACATTGTGTTCAGATGTTTGTGTTCCTTAAAATGGGATTGTTTAAAGATAGCTTCGACAAAGTCTTCTGGAACATAAAAATTACCGTGTGAAGTCTTTTAGAAACTTTGACATCTTAATTCATTTATGAAATCTTGGTATTGAAAACTTCATTGGCTATTAAAATCACTATCTTGACTTTGAGGAAGATGCCTAAAATTATAGAATAAAATCAAAAATACGTTTTCATTAAACTTTTCCTCGTCGCTTTATATGCAGGGTGGCCAATAAATAGCTGTACGTTCAAACAAAATTGAATATCTCCAGTTCGCTCTAGACTAATTCTTTCAGGAGCATTTCAGAATTTGTATTGACTTCTTCCAAAGTGTTTCAAACTTTCAGAATTATTATGACTTCTTACTTTATATGATGTATTTAATCTTAATGTTTGAACACTTCCGTGTTATTGATTTTATTTATCTATGTATATATTAATGAGTTACGTTTCGGCAATGATACTTCCTTCGTCAAACTAAATACATTTACGTTTATAAACACTCGTATACACACAACCATATAGTTTTCTTTCTGTTTTCTCTGTCTCTCTCTCTCTGTCTTTTCATATTGGTTTTGAACCTATGATAAAGGGGCGGCAAGACAGTGATACTGATAGAATTTGTCAATTATTTGTCTTCTCTTTTCGTCTAACTATCATATGTTTAAAACCAATATGAACAGAGAGAAAATTGAAAGAAAAATATGTAGTTGTATGTATGCACATGTTTCTAAACATGTGCATATTTAGTCTGATGAAGATAGCATCGTTGCCAAAACGAAACTCGCCAATAAATAAAACCAATAAAAAAAGAAGAGTTGAAAAATTCAGATAAACAACTCAATTTGATCTTTCTAAAATTCAGATATGATTTTAATGATAGAAAGCTCAGACTTTCAGAACAGTTAGTTATCAACAAAAGATTAACATTTTATTGAGTGAAAACTCCTCTCTCCAATGTTGCCATTGAATCGAAAAAGCCTTCAGAAAACTCAGCTTTTATCGACTTGGCGAGTCGAATCTGTTCCACGAAGAATATGATTTAATTATCAATATGGTATGTGTTAGAATTATCTTTGAGCGTTTTATTCAACTATCGAACTTGTAAATGTATAAATCAAATGTCGACCACTAATTATGAGGATTTAGGAGACGATTTTGACTTTTACCTGAATTTCCTGTTGAGAAAACTGTATATTTAAAAAATTCTTGACCTAGGCTACAACAAAAAGTTTTTTTTTTTCATGATCAGTGAGTTCAGAAAATTCAAAAACGTAGTAGAGTTTCTTCTCAAAAAAAATTATTAATGGTAAAAGCACTTATCCAATGGCAAAATATTATCTTTTAATGGATTTGTTTGAACGGATAACGAATATTTACTGTTCTTCCCACCGGAAGCCGTAATTTCCTCAGTAAGACGTTCTGAAGTTTGAGTAAAAACCTAAATCGTCTCTCAATATTCATATACTTAGCAGCCGGCTTTGACTTTATACCTTTGAAAATTTGACAATTGGAAAGAATCCTTAAAATATGATTTTAATACCTATAATACTGACATATTAATCACATTCCGCATGAAAGCAATTAGGCTCACCAAATCTTGGACAAACATAATTTTTATAGACCTTTTCTATACAAAGGAGACGTTGGAGAAAAAAAAGTTGCGTAATAAAAATGAATCTTACTGGTTAGTACCTACTGTGAAAGTCTCAGCATTTTATCCTTTAAAATAGAAAAACCTAAAAATCGGATTTTGACTAAGAAGGCTCTTAGAATTGGAGATCGAAAGTTATCAAAGAAATCATTTAAAAAATGTTGAGGATAAGTTTTGGTATTTAAGACAACAAGTTCAACTACTTTTGAGTACACTAAAAATTTTAAATATCCAAATCTAATAATGATTGAGATCACTGGGTGAGATATTTTTTGACTAATATTGCTAATTCTACATAGTATATATTTAACAGACTTCTGATGCATAAAAACTTTGATGAGTTCTCTTTCAAAGTGAAAAAAAATCGACTCAATTGATTAAAGCAAACTGAAGATATTAAATCTTTTATCGTCTAGGTACGTATGGGTCATTCTGTATATAAGTTTCGCAGAAAAAGAAACCTTATCTAACTTGACGATAATATTTCGACCCATGAGGCCAGCAAGTAATATACTAAATGAGAGCAAATCTGTGTTATTGAATATCAACGTGTGTTTGATTTGGAAAAAAAACAAAGAAATATTATTTTGTACTCTTTAAAAAAAACAAATCTATTCCAACGATCAGTAAATAAATATTTTCTTATTCCGACGTACTTGATAAAGGGTAGCCAATTGCAACGTTATGTTTTTTTTTTAAATCTCTGATTATTAGCGTCCTCTTTCTCATTGCTTAATATTAATTGGAAAAAACGTCCAACAATCCATATAACATATCGTTGTTTTTTCTTTTTTCTACACATTCTGTCTTTTTTTTTATTTCTTCTATAGATATTTCTTTCTCAGATTTTTTTTTCTTCCTTAGCTTTTTTGTTTTTTTTTTCTAAAATCTTTTTCGTTTCTTATTATCTATTGATTGACATAAATATGTCCAATCTCTCATATATTTCTCTCTCTTCTCTTGTTCTCACTATTCCAATGACTCATTTTCATTTCAATTGACACGTTATGCCACTTTTTACTATTCTTTAAAAAAAAACTTAATCCACAAAGTACTTCCGGTGTTCATCATGCAAAGTGCTCCACCTGATAATGCAATTACTTATAAATTAGTAGTCGTTGGAGAAGGTGGTGTTGGCAAATCTGCCTTGACCATTCAAGTAAATACAGATCGAAAGAATTCAACAAAAAAACAAAATCAAGATCTGTTTTATTTTTCATTTTAGTTTTTTCAAAAAATGTTTGTTGAAGATTATGATCCAACTATTGAAGATAGTTATATTCAACACGTTGAAGTCGATAAACAAGTATGTGTACTTGATGTTCTTGATACAGCTGGTCAAGAAGAATTTTCTGCTTTACGTGAACAATATATGCGTAAAGGTGATGGTTTTCTTATTGTTTATTCTGTGATTGATCCTAATTCATTTAAAAATACTCGACAATTTTATAATCAAATACTTCGTGTTAAAGACAGGTATTTCATTTTTTGAAGAATTATACACAAAAAAGTCATCTGTTTGTTTCTTTTTCCTGTTTTTTTTTGCAATAGAAAATCTTATCCAATGATTCTTGTTGCAAATAAAATTGATTTAGTTCATTTAAGAAAAATATCTGAAGAAGAAGGTCGTGAATTAGCAAATGAATTACAAATCCCATATATTGAAACCAGTGCAAAAGTTCCACCAATCAATGTTGATGCTGCATTTCATGAACTTGTTCGTGTAATAAGACAACAAAATCAAAATCAATATTCAATAAAAAAGAAACGAAAAAAACGTCGATATTTAAGTCGTTGTCGACTTATGTGACAATAAATATTTAAATTGCAACCAATGAAATTGTTATTTAAAAAAGTTTTTTGTCTTTTTTCATAATCTCTATTGTTTATGTGCCTTTTTCTTTTCTCATATGTGTGTATTCATTTCTAGCTCAACTCATTTGTCAATGTGTGCATGTATGAAAATCAATTAAAATAAAACTTGTGCAAAGATTCAAAATAAAAACTATTTTTTTTATCACAGTAAAAAATTGAATATATTCTATTACATATGTGATCATTATTTAAATAACATACTTCAGGGATATTTCAGTGAGTTTTATTGGGGTGATTTACCGCTAATATGGAAAATTTCTAAGTGTATGTGTATGTATATTCATATATAAAAGTCTTGGTAGATAGTAATGCATTAACCAGCTATTAAAGATAAACGGTGTTTAGACCACGATTGATATTGATGTTGATGTTGATAGGAATATCTATCAATCATTTATATGTTAATGTCAATGTGCTTCAAGTAAAAGATTAATTAATATAGAATATTCTTTTGACTGGATTGGTCTTTAGAATCCTAATTATCCACCAAAATCAATAATAGATATTGTGAATTATATAATCATTTCGGATTATAAAGTATATTATCATACACACGACAATATTTCTTTGAAATATTTTCGCAATATGTTCTAGAATTAGCAAGACCTACATCAACAACTTGTACTTAAATAACTTGGACGGGTACATATAATTTAGATAAAAGATAAGAAATTTAATATATATATATATATATATACGTCCTATATTGAATAATACTTAGTGGTTCGGAAGTAAAAGAGAAAATACTTCATCTAATCGAAATATGTGATCATGATTGTGCATTACTCGGACAAGTAGACTATTCAATTTTAAGTTATTTACATTAATCTAATTTATTCAAGAATCTATTGATATGCCTTATTGAACTTCTTACATCATTAACAATAATTTTTTTGCTTTACTTTCTCATAATATAGAAAGATTTCTAAGTATAATCGTAGGCAATATCCCTAAATTGAACTATTTTAGTCGTCGGGCCGATAACAAAATGGATTTGTCATATATCTGTTTTGTTCCGTTGGAGACAAATTCAATTATTTCAATAGGCTATTGTCAATAATATCATATTTAATGATAGTGTAATGTCTATATGTATGCATCATTGTTCAATCAACTTCTGTTAATTTAACTACTAATGAAATTAAAGTACTAGTTAGAATTATTTTTCTGACGAGAAAATTTTTCAACCATAGATTTATCATCTTCTTCAGATATATATTTTTTTCCAATTATTATTTTCCAATGTTTATCGATAAGAAATGAGTCGTTACATAAATTATATATAGCAGATTTATTTCGTTTTCGTTGGAATTAATTCTCATACAATAATCAATCTTCAATTTTCCCTATGTAGCTAAGAATAAATGTATTTGATTGGACTTATTATTTAGACTATGTTGTTGATAAGCTGACATAACTTGATTCACGAATAACATTTTTCCTTCTAATTAAAATGTCAGTATTAATAAATATCAGAATATCAATGATAGTAAATCATTGAAGATTCCTTATTCAATTAAACTATATTTATTTCTTAGAAATTGTAAAGTAAAAAATGCATATGTATTTGACATGTGTAGATTTTAATCAATCAATTATTGAAATATTTTTATCAAATAAATAGACATAGCAATACTTGAATAAAATAGAATTTTTCATTTATGTCAAACTAGAAAGTTGAATTCAATAATAGATTATATATAAAATTTAAATATTCATGGAAACACAAATATACACAAAGAAACTTTCTTGCTGAAGATACCATGGAAACAAGCACACAGGGCAATATCGAAATATTTGAAAACATCTTCAATAACTGAGTTCAACTTTCAGATTTTCACACTAATGGAAATTCGTAGGTATTCCATTACTGCTAAGAATTTTTCTACTTTTGTTTGGCAGCAATCTAATATTGAGATTGTAAAGGCGGCATTGACATCGCGAACGTGACAAACCTTGACCGATTTCTTCTCTATTTAATTGTCTTGTTTGTCTTTTTCATGGAAGTTTTACTGCCTTGGTATTGCAATATGCTGTGAATAATCAGAATAACCTTTAAATAGAACCCATTAAATACTTCAAAACTTATGCGGCTTTATTGTTTATGTTGAATCATTTTGAATACTATTGTTTAGAGTATTTTTAAAGCTTATTATTTGACAAAAACTATCATGAATTATTTTTTTTGTTGAAGTTGTCTAAATATATTCGAAATGTGTGCAATCTACTATTCATCGTATATTTTAAAAAAATGCTAGGATTTATGAGGTATTTATTGCATGAAATTTTTATTTCAAGCATTTTTTATTGTTTAGTGTAGATATTCTTGAAGTATCAATCAAAATGTCAAAAAGAAATAAAATACTAACATTATTTAAGATATTCAAATGTAATCTGCATAGAAATTAATTTATATATTGCATATAATATTTATAGTATCTAATCTTAAAATATTTTTCTTTCTGTCTCTTGGTTTTGTTTATAAAAAATTCAATCAAGAATAGAAAGTAGAATAATAATGCAGTTTTTTTTTTCTTGTCAAATGAAGAGAAAGTCAAGAAGCCACCTGCCAAGAAAACGTTTGTATGTTTGCTATTGTCGTTATGCATTTTAAATGTTTCTCTGTCGATAGATTTTTTTTTCGCTATGATTTAAACGAGAATTGTGGCAACAACAAAAAATATAAGAAACCCATTTATATAAAAACTAAATGAATTGATTTCTTTTTAAATAAATTAAAATACAAAATGTCACAAAGAAACACTCATCATGGTAAATCAGTAAAATAATTAATTTTCAAAAAAAAGAAAAAAAAAACAATCTTTTTTTTAGTTTCAACTAATGTACCATCGGCTCGAACAACAATTAAAAGTGCTGTATCTACTAGTAGTCGACCAACAGTAACTGCATTGTCACGAGCAAGTAATATTGAATTTATAGATTATAATGCAGCGGATGTAGCTAGGTAATTCGATTAACTAGAAAAAAAATGAATGATTGAAACAAGAATAAAAGAATTTTTTATTAGAAAAGAAATTATTCATAAAGAACAAGAAGCGCATCGAGCATGGACAACCAAATTTGATCCATGGTTGATTGATGAATATAGACAAGTAAGATATGTTTAATTATCTTAGAAAGTTTTACTTATTAATGACGGATTATAGATGTATGATAGTATAGCAAAAGTTCATGGTATTTCTCGTGAAAACTGTCTTATTTCACTGAAACGTACTGAATGGCAACAACCGTCAAATGCCTTTCCACCATTACATAAACGTCTCGCAGGTCAACGTCGTCGACGTCTATTGGGAGCATTCCCTGAAACAGAAAATGACGTGAGCATCTTGAGTTATTTTTGTTTTGCTTTTGATTAATGAGTAATATATGATGATGTTTTTTTTTTCTTTTTTTTTGTTATATAGAAAATTGGTTGGAGAATTTTGCCACAACAAGCTATTGAAATCTATGGACGTTCAAAATCGGCTCATATTAATCCATTACCAAAACAATATAAATTCTCTAATTGTCCGATTGAAAGTTTCTATTAATTCAATATAGACATTTTCCTTTGCAATTTATTTTTATATTAATCAAAACAATAAAGAGAAAATAAAAAAATAATGATAACCAATATAATCATAATAAAAAGAGTACAGAGCTTATTGCTTGTGTAATGTTTTGTCGTTATTACGATACAGTCAAGAGAAAAAAAACGAAGAGGAAAGAAAGAATACGTTAAAATGATAAAAAGCATTAATTTATCTTTCTCGTTCGTTTACCCGGCCGTGTTGCCTCTTTTTTTTTTTTGACAACCACGAATAAGCAATGTTAGCGTTACTACAGCAGTGATCATCGTCGATCGTCGTCATGAGAGAGTAAAGGATGCAGCAAAGGAAGAGGACGCGCCTATATATATTTTTTTTTTCGTTAGCATTTAGTGTATGCCTTCAATCCAACTATTTATTTTGCGTTTATACATATATTTATTAATGTTGAGTGCAAATGTATATTTATGCGTACAGTTTTTCTTGTTGAATATCACCTTGATCTATGCTCAAAATGGAGCATTTATTTGTTATATCGTTCATTCATTCTATATGTAACTCAAACTACTCGCAAGAAAAAAATATTGATTATGTTACGGACCATATAATATTTCGTCTCAAATTTGTTTTCGATAGTCTCTTGATATAAATATTTATATATATATATATATTGTCATGTTCTTTGTAGAAGTATTTCATAAACAATTTAAATTTTTTTGTATAATTAATAATAAAATCAAAATGGGACAAAAGAAGAGTAAACAGGAAAAAGAATTAACTCGTTTGTCTGATGAAGCAATTCAACGATTAACAAAAAATACAACATATACAAAACAACAAATTCACGATTGGCATAAAGGATTTCTTCAGTATAAAAGAAAAAAAGCTAACAACAAAAAAGAACTAATATCTATGTATTTTTTTTCTTTTCATTATATAGTGATTGTCCTAATGGCAAACTAGATAAAAGGAACTTCTTAGAAGTGTACAAAGTAAATTATTCATTTATTAGTTAGTATAGAAACTGTATATTATTGTTTCATTTAGAAATTTTATCCTGAAGGTAAAGCTGAAAATTTTTGTTCACAAGTTTTTAAAGCATTTGGTAAATATTGACTTTCAAAAAATTTCAATTCTTTCAAAGTTCTCTTCTATAATTTAGATTCGGATAATAATGGTTATATTGATTTTGTTGAATTTCTGCTTGCTGTGAATATAACATCTCATGGTTTGTATTTAAAATAAAAAGAAATTAATGATTAGGAATAAAGTTTTTAATCAATTCTATTTTTTTTCTTTTCTTTTTAGGTGATATTAAAGAAAAACTTCGATTAGTTTTTGATATGTATGATATGAATAAAAATGGAAAGGTAATTTTGAATAAAAAACAAAAGAAAAAATCTCAAGAGAGATTAATAGAATTTTTTATCAAAATATTCTTGATCTCCTTGATGTGACTTACGGTCGCTTTGAATATAAATATATATATATATATTTATGATATAACACTATATATACAATCTACCAATCGCTCCTATTCTGTGGTATAAATAGGGCCAGCTGTTGCATGCATATATCTATCGTCTTTGGCCATGTCTAACAATCGAAAAAAAAAGAAAAATACCAATTGTTTTTGTCGTTTCCTATTTCTCTTATATCCTTAGAGTCTTTAAGAGAAGCTCTACCGCTGCTTTCTATTACTTCTGCTATCAGGAGATATATTTTCTATGCTTTCTTTTTCTTCTTTAACCAAAGACTATGGCATTACAAGCATGAGATGAAAAGGACACCCATAGTATCGCATCATCGCACACTCTTGTTACAATGTGCCGTCAGTAAGCAAAAAAGCATATACAAACTCATAATAATTGTTAAAAAACCGAATATAAATTGGACGTTTGTATAAGCGCATAGTGCATCTTTGATAACCATTTTTCCTCTTTACTCTCTTTTGCAAGCTGCTGACTTGTCGACAACGTTTGTCGTCGTAGGATGGAGAAAGAAAAAAGAATTGTATTAGTGAGAAGACAGAACATAAAGGCAACTTGTATGCGTGTGTTAGCCACAGAACAACACATCATTTACTGTTTTGTGTGTTATTGTTTTTTTATATGTATTACTCCTTTCGTATACCTTTCTTTTTTTTCTTTCTATCATTTTCATTTTGTTTCGCATTCATTCTTGTTATTTCTATCATATGATCCCATTTATAAAAATATTTTTGCTGTATTTTTACGTTTACCTATATTCAGATTTAGTTTTTTTTTCAATAATCCTACTACAATGGGTCACAAAGAAAGCAAAACTATTGGTGTTGAATTAGACGATGATACAACTGATCGTCTTACAAAAAATACAAATTATACTCCTGAACAAATTCGTCAATGGCATCAAGCATTTTTACGTGATTGTCCAAATGGAAAATTGTCACCTAGACAATTTACGGAAGTGTATAAAAAATTTTATCCAGAACATGAAGCTGAAAAATATAGTCTACAAGTCTTTCGTACATTTGATATGGATAATAATGGCTATATTGATTTTGTTGAGTTTTTACTCGCTGTAAACATTAATTCAAATGGTGATGTACGAGATAAACTTGGTCTTGCTTTTGATATCTATGATCTTAATGCCAATGGACAAGTAAGATAGTAAAGACCGTACTTTTTTCTCCTGTCTATGTGTACATATCCGCTCAATAGTAAGCACACGACATATATGTTGCATCACTTATTATCTTACGATGGTCATCTACGCGCGTGATTAATCCTTAACTTTTTTTTGTCCTAAAGTTCAGTAATATGTCACGTTGAGTTATTGTTTTCTTTTTTGTTTAGATCGACAAGAAAGAAATGACGAAAGTGATTACGGCTATTTATGAACTTTTAGGTTTGCACTTTGTTTTATGTTTAATCTCTAGAAGACTTTGATTATTTGTTGTTTTCTTTCTTTTCTTTTTTTTTTAAGGTGAAGAAAATCGTAAAGGTGACAATGCACCAGAAAATCGTGTGAAGAATATAATGGAAAAATTAGATCTTAATGATGATAAAAATATTTCTCGTGATGAATTTGTTGAAGGTTGTCTTAAAGATGAAGTACTTCGAAATTTATTAGCACCTAATGTTTAAGCCAAAATGAACACTTATAATAAATTACAAGAACTAGATTATCTGAAGAGCATGTGAAAATAAAAGAAAAAAAAATTATCTATTTTTCTGAATATCTTTATTATTCATATATAGGTTTTATCAGGAAGATCTTTTTTTTTATCTAGGGTAGTTATGTTCAATCGTTTAATATATTTGTCTGGTATATGTATTCTGCTTTAGCCTTTTTTGTTTTTTATTTTTTAGGAAAACATTCTATTATTGTTGTTTTCTGCCTTTTGTCTTTGCTTGCCGTCTTTTAGTTCTTATTTTTAATCTTTGCTCTTCTATATTTGTTTTCTTCTTTTTTTTTCTTCTTTTATGTCATCCAGAAAAAAAATCACTTCACGTGCTACATCCATGTTGTATGAATGTCTTTATACAAACGAATAATAAATATGCATATATATTGTTTGTATGAGCATATGGTTATCACATAATTCTTTTAAATTAGCTTTTACAAAAATTTTTTATTGTAGCCATCATGAAAATAAATATTACTCAATGATATATATAATATTAAGTTTATGAAAATTTATGAGATAAAAAAAGAAATTCTTCATTTGCATTTGTATGCATCACATATGACTATATAAGATAGTCTTGTAGCAAATATATATGTCACTGATAGAATTTTACATCAGACTCCGAAATTCGACTCCGACGGAGTCATGACAAAAGTATTCTTCGAAGTCGGAGTGAAAAAATGTTTTCGTAGTCAATGTCGGAATTACATTAGTAAAAGCAGTCATGGTTCTTTCTTTTACTTACACATAGTAACAAGTTTATTCTTCATATCTGAAGTAATACAAAAAAAAATAGACTTCATAGATTAGAAGAAGTCAAAAATGTCAGAGACATGCTTATTACTAAGTACCAATAAGAGAAATATATATTAGTGAAAAAAAAAATTTTCAGGTGAAAAGTTTGTCTCCGTAGGAAAAATTTCTCTAAAAGAAAAATAATATTTTTGTCTCTTAGGATAATTTGAAATTTCAAGTTTTGCTCTAGGAAAGTTGTTTTTTTTTTAAATATTCCTAAACTGTAATATTTCAAAACATACAATGATTAGACTAGAAAAACGACAGTTGGTCGCAGCGACAAATGGGTACTGCGATAATTAGTCGCCTGTCTGACACAAGCGTTGTTCCTATTTCACTTCCCACAAACCTCTATTTGTAGATATGTGACTCAATCATATACAGAAACGCACAAGGATGAGGATGACATGCAAAAAATGAAGATTTACCCCATACAATGAATTCACAAATAATCTCGCTAATTGATGTTAATTTAATGTTGACATGCACATTTTATATTTATAGAAATGTTACAAAAAGATAAAAATTATATTCATTGCTAAATAGAGAAAACCTCAGCAGATAGAAGCTACAAAGTAAGGAAAAATTATCGAAGATTATACAAAATGTTTACAGCAACGACTATTTACACTCGTGTAAGGTTTCATGGTCAACTAGAAGAGTTTAGTAAATATTCATATTAATACTCATATCTCATGTCTTTTATTCTTAAATAGATTATTAATCATTTTTTGGACTTCTCCAAGTTATGTTTTTTACAATCTCAAGAAAATTGTCTTTTGCATGCTTCAACAAAATTAATTAGTCCTGTACTTATAAACAGTTTGCAGACTTCAATGTATGCCATTATTGGTAAAATTGATGAATCTATATCAAGTAGGTCGTGAAAATTATAAATCGAATGTTTGAAACCGTGAGGGGATATTGTACATGATGAATAGAGTCTATATCACTCAATGATTATGATCAAATCGATATTATTTTACATGACAATATTTTAGATGTAACATTTGATCTGTCTACTGTGTCAATTTTTAAACTAATCAAGTCATAGATTTTAATTAATTCAAAGTTTTTATCCATCGAGAATTTGGGCTGAAAATTTTATCCAATCATTTTGCAGCATCACAATTATATCATCATCATGTAACGGTTGTGTTTCGGAAAACTTATCACGAAGCTTGTGATTTAAAAAAAATGGATATAATTATCAAGTAGCTGAATCTGAACTTTACACTATTCGTTAGAGATTATTTAACGTTCTCCTATAGGAAAACCTGAAACATCAGGTTGTCATAAGAGAAACTAAAACTTTTAAAATTTTCTCAACTCTCATTTCTCCTGTAACTCATATTTTTATACAAGTCAATAATGCAAGAGAGCAAAAATATTCATATTAATTGGTATATAGATCATCGAAATATATAGTTCGTTTCTATATGAGTCATACACAATGTTTGTTTTATAATATTCTTATTAAACAACGCTTTAAGGGAAACCGTGCGTGCATGAATGATATTCAAGTAAACATACTGTCTGATTATATAATCAGATGAGCGTGTACGATATATTGTCGTCTTGATTATTCTTAGATGATTACAAGGCATTGTTGATGTATGCAATGTTGCATGTCCTCATTCAAAAAGATAATATCAGATGGCAAGATCTTATAATAGAACCATTCGAACTGATAGTCATCGTTTGAGCTCATATTGAATCTACGAAAATGACTTGATGAGACTATCAAAAATATACGAGGGTTCATCTCCATGAGCTTTTGAAGTCGAATTATGCTTGTTTTACTGAATTTTCGATGCATTTTTAGGTATTTACTGAAAAATCAAGTAACTATATTTCGACCTGAAATTTCTTCCATAGATAGATCAAATGACTGTTAGAATATTCTGAAAATGCCAGTCGAAACGAAGGTTCCTTTGTCGAAATATTGAATTTTCAAGAAAAATTCGATTTTTCATGACATGTCTGCGGCAGCATTTGTTCTTTTACAAATTCGTTGTCTCAACAAAAGAACAATTTTTTCGACTAAAACTTTCAGGATACCCTAAGGATTATTAAACCTATGTATTTATGGGCACAACTTTGGGTCAAAATTCTGTTTTTCGACTTTTCCTTATGTATGTTAACATAGGCTGAAAATTCATTAAACTGGTCATAACTCGACTCCAAAGGCCTATGAAGGTGAGTCCTTTTAGAATTTTGAGGATCTCACCAAGATGTCCTTATAAGTTCAATATGAACTCAAACGGCGGGTATCATTTCGAGTGGTTCATTTATTAGAAAAATTTTATAATCGTGTGCTTGCTTCAATTCTAAAAGTGCCTACTGATTCAGTCTTACATCTTCACAAGATGGGATTATTTCATTGTTTATTTTGAGAGCTTTTTATTCAGAAAAAAAGATGATGACAGAAAGATTCTAATAATTCTATTACTCACACGGATGATATGAAAAAGTTCATTAAATGAAATTGAACCACGATAATGTACATTATTGTTGAAAGTAAAAAACAACTCGATTTTTTTGTTGATACATCATTATTTAAATGATCAGAGAACCTTGACAACTGATCAATCGTTTTTTGAGAGAAGTCTTACCTCAGTAGGTAGGTCCTATAGAGATGCGTGAAAGTCCAAAAGGATTCACAGTTATTAGCTTTTCATTATGTATTATGATCATTTTCGTGAGATTTTTAAAGAAATACCGTAAGGTTCTTATATCACCTTTGAAAATCAACTTTCAAGTTCAAATTTCGTACATATAGAGTTCTCAACAAGACTAATTTCATTATGAAAATATAAGATTTTGTAATATTTCCTTTCATTAGTGACCAATATTGAAAATTCTCTTCTGCAAACAAGCAACTTTTTGTTCTTATATTTTGTATCTACACATAAAAGATACTATTCAATCTAACAGCTTCATAACAAACTTCTATCATTGAGAACTTTATTTATGCAAAGTTTCAACTCAAAAGTCGATTTGAAAGGTGATCTGAAAAGAACTATAGTAGTTTGCAGTTCAACTTACTGCATAGTTATACCACAAAAGTTAAAATCTACGGACACAATTTCTTTGAGATTTTCTCTCGTCTAAATCAAGTCTATCTAATGATGTTAGAATTGTCTCAAAAGCAATTTATAACTCCCTAGAGAATGTTAAACAAAAGTCGAGATATTTCCATCAAATTACTCTAACACCACTCACTATGTGGATATTCAACAGCATATCAGAAAAATATGAGTATATCAAAACTATTAGATAATACGAAAGTTTTCTCAATGGTATCTTTTTAAAGAATATAGAAACTGGTACAAAATATTGAA
Source organism: Rotaria sp. Silwood2 (assembly GCA_905329745.1). Taxonomy (NCBI): domain Eukaryota; kingdom Metazoa; phylum Rotifera; class Eurotatoria; order Philodinida; family Philodinidae; genus Rotaria; species Rotaria sp. Silwood2. Next base: position 1,726,360 of record CAJNSZ010000014.1, on the reverse strand, counting down.
TATATACTACTAGATAGTGCACATCACAGCAAAAAAAACGATCTTGATAACAAATCAAGAAAAAACTAATACAAAATGTACAATAAACAAATAAAAACAATGACATGAGAAAGATAGAAGATTTAATCATTAGGCATCATAACGCACAGGATGTTGTTGTAATCGTTGTTTAGCTATTTCTTTCAATGTTGTTGTTTTTTCATGATCAATAAAAACATAAGATTTTGATGTAGTTGGAACAAGTGTAGTTGCCTTTGTATCATCATTTTGACTATTCGATATGGTTACATTTGACTTATGCTAATTATGAAAAAGAAAACGAATTTATTTAGATGATTATTTTAATCGGAAATTACTTTACCATTTCAAAATTTCTTGATAATTCTAATGATGATTGTGATATTTGTTTTTGTGTTTGAAATTCTGCATAATTTATTGAATTAGGATATTGTTGATTGTCTTTTCCAAAAATAAAATAATTTTCTGATAAATTCGATAGAGAATTTCGATAAAATGATGTTACTGACGATAATGATATTGATGATTGTGTTCGCCGTAGATTATTAAATGTTGATGAAACAGTTGTTAAACTTGATAATGATTTATCTTGTTGTTCATTAAGTAATTGATTTGAAATTATTGTTATACGTTCATCTAAACAATTAACAAGATGTCGAGCTTTTTTACAACGAAATGCATAACGTGCTGGACCAAGTGGTGCACGACGACCACATTCAAGAATAAATATTGAACCATCTAAACCATAACGTTTTATTGTATTAAGTGGAATAAATAATGATTGCCGATGTTTTTGATGTATACATAAGTTATCATTTAATAATTCAATTTTAGCCGACGAATGTTTTCGACCATATGAATTTATATTATCAACTTTAAATATATCTTCATTATTTATAATAGAAGAATCAGATGTTGAATTATGATTTCCCATATATATATCTGAAAAAGAAAACAAACAAACAAAAACCATCACATTTAAAAAAAAAACATGTGTTTATTATGGTTTTTTTTTTGTTTCAATTAAATTTGTGTTTTTAATGAAATTCGTGGTACAATATTCATAGATTGTAATTCCTGAAAAAGTAATTTGCAAGCATAAGGAATTTTTATAGTTGCCACATCTGATGATGATTTGCAAAATTGACACCTAAACAAAAGCATTTATGTGTTGTTTATTATTTTGAAGATATTAAATATAATTATTATTTTTTACCATCCATTATAGCCAAATAAACCACATTGATTACATACATCAACTTGAAATTGATCACTCGATATCATTAAACGTTCAAGTATAAGCATACTAAAATAGAAAACATTGAGAAACAAAAATAAAACGAATTCAATTTTTTTTTACCTTGCACCATAACCGATTAGACAATCACCTAGAAATAAAAAAAATACCGGGATCAATTTTACCCAAAATTGTTGGTGACATTTGGGTACAAAAATATAAATCATACGAGACTACCTAGGTTTTTTATTGGTCATTACGAAAAATGAGTCAGTAACAAACTTGGTCGATACGCATGATAGTCAAGAAATTCATAGCAATATTAAATAAATGCGGAAACTTCGGATTTAAATCCGAGAGTTATGTGTACTTCAAAAAGTGAATCATACAAATCAATCATCCTAGACTGTCGGAATATCAAAATCATACTGTGAAATCTACCATTTAAAATGTTGATTTATATTGCGCGTTGCCAAACCAATAGGACATGGGACCGAATACAGCTCAAGGTTGAACTCTGCACCTTGATTTACTCTAAGAAAGTCGTTTTTCCTAGAACTTCATTTCTATTGGTCACTGCACAACTAATAGTATTCCGATGGAAGTGCAGTACACATTCGAGTTCTCCATACCTGAAAACCTCGAAGTATCATCAGTGTAATCGGAAGATAAAGCTCTATTTGTGGATCAATTAGATTGTGGACCAAAATATAACCTAGTTCTCTTTAATTATCTTTGTGATAGGTTAGTCAACGTTCTTGGTTCTTTATGTTTTATATATCATTTTGTAGTACTTGAAATTTTCTATCGAATGGTATATAATAGTTGGGGTTTTAATTGACTATGATAGGAAAAGTCTTTTACGAAAGTCGCGATGGGTCCATTTTTCCACAGAAAGCTATAGGGAAAAATGGGTATTTTTGCAATAACTCAGGAACGGCTCGACCGGTCTTTCTCATCTTCGAACTTGACCGAGGTATTGTCAAGACTAAGCTTTGTAGAAAGTTTCATCACAATCTGACTCTGCTGTCAAAAGTTATTATGTAAACAGCCAATCGGACGGACGGACACACTGACTATTCTATAGTCTACTCACTTTTTGAGTACACAAAACTATGATTCGGTTCAAAACTAATATCAGATTCAGAATCAGCGTTAAAAACTGAGTCGATTTATATATGTTGTGAATAATTCAGAGAAAAAATTTTTTTTTTGAAAAAATCCCTGTACCCTCCCTCAGGGATGGTCTGGTCAAAAATCACCATTTTTTTGATAACTCAGCCATTTCTCGACGGATCCTTCTCATCTTCGAACTCGACCGACATATTCTAAAGACTGAACTGTGTAGAAAATTTCATCACGATCCGACTCTCCTTTCGAAAGTTATCGGATAAACGGACGGACGGACACACTGACCGATTTTAGTAGTGTACTCACTTTTTGAGTACACAAAAAACAAAAGCTACTATTATGTAACTAAAAATCGCTACAAAAAAAAGCGCATGTTTTTCTCTGTTATACGTAAGATATGAACTATTATCGTTCGCAAAATGTACGGTAGATCGATGTTTTTCGAATAACTATCAATAGAAACATCATAGAGATTGGCGATTTTCACCAGTGAAAAGACAAAACTGAGAGCTATCGAAATACATCGTCATTTGATTGATCAATCATTAACCAATTAAGTGAGTTCTTGGCTGAGATTTTTGAAAACGACGTTTTGAAGTCATCTCACTTTCGATTTCTACTTATGATATGATCAATCGATAGAAAAAAATCTTCTTTTTTGATCTATACAGGATCAAAATTGCTAGCATGTTCCATTGAAGAGCTGCAAGACTTTTTCTGAGACCCATGATTTAAGCGAATGAACCTGTGACCGCTCGAAAAAGCAGCTAGACAAGGATAATTCATTATGCTGAATAGAATGGTGATATATGCAAAAGTGGCTCAAAAAAGAGCATTTATCTGCCTTATATTTTGGTATTGATAATAGTAATTCTTTTTAAAATAAATAGTATTAAACATACAGATTTTCATGAAATTATATGAAAATTGAATTCTGATAGAGACATTGAACCCAAAAAGCAAAAAGAATTTTTACCGTAATATATGCTTATATCATTTGATTACTAAATTATAGCTAATATTCAACGTAAAATAAAGTAACCGGAAGTTCATTATTAAGCATTAAAGTTTGCTTGAAATAATTTGCTTATTAAGAAATAATGAATGCATTTTTTCTGACATTGTTTATGTTAAATATTACTATTCCATAATATTTAACAATAAGAAGATTGATGTATTTTTATTTTTTAATCCATTGAAAGCTTTGTTCAACAAATGATTTTGATTTTTTCTTCACTGTGATTTGTCTCGACTAATTTTCGCTTATCCTTTTTTATTCAAATTCTTGTATTCGAAGGGTGTGTGCCAGTAACGCGCAATTACAAATATTCATCAAATGATACGAACCGAAAAAGCTCGATTAAACTCTATTTGTTCATGGATTGTTAAAAACTGACCTGAGTCTAATCACATAATATCGTCATTTAATTATCTGATATTTATGTAAAATTGGATTAAAAATCTACACTTATGCGCTAATGATCAGATAAAGTATATCGAACATTTGCTTTCGCGATATCAGAATCCCACATAAGATGGTATCCGCCAAACCACAAAATTGGTTTAAGTCTTTTTAGACTTCTTTTCTGATCTGCGAGTTTTCTACCTATGCGTAGAACATGTAGCGAAAAACTTTCAATCATTTTCGACAGATTCACTCGTAATCTTTCCAGAAGTTCTTATTATCAAAGCTTTATTATGTCATATAAACTAATTATTCGAAAATTCGAATGCTTACGTTCCATTTCACCAAGTCGAAGACCCCCATCACGTGATCGACCTTCAGTTGGTTGTCGAGTTAAAACTGATCGAGGACCACGTGCTCTAAAATATACAAACCAATAAAAATAGTATAGAATTAAAATCTTGAAAATATATACCTTGCATGCATTTTATCTTGAACCATATGTTTAAGTTTTTGATAAAAAATAGGTCCAAAGAAAATATATGATTGTAATGGTTCACCGGTTAAACCCGATGTTAACATATCTTTACCCAAATAATTAAAACCTTTCTCAATCAATACTTTTGATAAATCAGCAATTTTATCACCGCCAAATGCTGTACCATAACTAAGAAGTTACAAATATAAGTTTTATTTTGTCGTTTTTGAAAAACAAACATAATATTCGTTGCAAAAGAAATCAAAAGAAAAGTGTCGAGGTCATTTTCACGTGGTTGAATGCGCGACAGACACACGAATGATTGGTGATAATCTAGTAATCCATTCTCTTCTCTTTCGAAACAAGTGTGACTCATCATTACAACCCATTTGTAGAAAAAATGGTTCGTAACGAAAAAAAAAAGCTCTAGCATAATGTATCTGTGACTTCTATTTCAATTCTTCAAATAAGTCCATGAAAAGTGCAATATTTTCAAAAAGCAAAATATTTAGCAAACAACAATTTATAATATATTATGGAAGTATCGTTACCATTGAATAGCGAAATATCAGCAAAAAAGTAATCGATCTCGTAAGATTTCAGACAAAAAAATTGAATAGTATCGTTACATTTGTAAACAATCGGCATACTGTCAGTCAATAGAAATTTGGACGATAGTTTGGGTTATATTATGCAACTATTTCATGTAATCTGAGAAAAAGAACATAAGTCATTATCAATAAACGTCGAAAATGGAGAGCGAATGCAAAGAAAATCGACGAAAAATATTTCAAATTAGGTAATGACATTGCCGATGGCATTTTTTTTTATTGAACTGACCAATTTTACATGATCATGTCCTTGAAATGGGCGTCTGATGTGTACATCGATAGAAGTAAATCAAATATCCTTCAACCAACATATTTGGAAGTGTTTTAACAAAAGAGTACTTTCTTTTATGGAAAAGTATCATCAGGATGAAAAGAATCTCTTCTAGATTGATTAGTCAAGTACTCACTATACAGCTGATGTTATGGAAGAAAATTTTCAACGAAAAAAAAACGTACTGTTCATTTCTCGTCAAAATAATCTTCCAAAAGTTCTTGAAGTTCGATCAATGGAAATCGCTTGGGTTCTACTCAAACGACAAGTATGAAAATAATTGAGAAGTAAAAGAAGTTGATAAATAATCCGTTACGAGTTTATCATGGAGGATATTCGAAAGAAGCTTCTAACCAAGTAACGAAACTTACTTACTAAGCAGTGCTCTAATGAAAATCCTAAAAAGATTTCGGTTTCTATTGAGATTTGACTTAGCTATCGAATTTGTAATATGTCTATTTTCTAGATGAATCAGATTTTCAGTAAACTCTTATTTTCGAATTTTGATCTGAAACTGTGCTCATACGAAGAACTCAACTAGACTAGGTTTCATAAAAAAATACACAAGTTTTGAACAAAGTCTATTCAAGATATAAACCTTTTTCCCTGGATAGTGTATGCAATGTGTATTTTTAGAAAGCATTATATTTTAAAGAGGTTTTCTTCAAAATTTCTGATATTTTTTTAAGGAAACTAGTCGAATTCACGTGTTTACTTGCACAAAGTTTCAGATCGCAAAATTCAATAATTTGATAGCTTAGTCAAATCTCAATAGGAACTGAAATTTGTTTAGGATTTTTATTAGGACATCATGTAGTATCTATAGGCAAAAAAAGAATCATTAAAATCGCAAGGAACATCTAAGGAGATATCATCATGAGTTGTGAAATTCGGACATTTTTTTTTCATTTCTTTTGAAATTCATGTTATTTATACTTACTGAAATTTCCCTTCTAAAACTCCAGCTTTTCCACCTAATAATTCAATTAATTTTCCAATTGTCATTCGACTTGGATATCCATGTGGATTCATAATTATATCTGGACACATACCATAATCATTAAATGGCATATCTTCTTGTTGTACAATTAAACCACAAACACCTTTTTGTCCATGACGTGAACTAAATTTATCTCCTATTTCAGGACGACGTGTTTGTCGTGTTAATAATTTAACAATAAACATATCTTCATGATTACTTGTTAACATAACTTTTTCAATACAAGCTGGAACTGGATTACGATAAATTAAAGGTGTTTCTTTATCTTCATGTTCAGCAAAAACATTTGTTGTTGTTCCAGCTGAAGTTTGTTGTTCAGCTAATGTCATTGTTGTTGAACTAGGTGTATATTTATTTACAAGTACTTGTTTATTATCAACTATTTCTCCAACACCAACAATACCATCCATATCGAGTACTTCATGTTCCCATTTAGGTTTTTTTGTTTCAATATTAATTAATGGACCTTTTATTTTATCACATGTTTGATTTGGATAACGTTTCATAGCAACAACTTGTTTTTTATAAACAATACATCGTCCAAAACCTCGATCTAATGATGATTTATTAAGTATAAGTGCATCTTCAATATCATAACCGGAATAACTCATTACAGCAACAATAGCATTTTGACCAGCTGGAAGTTTTTCAAGATTAATTAATTCAATTGTCTAAATATTAACAAAGTTATTATATCTAGATAAAATAATTAAATATATATTTATACTCGTGTTTTAACCATATGACGTTGTGGATAAACAAGTAAATATAATAATGTATCACAACGTTGTGATTGATTATAACCAATAGCACCCCTGAAAAAAAAAACATTGGTATAAAATATGACTGTTAAACTATGTGAAATAGAAATATCATAATTCGATAGATTTCTGTATTTTTAATAAGCTGTTTACCTTTGGTGAGGGTTTCACAGAAGACACATTAATAAAATAATCCTATACTTCATGTACTAATAGAATAGATAGAACGACTAGATGCATTACACTTTATGCGAAGTAGTTTGATTAGTTTCATCAAAAGAGAGTAGGACAATTTGAAACGTTATATTTTTCTTCTCTAGAATAATTGTTTTGAGTAGACAAAGAATAATATAGGGCAACATATTTTTAACAGAACATTTACTTTAGACATCTTTCTTTCGAAAAAAAAAAACATTTCACAGTGACTCATAAATAACTAAGTGATAGAAGTTTACAATGCCTCGAGCTTGCTTTAATTGATTGGATTGACTTTTTTCTTGACAATAGAATACTCTTCAATGTTTGCATTCATAAAGAAACTATCAAATAGATATTGTGTAGAACTAGCACTATTAAAAGCTCAATGAAGAAATACACTGTCAGCCAAAAAGGAACTGAGCTATTATTAGAACTTGACATTTGAAATTTTTAGTGTCTATACTACTTTCGAAATGTACGTCAGTAAAACAACCAGCCTGCCCTCGTTCGCTTGAATTGACGAAGAATTATAACTTATGTCAATCCTTGTCACTGTGAATCTTATACCAAAAAAGGAAAAAAAAATGTATGAATCAGAGAACTCATTATTATGTAATCTTTTAATGCAAATATTTTACACACTGATAAACTGGTCAGGATGTAAGCTCCTTATCTATGATAAGACTCACAATAAGAAGAATTATCATCTATCATAATTCCTGGCCAACTCAAAAAAATCTTGATCGGATGGATCTCGTACGCCTACATTTCTAAGTTTTTACGTATACTAAAAATTTCAGGAGTGTCGTCTTGACAATGGCTGAAACTGCACGAGGATACTTTCAGTCGGTCGAGTTTCTTTTTAATAAAAACTTTGAAGAATCCTCTATCATCGAGAGAAAGAGGTCAGTCTGATTGATTAAAACACGCTAGAGATATTTAATATTTTTACCATCTAGTTATTTATGGGCCATCCTGTAAAATCAATGAAAGCATTTTATTGAGAATAAATATTTTACTTGACTTTTAATGTAATAAAATTTAGTTTGTTTACCTCTCGCTAATCGCTTCAAATAAAATTACGTTTACATATCACACATTGCGTCTCAAAAATGTATTTTGCCTACAAATCGAAAAGATTTTTAAAGAAAATTTTATTCTTACAAACTAAACAATTTTCTACGTCACGCTTTTTTGAAAAAAAAATCAGATTTCTTATGACAATCATTACTTGATAGATTTTTTTCTACTTACATAGCTTGTTTACCCATAGCACATTGATATGTATTACGTGGTGATTGATTATGATGTGGATATGGAATGAGACCAGCACATGCACCTAATAAAGTAAATGGTTCGATTTCTAGATGAGTTGTTTCTCTAAAGAGAGAACAAAATTTTAGTTAATTTAATTTAATTATATGTATATTTATTTTTTACTTATTAATATCTTTTTCATAAACAGCTATATTTGAATCACCTTCTTCATTAACATCAAGATATTCAACAAGACCTTGTTGAAGGAAATCAATAAATGTTCTACAAACAAAACAAAAAAAAAGAAAACAAAAATAATTTTCATCTTTTATTAATCATTATTTACTTTTGTCCAAGTGCAAGCTCTTGTATATGTTGATTAGTGACTTTTGGTTGACCTTTAATAACAATAATATATGGTCGACATAATCTTCCACTATCCGATGATATATTAATAACACGTTGTTTTTTTAATGTATATACTGATATAAATTCATTTAAATAACCTTTGCGTCGTAAAAATCTAATAGAATCAATTAATTTTCTTGGTTTATTTGTTGCACCAATTATATTACCATTAAGCATAACAATATACATATTATCAGCATAGATTTCTTCTCCATTCATCATAGTTATATCTTCAATACCAAGATTTTGTGCTAAACGTATTAAAGGTTTTTCTTCAATATCTGTTGTTATATGTGTCATTAAAGCAAGATTTTTCACAAGACCACAACCTTCACCTTCGGGTGTATCCGATGGACATAACATTCCCCATTGTGATGGTTGAAGAGAACGAGGACCAGATACTTTACGAGTTTTTTCAAATTGACTTGTTATCATTGTCATCATACCAATACCGGCAACATATGAAAGTCTTGAAAGTACATGTGTTACACCATGTCGTTCCATTTTAAAACGTTTTATTGTCCAATTACCAGTTGATATAGCTATAACAAGACCATTTGTTATTATATCTGGTCGAATATGTTTAGTAACATCGAATTGTTGTGCTCGTTGACGTGGAATTATTTTATTAGCAATTTTTTGTAACTAGAAAAAAAAAAAAAAAAAAATTTTTTTTCTCACTCCGATATACTTTTTTTTCTTATTTGATATTTACTTCTGTATTAAATCTTTTAAAAAGATCTTCAAATAGAAGAGCAATTAATTGTCCAGCTAATTCTAAACGTTTATTTCCATAATAATCTCGATCATCAATATTAACAAGACATAATTGGGCTTGTATAACACGTCGTACCATTGAAGCTGTATAAACAGCTTTTAATTTATAATTATATTCAATGACCTCTGATGAGAATTAGATACAAACAAAAAACACATTCTGTTAAGAAAAATATTTAGCTTACTGGTACATGAGCTAATATAATATGTGCTAATAATTCACGTGCTTCATCAATTCGATTACGACGAGATGATTGATTTGATGCAAATTGTTTTGATGAACTTTTCATTTTTGTTGAAATATATTTTAATGCCTTCATAAAAAGAAAATAATATATTTTTTAAATATTTTTAACCAAAGAAATATCTATGTAAGTAACGTAATAAATATTTTAGTTAAGTTTTAAATGAAATATATGGTTTATTTTTTATCTGTAATGTATAGATTGACGTTAAGTAATGACAGATTTCACATGTTTATGACATTGTGAAACTGTTGGGAAATCATTTGAGGAATTGTTGAGATCCTTCCGATTCTTATTGTAGTCAAAATCTCATTGATAAGTGATTTTTTCAAAATGATTCTAATATGATCATGCGTTCTTTGAACAGTTTTCATTATATATATTCATTTATTGTATTAATCGAAAATATTTATCGATATAAGAATGATGATTAAACAAAAACCCTAATGATATCGAAAAGAGCTGTGATTGAGCTAGGCCAGCAAGAGAAGTTACTCAAACTGATTAATCACTTTTGAGTCAAGACTATGTGCATCGGGTAGAGTCTAATGAGTTATGAATATTCTGAAAAGAGTCTGAGTACATCGTTTATTGCTGCCGAGATATTTTATATCGGTTGTGTTTTTGAAGTCAACGCCCTGATTTCCATTGGGGGGACATCAGAAGAGTTAATTATTTTCGAATTTCAACTTGGAATGTTGCACGAAAACAGGACTTGATGACAGTAAATTACGGTGGAAATTTTAGATCTTTAATTGTTCGTATCTTAAAGTACAACTATGATAAAAGCGTGTCATTTACATGCCTTATATATATAATAGCAGATTCGATGTTCTTATTTCAAGATGAAAACAAATCAAAAGATCAAACACTTTCATAATAAACTATTCTTGCGAAGATCTGTTGCTCTACAAAGTTTCAAATCGAACTTTGAGAATAAAATTTTCCAATGTTGCTGAAAGAGACTGCGGTATTGAATTAAAAAGTACTATCAAAATACAATCTCTCAGCAGCAATAAACGAAGGACTCGAACTCTTTTCATGATATGCATCGCTCATTAAAATTTCCATCATGCACATGTAGTCTGAAAACTTTTGAGACAGAATTCTTGATAATAGCGAGCAATGTGGAAGAAGAGGAATAGTCCATCTGTCCAATTCATGTTAAATAAGTGCGAAATCATGGATATTTCGTTCACTTAAATATTAAATCTACGCTTGTTCTTTCATCTGCAGCTGTATTATTAACAATTATTTCTTTGAATTGAAATTTAAGTTATACCAATACTTCCACTGAAACTGATAAAATTACTTCATTCAAATAGAAATACAGGTTTTACAAATTTTGTTAGATCCTTATCGTAAATAAGCTTTTCCTAGTCTCATTGGGTTCTACTTGTGCGAAAAATATCCACACAAAAGCTCTGAATCATCTACACTGATTTTCTCGTTAGTTTATTTAGATGAAATAATTTTCCCTTTTGTTTCTTTTTAGCAATGTGTGTTTATACAATAGAACTACTCGATGGTAATTAACTTTGTATAGATATGCTTCGATTCCAGTTCATCAGACTAAACTATACTGGCACAATCAATGGTTGTTGATTTCAATAGAACGAAATGATTAACTGTATTGATATGTATTAAATGCAGAGAACTGGTTTCGTTCGTATGAATTGGAATTATTGAACATCTCATTTTAGTTTGACTACGTCGACTGAATACTTTTAGTGTTCACTGTTCCTAAGAAAACTTACTACAGATAACATGACAACAGATAGTCTATAGTTTGATCGCTCTTAAACTGGAAATGTCACAAACATAGGCATATACAAAAAAATAATGACTGAAATCATAAATCAGAACAAAATGTGATGATTATTAAATAGCTTTGATAATTATAGAAAACCAGACTGTGCTCAAAATAAGTTCTTATTTCGTAGGCCACTGATAGACTGTCCACTCTGTTGCTTGCACTGGGTTAAATTCAAAACACTTTTAAGAGTTTAACCATGAATCGAACCGATCACAATTGCAAAAACTTATGATTCGTTTTGTTTTGGCTCATTTCAAAGCAGCTAGACAATCATTTAGTTTCACATACTTATTTATTCGAAAATTATTTTACGATTGAAAAAGCGAGGAATTAGACTGAAATCGAGAATCGATACGATTCAAACATCCTGTCAAACGAAATATTCTTGTAGAATTCTCACCTGTATCTGTGTAAATATTCCTAATCGATGACATTCTTCAATCGATGCTGAAAAACAATTCAAAATATAATCTTCAAAACCAACTAATTCAGCAATTTCTTGATCTGATTGAATTCCATAAGCTTTGAATATAATCGCAATTGGAATATCCTATTATACAAAAAAAACAAAAATATTAAAATTATAAAATAAATATTTTTTTTTCTTACATCAGTAAGACTATTATGTGCCAAAAAGTATCGACCTTTACTTTCATATACACCTGTTTTTGTTTTTGTTTGTTGTGTTGTACTAAACAAAAAAAAATTCTATTTTCTTGAAAATACGATATTTAAATTTTTGAATTTCCAGTTAGAAAATCCTGGTTGTATTCTCAACACTCTTTAGAAAGTAGACTATCTATTATCAATTTACATCTTTACAATTGATTGTTCTTTCAAAAAATTTATTGCTTGTTTTCATTATTGTACGAAGAACTAGTATGCGCTAGCTGTACTTTATGCAGCTGTCATACCTGATTTCAGCTGCCGAGAAAAAAAAATGAATTCTCGATACCGTCAAGTGATTTATATATTTGACTAAACAATGGTTCTATAGTAATCATAGCTTAAATGATTTTCAAATTCGTTCAAAAATTATTTTTTTTCTTCGATAATTCCCTGAGAACATTTCAAATCACTCTGCATTTTCATTTGAATAATACAGAAGATTATTCTACCTAATCATAATAGTCAATGTTAGGACTGGGAAGTTACCGCTACGTTACTAGTAATGGTGGATTTATGAGTTTACCAAAGAAAAGCTATTTTAGGATATGTAACCGAGAAATTGATTACAGAATCGGATTCATGTACTTGGAAGACCTATGCTCAAACTTTATACAAAAAGGTCGTGATTTTCTCCGATAGCTACTTCCTGACGAAATAATCAAATCCATGAATTTGTTCGTTACTTGTTAATGTAACGGTGACTTCCTCGTCCAATTCCGGTGATTAGAATCATTGGAATTAGCTTTTTTTCCTTTGTAAAATAAAGAAATTTCTAGAAATTATAAAATCAATCGATGGTCAATCAAAATTTGATAACGTTTAAACTCTTGCTAATTGAGTATCGTAGAAAGTAGAAATTATTAAAAATTTACAATATGTTTTTACCTTGTAACAGTACATTGAAAACGATCTTTTGAATCTTTTTCAATAAGCATTCGATTTTTAGATATTTGTTCTTGAATTAAAATGACACGTTCAGTACCTAAGAGAAATAATAAAAAAAATTTAATAATCCAAAAAAAAAAGGAAATTCTTATTTGTTCTTTTTTTACCTCGTGTAATGAAATAACCACCTGGATCAAGTGGACACTCTCGCATTTTAGCCATCTCAGCTTCATTCTTTTGATAAAGTACACATTTACAACTTCGTAACATAATTGGTAATCTAAATAGTTTTAATTTATTCAATAAATAACTTTAATTTCATAATGAAAAATCAAAAAACAATTACCTTCCAATAACTAAACCTTTTCGTATAACACGTTCTTTACCTCGTATGTATTCAATATCAACAGATATTGGAGCTGAATAAGACATATCACGTAAACGACACTATTTTAAAAAGAAATACTCATAACGATATATTAAATCTTAATGAATAATAATTAAATATACTTCATGAGGGGTTATCGGTCGAATTATATTATAACCTTCTTCAATACATGGTGAAAGAACTTCAATATTTAAATATCTATGAAAACAATAAAAAAATGATTTCATAATAATTGTTTTTATTTTATTATTAAACCTCATGTAAAATGAAGGATCAGATTCAATAAGAATTTCTTGATTTGCTAACATAATTTTTTTAATCTAAAAAATATATCAATCATAATAATAAAAACAAAATATAAAAAATATATTTTAAAATCTTATTTACTTCAGTATTAACAAAATAATCAAATGAATCGAGATGTTGTTTAACAAGTCCTTTGATTTTAAGAAAAGCTGGTACAAGTTTCCATTTATCCTATTAAATTAAAAAATAAATGCATTTACAATAAAATTCTTTTTTTAGAAAATAACTTACTTCAATACTTTTTACTGGTGCATCCAATTGATCATGATCACCCGTAGCATCACAGGAATCAAGAGTTTTATTCTTTTGAACACCCATTATGCTGTTAGTCTAGAACAAAATGAAATATACAATCAATATTCATATATATATTATTGCATTAGATTTTATCATCTTTTTGCATACATTTCATAGCTGACAGATCTCGATGATGACTCATCGTTTCAAACTATACAACACACTAATGCACTTTGAATTGGAACTTAAAGTTTAATATAACAGAGCCACAGTTGAATTGATTAAGCATAAAATATATATATATATATATACATATACGGATTTTCAAGAATTATCTTCAGCCATATTGACACAAAAATTTTTATTCGTATATGATTATGTATAGCGAAAGACATTTATTAAGTTAATTATCTTGACTTAAATAGCAAATGAAGATGATGAAAAAATAAACTTTTGTTTTTGTCTTCGATTCTTTATGAATTATATGCAACCAAAGCAGCAATACTTTTATATCTCATTTTTCATAAACAGATATGTTGTTATTTGATAAAGCAAATAAGCCTGTCAATGATAGATGGAAGATATGGACAGCATCCTTTTCTTTTGACGACTGAGAATCTTATAGATGTTTTTCATCTTTGTATAATCTTGTATTAATGTAATAGAACACAGAGAGATGTCATTCATCAAGAAAGAATTTTCTGATAATGACAGATAAGAAAAAAAATAGAAATGTTATGTTGTTATTATTTGAAATGTAACATAAACAAACATAAAGTTTAATTTATACATCATGTTCAAATAAACATCTCATTATAATTAATACAATCAATAAAAAGACAACCATATGTGTGACAGTTTAGTCTTTAAATCCAAAGAAAAATTTTGTTTTTCTTGCTTTGCTTACGATATTAATCCATATAATACTTAGATTTGTCCATAATTGCACAATTCTGAATCAGCCAAACAAATTTTTTGCATTTAAATTTATCATTGCTTAATTTTTTTGTTTGTTCTGTGTTTCTCAATTACCAATGCAATCAAAGTAAATAATGGAACTTACATCATACATTCTTCTTCATTGTATCTGACGCAACGATCGAACAACCATTAAACATTCTTCAAACAATTTCTTTCCAATAATGCCATACCAACGCAACCCGTGGTCAATATCAACACACTCATATTTTATTAAAAGTAATACTTTCAGACAACATAAACATGTACGTTTTGGTAAAGTGTTCAAACCTAAAGAACAACTTATTAGGTTTCCATCTTTTTCTTTATTAGGTGGTAATCGGAGAGATCCATTGAATTTAAATGAACTTATTCGAAAGAACAACCAATCAATAATCAACAATGATCATATAGACATGAATATTCATGGTAATGATCGACTGGTTGAAATTTTACTTCAACCAAATATCTATGACCCTCTGTGTCTTGATATTTCTTCACATAATAATGAAAATTCTATTGATTCTACTAGTGTCCATCAAAGTACAAATCTCCAAACAACAGAACGAAATTTTCAACTAGCAAGTCATGATCAATTTTATGATCAACAAGCACCGGAAATAAAACAGTACAAATCAATAAACAGATATTAACTCTTTTCTTGTAATAACTTTTTCTTTTTGTGTTAATTGAAACCTATACATATGTATTTATATTTAGGGTGTCATACTGATCATGTGACATTCTCAATAGGTCTATATTGTATGATTTTATTTTCTACCCTACGATTTAGTATATATATATTTAGGGATACAAAACCTACATGGTATATATAAAAGATAGCATTTATTTCATCAATCATGATTATCGTATCGAAGATAGTTAAGGTTTACAATGTTAAAAATCTTTTGCAATTGATTATTCCATTGTTTGAGAACGAGAAGACAATTGTCGAAAAAAAAATTCGAGCTAAAGAATGACAATATTTTATTTAATGTCATAAAAGCATATGATACAATGAATGCGTTTTGTTACAATAAGATTCATTGATTTTGATAATTCCAGTCTGTTCAGATGAAGAGTTATTATTGTGAATATTAAAATTGTTACTTCTTCTCTCCAAAATTGATCTCGCGCCAGGTAGATTAAAATGGCATGAAATTTTTAGAATGTGTTGGAACTGTGTCAAGCAGCCATGCTAAAATTTTCAGTCTTATTCTATGACTTCTTCGGTAGATATTCAGTAAACAGTGGTCAAAAATGGCTCATTTGCCAACCGGAAAACTCTTTGTGAACCTTTATTCGATGCATTTAACCATTTTTTACACGTGAAAGATCATGTTACATTATAATATTCGACAAAGTCATTTTCTTTTAATTCTTACTTTTCATGCGTAGAAAAAAGGATGTCAAGTTCAATAACTCAAAAAACTGTCAAAGAATAGTTATCTATTTATAGAAGTGCTTTTCACATATTAATAAAAAAAACTTAATGCAAAAATTGAGTTCTTTCTAGCACTGTAACGACTCATGATTTTTCAAACAAAACAAAAAAACCAATTGACTACAATGAGGCTCCTTCGAGAATTCTGAAATGCATCATGAGATAAGCATCAATAGAGAAAAAAATGAAACCAATATCCGGTTGTGTCCGAAAAAAGCATATTATTCAAGTACAAGGTGACGAAAATCATGAAAAATGTTTTTGAAAAAATGATGTATCAAATATAAATTGATATTACTTATGAAAAATTCAAGCTATTTCCCCATGTTTATATCTTAATTTCGATTAATTTGACGAAAGTCAACTTTGTTTTGTATTTTACGAGAGGAGAGCTTAATTAACATGTCATAACTTTTGCAATATCGTTACATTGAGTAACTCATCTTTAAATTTATTAATATTATTATCATTACTGTTTTTCTTACACATTCTTTAGATGTATTCGTGTTTGTTGTAATAGATTACAACTAAAACTCTTCTGGGAAATTTTCAAAAGTTTATGATGTTGCACTCATTTGAGGAAATATTGTTTTTCTTTTCATAACAATTATCAAATATGCATGTTTTTATCCTTCAGACAATTAAATTCATTATAAAATGTAGATTAATCAGCTGTCTAATAGAGAAAATAAAGAACACATGATCATATATATAACGTTAATTTTTAAACGCTATTTATTAGGGTTAATTTTTCAAAATCGTTTTGAATTTTATTATAATATTTCCTTGTACAAAGAAAAAAAAAATTTCGAAGATGTTAATTGGATATTTTATTCATCTGATCGTTTAAAGCTGTTAGCCCAATCACTATAAGCAGGATCGAAGAGACTACGCTTTTTTTCGAAATAATTTGACCAAGAGTCACTGTACGCAGGATCATAAAGACTTCGACGATTCATAATTTGTTCAAGAACATGAAGTTGAGCAGATGTAAGCGGTTGTTCATTGGCAAGGTGTTTGTCATTTATAGCATTTTCAAGTTCATTCTATAAGAAAACAAACATCATACAATAATTCAATAAATAATCAAAATAAGAATGACTTACTATTCTAAAACTGTGTATACAACAGATTAGAAGAACAAAAACACAAAGAAATGCTGTTAGTTTTCGACGAAATGAATACATTATTATACTTTTTAAGCAGTATTGTTCAGTAATGAAAGAACAATCCTTTAAGTGTGAATGTCTAAACGAAAAAAAAGAAATAGATATAACAAGAAGACAACGCCTACTTTTTTTTTCTTTGTTTTCTAGAGTGGTGAAGATGCTCTATCTTAGAACTACTTACTCTCTTTATTCTATTATCTATTATCGTTTAACTAGTAAGACAGCAAGAGAAAGAGTGGAAGAAAAAGAAAATTTTAGTAGTCGTTACCACAGGCAAGTAATTGGCTTTCAACAACATGCTTCTGGATTGTCACTCTTCTCGTTTATATAATAAAAAACTCTTCTCGAACTTGTCATTGTTATTTATAATTTTCACATAACAATAAGAAATGTATTTCATATACATGAACAATGAACTTTAGAATCTGCTTTTCTTACATTTATTCTTCTTCTTCCTTACGAAAAACCTTTTACTAATAGTTTAAAGAAATTTAAACGATCTTTTACAATAAATTTCTTATTAAGCATTGTTCCATTCTATCTAATACTGTATCTGATAAGCAATGCTTCTCATCGATAGAAGAAAGCTCATGTTTATATTTTGAGTGAGAGAAGAATTGCATTTCCTTTTTTTTTTCGCCTTTTTCCTCATCAAATGCTTTAATACACTTTATTTCTTCATGTCATAATTTCTCTTATCGATGTTTTCATGCAGACCATAAACATTTAAAGATTAGTTACATCAATGTAAGTCGTCATGACTTTCCTATGATAATTCTCTAGTTGTCACACATATCAGTAATTATTGTTGATGTTAACTCATGATTAAGTAGAAACATTCGATTTTGATACTAAATTTGTTTAAACTAATAAAAGATCACGATGTAGTACAAAAACAATTATCGATACTTCATTTCGATTGACACTCCAGGGAATAAAGCTGATTGTAAGCCAAGTAATCAATCAGAAGTTTTTTTTTCACAGCTTTTCCCTTCCACTTATTAAATGAAGAAAATATTTATTGGTTAAATTAAGATTGTCACAGAATATTAAAGCAATTATTCGAACCTTTCTTTTTCTATGCGAACAAAACTTCTAACTTAATGTTAAACAAGAAGTACATTAGAAATTGTTATTAATGAATGTCAATAATAAATAAACAGAGAAATATTTTAACAACGAAATTTTAATAGAATAAACTCAAATGCAGTCAGATATACATCTATAACTGCTAGAGGTCTGATACCATGTTTAAATATACTCTGCTAAGAATGTATTTTAATCAATCTGATAAAAGATTTTTTACTGAATTTTGCATTTGCTTTTGTTATTTAAATATCAGTTTAATTCTTGATATTTTTACATACAACTAGAGCTTAGTTAGAGATTTTCCTTAGTTAAAAATAGAACTTTAATTGCTCGAATAATGTGTATGTGGATGTCAGTGACAACTTTGCATTATCAACATGATGGGTATAACTTTGTCATTTCCTATTAGTATAAAATTCGTTTCTGAAACTAATGGACAATAATTTTCTAAGTACAGGAGAAGCTATTCTAAACGTTTGACTTTCATCCGATGAATTATTAATGAATTCTAGTCTTATAGAGCAACAGAAGATTTTTCTCCACGCCGATAGTCATAGACAACTGTTCACCATTCTAGAAAGAAGTCGCAGACTTCAGTAAAATTAGTTGTGCAGATAGCTGAAACATAACATGAAATAATGATTTGTAGGTGAACCTACAAAACTGTTATTTTCCAGAGTTACAAAGTTCCAAGGGGCAATAGGTGCTATATATTGTCATCTATGATGATTCTCTATGTTCTTAAATAATCAAGGTAGACTTTTGCCCTTTGATCTACATTATTAGAAGAATATGTATGTCCACACAAGTTTTCATATCTCTAGTACTTATGATGGTTGAGATTGAGTAGGTCGGAGACTTTTGTTTATTATTCGATCAGTACATGACATGAAAATAATTTCTAAAATAGAACAATGTGCAACTTGTTTTAAAAATTAATGGTCGATCTAATAATAATACATTATTCTTATCATATAAATCACTCGATATATGTTGTTGTTGTTGTTTCGGTTGCATTGATTTTTCTTCTTACTTAAATAAGATTTGCATTCATTTAGAAACAATCTTCTAAATTACTTTTATTGATTCTGCTTAATGTTCATCTATTTACATTCATAACAAAAATATGAAAAACATCGAGATTAATCATAAATTGTTTCATTAAGTTGATGATAATAAGCAGAATTAGTTTATAATCCTTTGAAATTCTGTTTCATATATGTACTTAATATGATAATCAGTTCCTATCGTTCTCTTATTTTTGCACTAGGCATGATAGAAAACAACCGTTCATTCACATTCGATCGTCTGTGAAACGATGTTTAATCTTGCATAAAAGAAATGTTCAAGCAAAATCTCTAAGAAAAATATTAACTTTTGAATATTAAGAACTTTGTTTTCCTTTTCTGATTGTTCAATAGTTTAATTACTTTCTACTGTAAAAAGCGAGAGTGCATATAAATGCATATCAGCCACTTTTGACTTTCATAGTTCAATCTAATTAAGTCGTCCATCGGTCGTAGCTGTGAACAATCGAGAGAGAATTTCAAGTGCTAGAGAACCAACTGCTTTGTACGATCTAAAAAAAAGTAGGTCACCTAATAAAATCCCTATTTGACTATTCGTGAGGGCCAATTTTGAACTTTATCGACAGTTTTCAAGCAGAATAATACGCATTTCACTTCAAATAAATATCATATTTGAAAGCAACATAAATAACTGGGTTGATTAATATGTTTCAAATTTTTTGTTCGACTTTTTTAGTTTGATCTAGTTTTTACATCCGGAACTCTCCTCTGAGACATGTGAAAAAATAAATTTAATTAAAATGTCATTATACAAGTGAAAAGTAAATTCTAAACTGACAAAAAAATGTTTGAGAAGAAAAAGACGGCTTATTAAATAACAAAATAGTTCTTTTGATTAGATTCATTTTTTTTACATATGTCTGAGGGGAGGACCAAATGTGAAAACTAGATTAGAAAAAAAATAGCACAACGAGTTTGAAACATGCATACGTCGATTCACTTTTTGCGTTGATTCCAAATATTATATTTATTTGAAGTGAAATGGGTGTTATTCTACTTGAAGATCGTTGAAAAAATTGAAAATTCAATCTTATGTATAGCAGACTAAAAATTTTATTAGGTGATCTATCTTTTAGACCATGTAAAGATAGTTCATTTTGTAGCACTTGAAAAGTTCTATTGATCACGGAGTGAACTGAATCTCGAAGAAGTTTCATTAATATAATAACTAAGCAACAAATAAAATATACATGAGTATTTCAGACTAAAAACATAAGCAATAAAAGATTTCTATTATGTTCGAGTAGAGTCAAAACATTAATCTAAATAAATGGTATCTATTATAAAAATATAACATGAACAAAGACCTACCAGAATAACTTTTAATCATTTTTCACATTTATTTATTTTTCTGTCAAATGAATGTAGACATCTTTGCACAATATATCCGGTCAATTTTTGCCGACTTATAAGTCTTTGGAGACAATGAAAAGTAATTAGCTAGAACCTAACTTGCAAACGCTTTCAAACTATATATTCAAACTTTTTCTCTACCTTAAAGTTAGTTCATTGAGAACAAACCTTTGACAGAGGTCAAAAATAGGACCTGTACATAGTTTTTCGTGCAATTCAGTTTTGTCTTTATCGTAATTCAAACTGTAAGAAAGTCTTTTTATACGCCAGATTGTAGAGCGAGAGTTGCTCTGCAAAACATAGACCAAAATGAGTCAGAAAAATCAAGACTTGAATTGAATCGAGTCGAGTTTCCGAATATCAACTAGAAAAATGTGCAACAGTCACTATTGACCATAATTTCGTTTCCATTTAAGTATCTACAATTTTGCTTTCTTTCAGAGCTATATCTACAACTATAATTGCTCGATTCAAAAAGTCTGCTCTCTTGCGAGTCACACAGGTTACTTAAGTTTCTCAAAAATCAAGTTGACAAACATTTGTGGATCTTTAATATGATCGATTGCTCCCTGTTATGCGCATCAATTATAGATGGTCTCATGGAGTACACTGAGCCTGAAGCTATCAGATATTGAAAGCGTTGGAGTGCATGACAATTATGCATCTGGAGTAAGTAAAATATATGAGAAGAAGATGAATGAAGATAATATAGAATAACCATTGACGAAGTTTGCAACTTGATTCAAGCAACAAATTTCAGAATAGAAGCAGGCTAAAATTCGACATGAAGCACCAAAAAAAGTACAAAGTGCTATTCTATCACTTTTGACAGTGGAAACATTATTTCAATCCCTTGCTAGTATCACCCAAGAAAAATATAATTTGAAGTGTCTAAACAGTCGAGTCCTGCATATTTGACTTGACTCAAACCGAGTTGAGTCCACGATTCGGTTTCGATCTATGATACAAAATGCCCAATTTGTTTATCTTTTTGCATATTGCTACAAACGATCGAAATTTATTGGCTTCTAAATACCGAGATTAGAAAGAAATGCTTTTTCTGAAAAATGACATCTTACCTGAAGAGTAACTATTCAAAAAGTGTATATAGAATTTTATTCTTCTTTAAGTTTTAGCTTACGATAATGTATAACTTAGTAGAAAATTAAATGCTGTACGGCACTGAAAAGTCACAGCTATTCTAAAATCTTATTCAGAGAAGTTATGAATAATAGACAAAATTCTAATTTGCTTAGTATATACAACATTTCTGATTTTATTTAAATATTTGCTCATAGCTGACAACCAGAAGTTGGTAACAAATTCTAAGCATACATTTAAAAAGAATATCAGAACATGAAATTTTTGTTCTAACTCATTGTTTTTGAGCTTGTTCAATAAGACCTAGATGTTCACAAAAAATGAGCAAGCATATTTGTCAATACATCTTAATTTAGCTTTTTGTACAAATGCCGATTTTGTCTTCCATCAAAGAGTTGTTTTCAACAAACTAACTTTAGGGCAAGAAAAACGACACTATTAGATATGTGGTGTAAAAACGTTTTACACGTAGTTTAGGTCTTGATCATAACTATGATCGAATAAAAAATGCATCGATTTTAACATCAAAATGGTTAGTAATTTATGATCATTTATTCTGTAAAAGATTCGATTAGATCATAAATGTTGAAAACCAAATGGAGACCGAAAACACGATTTCATCTAATACAGTCATTAACAAAAATTGATTATTCATTCTTTGATAACAAATTATAAAAATTTTATTTAATCGAAAAAAAAACATGTTGATTGTATTGCAAAAAAAAAATTTATATCGTTGTATTACAAAGGTTAATCTTAAAAAATTAAAACAATAGTAACTAAAATATTAAAAATTATGATTATCGAGGAGCTCGAGCATTTTCGATTTGTTTTGCTGCAACGGCAGATAATGCATTAACATTAACATCTATAAGAATAAAAAGATTTTTTTTAAATCTATATTAAACGAATTATTCTACCTGATGAATCATTCATTTTAGCAAAATGTGTATTACCACCTTCAGAATATTGTTTTAAATACATTTCTTCATCAATTGTCAATGGTTCTCCAAGTTTTCTAAGTGCATCAAGAATTTCTTTTTTTTGTCGAGCACCTTCAACGCCATTTATTTTACCAACTTTTGTATCTCGTTCAATCTAGAATAATTTTTTTTTTCATGGAAATAAAAATGTTTTTTTATTGTAAATACCAAAAATATTTACTTCAGCTAAATGATTTCGTAATTGAACTGGCTGTTTTTTAGCAAAAAATCGAATAACTTCCGGTGTATGAAATGCTTGACTTATAGCACATTTAATAGCCTGTATGTAAAAAAAAAAATACTTATGAATATATGTCTAATGTTATACACATACATTTTGAATTCGTTGTACTTCATCAAGTAATGATAAACCACCTTCACCACTTTTCATTCTTTCTAATGATTTACTAAATTCTTCTAATTGATCAACTGTGTCTTGTCTTGCTTCATTATATTCGTTTTCATCCATATCATCTTTATTTTGATCTAAATCAGTTAGTTGATCAAGTAATCGTTCAAGTTGAGCATGAAGATTATTCCGTAATTTATCTGTTTCAGCTGACATCTTAAAGAGCAAATGTAAAAGAAGATTATTTATGCTTATCAACATTTCTCAAAGAAAAAAAGAAACAAAGAATTAATTGCAGACTTTATTCTACTAAATGATACAGAAAAACAAAAATACAATTAGTGCTGCGTAAGTGCTGTTGGCATGTGGCTAGAATGTAGTCAAACATCGTGGAATTACGATCTAAAATAAACAAAACAAACTTCATTTTACCAGCCAGAATAATATATCCAATTGTTGGATACTGCTCGAACTCATAGTATGATCACGGATAGATATCTACTAATGGTTTTAGTGATATTTTTTACCAAAAAAAAAGACTTTTTTCGTAAAACTCAAAACAAAGAATTTTGACCGGAAATTTTTTCTAAAGACAGATTTAATAATCATTCGATAACAAATATATCTTTCTTAATATATTCACTTTTCAAAAGAACAGTGGTTTAACTATAAGAGGATAGAGTAATCGAGTTTACATGAAAATTGAATATTTCGAGAAAGACATGTTCGTTATTTAGTGACCATTAAGTCTGCCTATAGACAAAAATTTCAGGTCAAAAGTCTTTTGTTGTGTATTTTATGTAAATAGTTTGTTTTGAGTAAATATTTCATAAAAACGACCATATCTCTTCATCAGTAGGTAGATAAACCCTTATTCTTTTTAGCTTTTCTTAGTCCTGTCAGGACCTACTCATAGCAATTATATGAAATCAAGCAACACTCAACAATTGGATATGTTTCCTTGCCAGATAAAAGCTAGTAGAAAAGATTTATCATTCACACCAAGCTTAATGGAATCTAGTGAAAAATTAACCAATAGCAGTAGCACTCCATATAAAACAGAATTATCGCATTAATATTTTACCCACTAGTAGGGCCGAATAAGACCATAAATAGACTAAAAGAATAAGAGCTCATAGACTTTTCTTTTCGATTCATTATCATTTTCTTAGATTTGCCATCTATCGTAATCGATGAGTCGAAAAATCAAATTACATATTTTCGATTTGAAACTTTGCCCACGCATAAATCTTTTGACTCGTATAACAACCTACGTGTTTCAGCCACTACCAATGCTTCGTTCTCAAAATATTGAGTTTTTCGAAAAAAACACCTTGTATATTGTCACATGTTGCGAAATCGACTATTCTTGTGATGTCAACATTTTGAGAAAGAAGCGTTGGTAATGGCTTAGACGCTTAGGTTGCTATAAGAGTCAAAAGATCTATTTATGGAGAAATTTTTAGATGACAAGCCTCTACTTTAATTCTTTGACTAATCTCGTACCGTATACGATAAATTTAGTAAAATGATTATAAGTCGAGAAGAAAGACCAATGCGCTCTTATCACTGTAGGCTGTTTCTAGTTTCATTGGATCCTATTTATGAGCAAAATATTAGTACTAAAACTCTTAATTACTTGGAACAGTTTCCTCGTAAGTCGAGAATAGTATTTTTTTGATGATGTGCAACTTCTAACAATAGAACATTAAGAATAATAAAATAATGTTGCATATAAAATGGCATTGAATTAGTAATTTATCAGAGTAACAAAGTCTACCATGTTTGAAAGGAACCGCTTGCACTCCTTTGTTATGGAATAATTTTTTTAAGAGGTGAGCTACAAAGAAAAATGACTGTCTATTCATAATAAACAGCATTCAGATATCAATTTTATTTTTTGATATTTAAAAGATTAGAGATCAGGAGAATAAATTTCTGAAATCGTTCAACGATCTATTTCCATTGTAATATATATATATATATATGAATGAGCAACTGACTTCATAGATTATTATTTCAAATTATTTCTTGCAAAATTGATCCATTTTTTGACTCTAATATGCTACTAAATCATAATCGACTTCATATGAACCAATTTTCTTTCGTCTTTTGGCTCCTCTATTGAAAGCAACATATTGCCAAAGGAGATATCGCCCTCAATTTAATCGTTTTTTACTCGACTATCTTTTGATCTGGCATCCACATTAAAAGTCTTTCTACAAGTGAAAGATTAGATATTTTTTCCGTAGGAGATTTTTTTATCATTATAAATCCAAAAGAGCTTGAAATTAAACCAGAAATTAGATTTTAAATAAAATCATTTCAAGTTTATCATTAGTTTGAATATTGAAGAACAATAGGCAGAAAGACAAAGTTTTACATCAAGAAAATAGAACAAAGTCTGTGTTTCGTGATCAAACAATATAGTAAAAACAAGAAGACTCGAGAGATGAATAACTATGATGAATTTAATGGAAAAAAAACGAAAGTCTGCACGATATTTACTGTGTTTTAATGAGAACTTGTAACCTTCATTCAACAGTCAATTGACACTCTGAGTACTCGACTCAGACATTCTATAATTAGGATTTTTTTTTGTATTATAATTTTGTCTCAAATGATTTGAAAAAGAATGAGAAATATATAAGGCAATAACACATACATTAAAGTCAAATATTTGCATTTGAGCACAAATTCTATCAGTTTTCTGGATTGAAACTTGGAGTAGAGTTTTAATTAACTAGATGCATAAAAGTGACCTATGTCTCCCTCAAATTTGATACTATAAAAATGTTTATGAAAGATTCTATTCAAATCAATTTGTCATAATTAGATTATATTGAAATGTCGACTAATTCAAACTCTTCACAATTACATTGAACGTGGTATGAAAAGTATTTTACTCTCTTTCTACAAGACATAAAACCTTGAAATGATCAATTTATTATCTTATCATATACATCAAATTATATGTTTTGCTAATCTTGGTAGAAAGAATATTATTAAAAACATACCGTAGATGAATGAATGCCATCGGTGGTGGAATGAAATAGTGAACCATTATGACTAGACTATCGTAACAACGGACGGTGATGAGATGCTGATCTAAAACCCAATAATATATAATTTTTATTTTATTTTTGTTTTCATAAATAAATAATCAAATTTTCTAAATGAAAAAAACAACACCAAAAAGTTTAATGTAACCTAAAGCGAATTTGTGATAAAAATAAAAAGAGCAACAAAAGACCAATAACAATTAAAAATGAAACAGAAAAAATATTTGTTTGTGGCGGATGTACATTATGCACATAAAGATTTTTGTCCGCACTTATACTTAATACACTTGTTTCATATAAATAATTTTCTTCACGTAAAATAAAAGCTAAATCGGTTACAAATATTGAATGTGCTCGATGTTCATATAATAATTTTAAACGATTACTTTCATATATTCGTACACAACCACCTGAATCACCAACAGACACATATTGACCACAATTACTAACCGCTATAGCTGAGATTCGATCATATGAAACAAGAAGACGTTGTCGAACAA
This sequence comes from Rotaria sp. Silwood2, assembly GCA_905329745.1. Lineage (NCBI taxonomy): Eukaryota > Metazoa > Rotifera > Eurotatoria > Philodinida > Philodinidae > Rotaria > Rotaria sp. Silwood2. The sequence continues at coordinate 1,699,167 of CAJNSZ010000014.1, read as the reverse complement.
TAAATTGACGTTTATTTTCTGTCCATTGAACAATATAACTAGCTGATTTATCAACAATAGCTTGAGGTATAAGACTTGTATATAAAAAATATGTTGCATTTGATGATGATGATTTTGGTACAATACCAAAACGAACATGTCGAATACGATAAAGTGGCTTTGGTGTTTTTGATGTTTTATTCATACCAAATTGACATAAATCAAGTTCATCATGTTTATCAAATGTTGATGTACATTGACGAATTTGAACATGATAATCACGTGATACACTAATAAGCCAAGTTCCAAATGGATCAACAGCTAAATCATCAATTTCTTTCTTATGTGCTGTAAATGATGTTAATAATTTTAATTGTATTAAACGATCTGCTGATGATGTAGCTGGCCAAATTATTTCATAGATTGTTAATGAACCATCACTTGCACCTGTAAAATAAATTTATTACAACATTTAGGACATACTAAAGGTAGTGACGAAGATATTTTCATTCCTTAGAAAAAACTTAGAGAAATTTTATCTGGTTTAATAGGAAAAACAATGCTCTCATATTTGATCATTTTTCAACTACTAATATTATAATAAAAAAAAACTTCGAAAAGAGTTGTTTGGATAGCTCCTAGGCTGAGATCATATATGTTCTAATAAGTTCATTACTTTTTACATTTGGTTTTAACTAACTACAATGAGTATTCAATTATCGGTTTAATTGTTCCATCAATCCATCCATGCCTACCAAAGTGAGTAGACGAACTCGGAAAATTTCTTATGGAACAATGTTTTGCCAATTAAAAACCGTCCCATATTCTCTTCGATGCGTATTCTCTTCTTGATTTTCCTTTTCTTCTCATCTCCTGTAATACATAGCCGTTAAAATATATTAAAATAAAACAAAACAAAAAACAACAACAGAAACAAGTTCGTCAAGTTTTTACTTAAATAACCCTTAGGATCTGACACCATATATGATTTTTGATTATTTGACTTTATCAAACAAAATCTAGGCAATCAAAACGGTTCAAAATTGTTGAATCGTGCTGTACACAAGTTCATGAATTCTTTGAATAAATAAGTGTACATGAAAAAACATTTAGTAACAGGAGTATCAATGACTATGGCTATTATTTAAAACTTTTGATAACATAAAAACTTGACAAACTTACGTCTGAATTTCTTTTTTGTTTTATCATCATCACTGTTTTTGTATACACTAATAAGTATAGATAGCTAGGGAGTAGAGGAGACGAGAAAAAGAGAGAACAAGAACAAAGAGGTACATATCGAAGACGAAATGTTATCTAATGCTTCCCTCACATCTCATGGCGTAAAAATCGTTAGTTAAGCACAACCCTTCTACTTGAAGCTTTTTAACTCTTAGAAAAATTTGAGATATTGGTCGGAATCATGCTTCTCTTTAACAGTGAACGTACTTCAGTCGCCTGTACTAGCCACATCAACTGCTGTAGTTTACATTACAAGTTTGATTGTGTAGTACAGATAACGTCAGAAAAATTTTCATTAGTCGAAAGATAAAACCAAGCGAAATAATTGCATTTTCATCAAACGAAACATGCTGTAACTTATGCTTTCACGATAGAAGAAACGAAATTATTTAGACCAAATGATCAAAAATTGGTATAAAAAGAATAAACCATTGCTTTTGCTGAAAAACAGACGACGTGAGGTATATCAGGACAAACAACTCTTATCGAAATTTTATTATTATTATATTAGCTGAAGAATAATCAAATATCAAAATATTGTTTTTACTATCAGACTATTTAGACAATAAGTTTTTTCCTAAGATTTTTATACAGAATTATTAATATCTGCGTCACGAGTTTTGATATACTCTAAGTATTATTTACTAACCAACAAAAAGTTTCGATTGTGTAGCTGGACAAACTACAAGTGCATTAACATATTCTTGTTCTTGTATTGGAACTGTATAAATATTATTCATAACTGTTGCTATGCCTGATGGAAAACTAAATGAAGTTGAACGACTTGTTGGTGATTGAACAATTGTATTTTCATTTCCAAGAGCATCAACAGTTGCTTGTCCATTTCTATGAAGTACAACTGATGAACGATGTTGCATATTTATTGGATCTGTTACAGAGGATGTTGATGAATTATGTCGTCGACGTACATGTCTAGGTACTGGAGCAACTGGTACACTCTCTGGAGTATGTGGTGTTGAAGATAATACAGCATTCATTGCTAATCCACTATCTATATCACGTTGTGATGCTTTAAGCATAATAACTTTTAATTGACGATTCAGTGCTAATATAAGATATTCATGTTGTTTACGTAATGAAACCATTCGCATAACACTATCATGTTGTGTAAAACTATTCACATTTTGTATTGAACATTTAGTATTAGTTGGATCTGATGATTGATTTAAATAGATCCATTTTAAATCAACAGCATTTGTTACACCAGTTTTTGCTGTACCACCTCCACCTCCAATTGCAATCATACCCCAAGATTTTAATGGTTGAATACAATATGGTGGATAAGCCATTTCTTGAAGAAAACATGATGAAGTCAAATTTGATGACATGATTTTTATCTGCAAAAGAAAAATTACTGATTTGAATTTTAGTGTTTTGTTTGTTTTTTTTTTTATCGTCTCGAATAAGTTTTTAAAAAAATGAAGAAAAAAGAAAGAATGTTATGTCTAGATACATAGAGGTATAGAATATTATATATTACACAAAAACCATCAGCACCGTTTTAAAAAGAGAAAAAAGAACGACAAAACCAATTTTATGGTTTTGCGAAACTACGAAAAACTGAATTGAAAAGGCTGGAACCTCTATTTCTCAAAAAATCAATTGAACCACTCATAACAGATTGATGTTGTTGACCAGATGTTGATGGTAAGGAATTAATACGTTCATGAATCGATGGATCATCCGGTATGAGATAATCTATTTGATTAAATAACAAAAAATAAATAAATAAACAAATTTTTTTCTAAAGTTACCTTGTGGTATTGTTTCCCATTCATCACTATTTAAAAGATCAATTACATCTTTTTCAACATCATCAAACCAATAATCAGTAACATAGGCTCGACTTATTTCATTAACTTCTTCTTCCATCATATCAATATATTGTTGAGAATATACAACTGGTTGTGGTCTAATTAAAATAAAAAAATCCTTAGCGCAATCCTTGTCAGATTAAAATGTGAAACATGCTGTATCTTCTCTTGCTAATCACTGAGAGATTGTTTTTGTTCTATCCATCTTAGGACACACTTCTTCATCATCATTTTACTCGATTCCTCAGAAATACAATAAGAAAGTAGTTTAAGCATTAAAACGAAATGCTATTAATATACAGTTTGTGATCATATATCAATGTCTGTGACGCGAGCAATACTGTTGCTAAGGCGCCCATGATGGTCTCTGACTATCGTGTGCCATGGCCCGTGGAAAGATTTAAATTGTTACCTCTATACTTTTCAACAAAACTTTTATATCGTGTTTGATTAGCAAAAGAAATAAATAGAACAAAAAAATAATAAAATAAACTAACCGACTACGGTATCGCTTAAATGTAAGTAGTTTTAATAAATTTTCAAGTGTATGTGTTACATTTGAACTTTCTATTGGTATATCTTGTGATATACAACTAGTAATTATATTTGCATTTAATTTAGCAATATCACCACGAAGACGATCTGTTGTTAAATTATTATTATTGAATTCCCTAGAAAAATTTATTAGGTTTGTTTTTTAATTAGTATAAAATCAAGTGAAATATTAATTTTCTTACAATTGATGTAAACGAAATGGTAAAGCAATATGAAGATAAAATGCAATAACATTGATTAGTTGACAAGCATGTGATAAAGCTGAAAGTACTTCATATAATTCATGAGAAAGTGTTGATTGAAGAGAATCAGAATCAGGAGTTTTATTGTCAACCTCAGTTGTGAGAAGAACTAAAACAAAATAAGAAAAAAAAAACTTTATTTATTCGAATTGAGAAAGATGATATATTATTTAAAAATAATTAAACTACATTTAAATATATCATTGATTAAATGATTTTGTAGTAGAATGCAACTTACGAGGAAGCATTGCCAGCTGCTGAATCGCTTTTTCGATTGATCATGATGAATACAGAAAAGGTGTGTTTTAGTTTTGTTTTCTGATTTTCGATTGTTGAGCTATGAGCATAGAATCACTAGGAGAATCTGGATGATCGAACTTCGAGTTGAAATCTGATCATAAATACGCCTTACAGTCATTAGAAACACTCTAAAGTTTAAACTAGGACATACACTAAATTTTACGATGAAGAAAAGACAATAATTGAAATATATGATGAGTGACGACGGAGAAATATTAGGCGGCGTCATCATACACATGCATTCCATTTAGACATTCTTTCTTTCTGTAGTCACGTGTAACTGCACATGTGTTTCATTTTCCAGTATATTCAGGTATATTCGTTTTGTTTCTCTTTCTTTCTGTATAAATCATATATGTACTCTCCTGTAAATTCGTGTCGTTTCCGCATTATTGTATATTAGTGGAGAGATGGTATTTTAACTTAGGGTGCGATAAGTCCATACAAAGGGTTACTATATTTTGACTAACAATAGATTAGTACTTCAATTACTTTCAAAAAAAGAGCATGCCGATGAATACAATTTCTATTCGTACGGTAAGAAAATAATAACAATTGGCTTCGTAATGCGATAAATTCAAGAATTTTATTATGTGTAGTGACTAGTTGTATTATAATCCTGATACTATCTTGAAATGTCCTAGCAATATCTATAAGTAATTCTAATAGAGTTCAAAGTCACTCATACTCTGTCATACACATAGTCCGATCAGAATGTTAGTAATAATAAAATTACGTAGCATTCAACAATTGAACACAGTAGAGTTCTTAGTACATCAAAAATTTGAATTATTGTTATAGACATAGAAAAAACAAGTGCACTATCCTTTCAACCAATATCAAATGGTTTCAGTTCTAAAACCATTCCTGGTCAATGATTTCGACGTTCGAATTTTTCTAGTTCTAGGAGAAACTAGTCATTAGATTTTTGTTTCGGAGTTTCTCAATCGAAAACAGTTCGTATTTCTTAACATAATTAAATGACTCAATAAAAATATTTCATAAATGCAAAAACAAAATACTTCCTGAAATGAATGAAACTAAGTTGTTATCTAAATAAAATACATACGTTTATCAATTTGATAATCTCCATTAGCTGGTAAACATGAATCAACAATTTGATATCTATCTCCTCCAACACTTGGTAATTCATCATTCTCTGACCAAAAACTATTTGTTTCATCGACAATTGGTTGTTGAGCACTTGATAAAGCTCTTATTCTTGATGCAAGATCTCTAGAACAAAAAAAGAAAAAGAAGTATACAAGTTTGAGTTAATATTAAAAGAAAATATGAATAAGTTTTACTCTTTAATAGATGATACACGTTCAATAGGAAATATATATTTATAAACTTCATTAAGACGTTGTCGACGAATAACATATAATTTATTTTCTTGTTCAATTCGTAATTCATTTTTTTTTCGTATTTCATCATTCGATGAATTTAATACCATGTTGATTTCATGTGTTTTTTTCTTAATTAATTGTATTCTTGAATTTCTTTTTTCCACCCGTTGTTGAGTTTCAGTTTTAGCCTTTTTACCTAAATAATAATATAAATTGAAAAAATAAAATAAAATAAAATAAATATTTTTTTTTTTCTTTTTGTAAATTTCTACCTCGTTCAATTTGTTCTCGTAATCGTATTATAGATTGATTAACAAGATTAAGACGATTTTTTCGTACAAGAATTTCTTCAGACTAAAAAAATAAAATGAATTGATAATGTTAAATATTTTATATGAGAATTTGTTTGAATTGAACAAAAAATAAATTAACGAATATCAATTTCAGAAACCTTTTATCAATAAAGATGTTTCGTTCCGTCGTGCTTTGACTTATTTATTAATTATTATGAATATAATTATCTCAAATTTAAAAGGAAAGCCTCCTGGCTGATCAATTGCTTGTGAGTTAGGATTATGTACATCTTGTAGACTTTAATAAGCTATGAATATCGTGAAAATACTTCGAACGCTTAGCTTATTGATGTGAAGATACCATATGTTGACAATAATTTTTGACTCAATGATATACTTCTGAAAAGAAAAGTAATTATTGAATTTCGATTTGAAACTTGGCACAGATACTAATCTTAACAAAGATCGTTTATTGTGAAAATTTCAAGTCTTTTCATGTGCTTCTATATTGAAATAAGAAAATCGAATGTGGGATGTAACGGATTTCCAAGGAATAAGGGATCTCTGTGTATTTTAACGATATCTCTTTTAAAATCCATTTCTTCAGGCTTCATCTTTTTTTATAAAAGATGTATTTAGATAGAGACTATTCGACGGTCGATGATTCTTTACGATGAAAGAGAGCAATTTGGTGGATGAAAAGCTTTGCACTACAGTCTGCTGAAATATCTAATCATTTTCGACCAAGTAACATTAAATGACGCTCAATATATCTAGAATGTTCTTTCACTACTACTAATATAATGAAATGAGACCTTCAGAACAGATTGAACATTTCAACAGGCAGTAGTACGAAGCTACAGGCTCATCAAGTCACATAATAGTAGTATCAAGATAACTTCCCTTCTTTCATCGTCAGTTTCAAATCAAAATTCAATAATTAGTTGTCCTTGTAGGAGTTCAAATACTGATATCGGAATGAGTGTTTTTTTTTGTTCATATAATAATCGATTATCAGTTCTATGAAACACCATAATCGACTTTTTAAAATAAAATGATTCATTTTTAAGTATGTTCAGTTATTTAAGTATGACCAATTTTGCCTCTATTCGTTGACTTTCATACAAATTCTAATATAAAAAATTTGAAGCGTTGTGTAATATGGTAATATACCTAGCCGTAATAGTAAGAGGATACTTAAGCCCGCCTAGACTCTTATAATTAATATGTAATCATACGATCATCGTTTAAATCATCTACAATTTTCATAATAAGATCGTTCATCGCAGTTTATTAAAACTCTTTCTCAGCGACTCATCTGATTCAAACCGAGCAAAAATGGCCTTTACATCAATAGTAGTGCGAGCAACTGTCACTGTCTAATGTTTTTTCTCTTCTAATAAACTTTTAAAGTCTTTGTAAAGATTTTATACTTTACCATTTGACGTAGTCGAATTACTGGCTCCATTTTTGTTTGATAGCTAAAAATAGAATATAATCTTACATTTTGTTATTTATAGTAAACATTAAAACTTACTCGGCTTGTAATATCTTTTTTTCTATATTGAATTTTTTCAATAAAAACATTCGATCAGAACATCTAAAAAAAATATAATCGACTAAAAAAATTCGAATATAATATTATCTGTTATTACTGTAAATGAGCTGGTGTATTAATTGAATATTTATTTGAATATTGCTGAAATTCTTCATAATCATTTGAATTTAACATATTTATTAATGTTTGTCTTCGTTTATTTGAACACGTATCATGTTTTGATGGACAAAATCGACCTGTATTAACACATTTTGCACATGTTAATGTAGCATCGTCAACTATTTTTCGACATAAACAACATTTATATGATGATATACTTGTTTTTATATTTTCATGTATATTCATTGAAACTGCAGCTAAATGATCATCATTATGAATATCAAGATTTGAACGAATATTTTCTTTATAAGTTGAAAGTAAAAAATTATTTGGTGCAATTGTTTGTGTCATTACATTTAATGGAGGTGAAAGTAAACCATTTGAATTTGGTTCATCTTCACTATCCATATTTATTTTCTATTAGATCTAAAACGATAAAATATATTGTAAAATAAGCATTCATAGATATTCGAATTATAATGGGAAAACGTAATATCACAATATTATTGCAGAAAAAAATAAATTATGACTAATAATATTAATAACAAGAAGAATATGTCAATATTATTTTGTAGCATTGATCACAGGAAAATGAGTAAAAAGTTGAGTTATTGTCGAATGTTTTTTACCAATATTTGAATTGTTAGATAAATATTCTTGACGTTCTTCATTAGTTCTTCGTTGACCAATTGGTTCACCCATACGAACAAGTGTTTCCATAGAATTATCGGCATTATGTCGTAAATCATCATCCCATTTTACCATACCGGCTTTGAATACAGCAACTATAGTACTACCACCATAAGCAAAATAACCTACATAAAACAACATAAATTCTTTAATAATTAGCTTAAGTAATTTTCCTTATCACTATTTTAGCATATGTTTCAATTTATCTGTTATTGTACTTTTCCTCATTCACCCAGTATATTCCATTAGTTCTATAATGTATTTTTGGCGTCCTACAGAAATTTTGGTTCTGTCACTATACATAGAGAGTGTTTGTATGCAGTGGAGGTCGCTAGAGTCAATGCTATGTCCTGATAGTTTTATTTTTTCTCATTTACTGTAACAACACATTGTCGGAACTGTATTAATTTGCCTAGATATTCACCTTAACTTCATAATTTCTACATTAACATGAATACATGACACAATCTAAATCGTTATCAATCAATATTCTCATATCTTACCAAGTTCATCTCCTTTTTTAATTTTTTGATTAAGTTGAATAGTAAAATTAACTGACCCAACAAGTAATGCACCAATAGCAACAAAAGCGACTTTTTCAAAAGATTCATTGTCAATTGTAATTATTGTCCGTTGGTTTTTTGTTAAAACATCTATTTTTTCTTTAATTGCAATTGGATTAACAGTATAATACGTTCCAATTACTGTTCTCATATGAGAACCAATTCTTCCCCCAATTGGTGAATGATATCGATGATAATCAACAGGTGCTAAACGAAATATGGCTATAGAACCACCATCAAATTCATTTGCTAATTTTTCATCATTAAATAATTGTTTAAGAGAAAAATTACGTCCTTTTATCCAAATACGTGTTGCATCATTTATATTATCAAATATAATTAAACGACAATCAGCAGCCGAAACAATTATATTTGGATCATCTTGGCCAGCTATTATTCTAGCATTTGGTTTTAATTTTCGATAAAAAAATTCATTAAATGTTTGATAATCAGATATATTTGGGAGAAGTAATTCATTTAAATTAATTTGATACATTTTAACAAATGCTGGTATATGTTTAGATGATTTAGGATCATCAAATGCTTTACCTAAACGTGTTGTTTCACGAGCAAAAAAAGCTTTTATTGCATTTGTATGTAATATTTCACGTTGAACAGGACCACTAAATAATAAACGCATACCATATTTATGATATGATGGCATTTGTTCAAATGTTAAACGATTTGTACGACGATCAAGAACTTTGAATGCATATTTAACACCTTCATTACCTTCATAATTAAAAAACTGTCGAGGTAATTCGTGTTCAAGATGTTGTTTAATTGACTCTTGTGTTGGTACAATTGAACGAAAGAAAAAAGCATACCAATCTTTTGGTACATATGTATGTTCAAAAATATTTCCAGTAGCAGCTGGATCATCTGAACATGTTTGATCGATCATATCAGAAAAAGCTGTTTGACATTGACGCATTTCTTCATCATTAATTGGTGGAAGTTCAGGTTCATCGTCTGGTAACAACGATAATTCTTCATCATTACTTGCTGAAGTTATTTCGTAACCAGTTTGATTCATTTAACCTGCAAAAGGTTTTATATTGCTCTGAAATATAAGAAATTTTTTTTTCTCTATATATATGTAAAACAGAGTAATTAACTTTGTAAGATGAAGTAAAATGGGTCTGTTTCTTCCGTTTAAATATTTTCACTATATTCATCGTCATATGATGACTATATGAAGAAGAAAAAAGCTACTTTTCCTTTCGTCTCAAGTCTATAGTAAAAAAAAATAAATTTTCATAATCTTTGAGATTTCTTTTTTTTGAAAAAAAAAGTCACGTTTTACAATAAATAGATCAATTCTGTTGTGTTTGCACAGGATGCAACGTGTGCGTAATGAAGAGAAAAAGAAACAAAACATCAAGAGAAGAGTAAAAAACAAACACTAACAACAGAAAAGAAAAAAAAGTATATCTTTTTTCATTTTTTTTTTAAACAAAAAAGACAAGAACACATCTGTAATAATAATAATAAGACAAAAAAAGAGAAGAAAAAGAGAGTCCATAAACAACTGAACTGACATAACTACACAGAATATATAAGTTTTATATCGCTTATTCGCATCATTTTATAATCCAAGAGATCAATTTAAAACACAAACAAAAAAATACGAAGGACCGGATCGGAATTTTTTTTTTTAAAAACAAAAACAAACAAAAACTTAGAACTCATTCGTGGAGAACTTGAGCGATGTGTTGCTAGAAACATTATCATTCCGATAAACGAACAAAATAATATGAGACAAAAATGCAGCACCTATATAGGAAACTTAGACTAATCTTCATATTTATATACTGTCTTAAAATAAAAGAAGAAAAAATCAAGACAAGAGTTTAATGTATAAGTGCTTGTTCAGATGGTGTTGGACATCTTAAGGAATTTGTTGACGATGATGATACAAGTGCTGCTGTTGTATTTGTTAATTCGGCACATAGATCATGAAAAAATTGTTCTGTTTCTTCAAGTGTTGTCGTTTCAGATAAATGATTATTATTATTATTATTATTGTTATGATTATTATTTTCATTTAGAATTAAATTTTCTGTTGAAATTTTTTGTCTTCGTTCAGCACCAATTGCACGTTTTAATAATAATGTTACATCAGTTTCTTGTTCAATATCCATTGTGTCACATGTTGAATCATTTGTTTCATTATTACTTACAACAGTTACTATATCAGAATCAATATCCATATCAATTTCATTAGAATCACAATTTTCATTTAGATCAAGTATCCATGAACTGTTATTTGAATCATTATTTGTTAATAATTGCTGTTCAGAATTGATTATTGTTGATACTGGTTCATTTTCAATTTTTTTCAAAAAACGCCAAACTAATAAACGATTTCGTAAGGATGCTTCAATAGGACGTTGACGCTGACTTATTGTTGAACGTTGTAACTAGAAACGAAAATTTTAAATTATTAGTATTTTTGTTTTGTTTTGTTTTTCTCTTTTGTTTTTTTTTTATTTGACACACCTTTTCATATGATAATAAAATATACAATTGCGATAAATCAGCTGGATTAGCCATAGTCATAAGATTTGTAACTATCTCTAACAAATGTAAATGGAAAATGTCAGATTTTTTTTTGTACTTGCTTAAATACAGGAAAAAAAAGGAAGGAAATATAAATAAAGAGAAAACGTAGGTGGAAGGAAATTTTTTGATGAATCATCATTCAGATAGGCACAAGACCTTAACTTAATCTAGAAAAAAAGAGAATGATGGAGATATAATAAACAAGTAAACAACAAAATTTTATTAAATATAAATGTATGTTTTTATTTTTATATTTATTAATTTGATGAAAAAATAAAATGTAAACGATTTTTTTCGATAAATAACTATTAGATAATGCATCTATGCACTTTGATGATGTTTGGTTCCTATGAAAATGATATGAAATGTACATTTAAAATGGCGATTGGTTTGCTTTCTACACTCTAAAAAATGCCATGCGTCTTACAAGACGGTGCATCCAGCTATGTCTACTTTAGACGCATGTTAGATGTCTGATATGTCTTATTCTTGAGACGCACGAGTGTCTAAAATTGGTCATCCGTTGACGCTTGAACCGTTTAAATTAGAAGTGAATCAACCAATCAGCGTTAGCTCGAGCGTCTTACTAAGACGCTTCAACGTCTTGATTTTTTAGAGTGCGTAGATATTAAACGATTAACAAGGTATAATCGAAATAATAATGGCAATGAATAATTTGTTGAATGCACCAAAATTAAGATCTTAATAAATGAATACATTTTCAACAGAAACAACCAAGCTTTTATAGTTTTATTATGTAGAATTTCTACAAGATTAGGATTTTTTTCTGTAATTATACTCAAGATCAGAACGTAGGATATCTTATCACTCGATTCGAGTATTTCTTATCTCGATTCGATTCTGAATGGATTCCAATCTCGTTCTCATGGTTTCCAAGTGTAACACGATGAGCTCTATCGATTCCAGGGGTCTTTTCCCCTCATACGCCCTCCTTATCCCCCAAAATTCCTCCAAACCTGCAAAAAATTCTAAAATTGCCAGAAATACTCTAGCCGATTCGCTTCCAAGCCGATTCCAATTTCATTCTCATGGTTTCAAGATGTAATTCGACGGGCTCTATCGATTCCACGGGTCTATTTTATTACAAGACCCTTCCTTACCCCCAAAATGCCCCAAAACCTGCAAAAATGCTAAAATTGCCAGAAATACTATTGCCGATTCGCTTCCAAGCCGATTCCAATGGAATTGATGATGATTCTAGATAGATTTCAACTCGCTCTATCGATTACACACCTCATTCATGAATTTGGATTGTGTCTGTGCTTAAAAAGTTGCGAATCAGTTGATTGTTGGTAACCAATGATGTTTAAAAACGAAAGTTGTTGCACTTTGCAGGTTTGTATGTTATTATTAGGAAAACAAAGAATGATTACAATATAGAGCAGAATTTTTGATGGAATTTATCGCAAAGAAAATAAAATTAATAAATAAATTAATAAGTGAAAATTGTACTAAAAAAGAAAATATTTTTTTCACTTTCTTAAATCTTGAACGATAAAATTAGTATTATAGAAATTAGAGAGATGATCAATTTTGTAAAGAAAGAATGTATGATTATAATTTCCATGTCAAAATATATTTGATATGTTGCTAATTGAATTACATTACATTTTGAATAATAAATTGTATATGTTAGTTAGTTAGACCCGTTACCGTTTCCGGTGTAGGGTGAGAAGAAAAGCCAACAGTACACAAAATACAAAAAAAAAGATAGCTACTAATAGAGTTTATGTTTTTGTCTTCTTGACGACCGTATTGTTTGAACTCGACTGACGATGAGAACAGGAGATCAGGAGACCACCCTCCGGTAAACCAGTTTAAATGGACTCCGTCATAAACCATACATTCACAAAATTCAGAAGGTGCCTTACAATCATTTGAAGGTCCTTTCCAACATTTAAACAATCATTATTTAATCCTATTGTTCTTGCACCAAACTTGAGCATTAACACACGACTTTACATGATTCGTAATTCCTTGAGGTTTAAATTGCGTTACATAACCAGGACACACATAATGATTATTTGTATTTTTAACAAGAATTTCTGTTACTTTTCTTTTGATCACTCCGTGAGATGCAGCCAAGTCATCATTTCTTCGATTTACAGCTCTTTGTTTATATTTGTAGATGATTTCTTTAATGTTTCGATGTGCAGGTCTAGTCTGTACATTTTTGTTAATTAATTCTCTCCAAAGATCTTTGTTTACAGAATCTTTTCTCCAATTTTTAATCTGACAGTATTCAATATCCTCTTTCACTTTATCCACCCACCTTTTCCTAATGCCGATGTTACCAGGCCGTTTCTCTTCTGGAAAGTAAGAAAAAGTGATCTTTTTCACTACTGATGGTTCATTATCACTGTTCACCATTCTGTTGGCATGGTCAAACCACCTCAATCTGTTTCGACGTAAAATTCTTTCAATCGGTGGCTGTCCAGTGATTTCTAAAATTTTATCGTTTGACATACGGTCACCTAAATTGACGCCAATAATTATTCTAAGACACTTCATATAAAACGTGTTAATTCTTTGTTCATGTGTTTTAGTGATTGACCAAGTTTCACTTCCATACAGCAGCACTGGTAGTACGCATGCTCTATATATTCTCAATCTAGATTTAATTGAGATCGTCTTTCTGTACCAGATAATACTGCGTAGCATATTGAAAGCTGTGGATGCTTTCACTAACCTTGCGTTGATTTCTTCATCAGGTTTTTGATCTCTTGCTACACCACAACCTAAATAAGTAAAGAATTCTACAGTTTCTACCTTCTGATTTCTAATATTAATATTAAAAACAGGTTGATCAGCTTCATGGTTGTGTATAATTTTGTTATTTTGATCAACTTCTAAGTGTTTCAACGTCATAATATACGTTTTCTTCACACTCATTGATAACCCGTATTCTTGAGTAATTTTTTCAAAAATTTCAATAAATGTCTGTAAATCATCAGATGTCTCACACATGACGACTAAATCGTCTGCGTACATTAGAGCCAAAATGTCAAAATTTGAATACTTTTCTTTTGTACCGTGAAAAAAATCATTACTTTCATAAGAAAATTTTACACCTGTCACATCTGCTTCTTCGATAACCTTCCTAATGATAAAATTAAATAAAATATTGAATAAAATTGGAGAGGGGATGCCTCCTTGCATTACACCATTATAAATTTCGAAGCTATCCGAGAAATCACCATTAATTTTAACCTTTGCTTTTGAATTTGTATAAAGCATTTTTAGAAGATGGACTAGTTTTTCTGATATTCCATATTTTCTGCATACTTTCCATAATAGTTCACGATTAACAGAATCGTACGCTTTTGATATATCAATAAAACGCATAAATAAGGGCTTGTTAAATTCTCTACGTTTTTCCATACATAATTTTAATATAAAGATTTGATCAATTGTAGATCTATTAGATCTGAAACCAGACTGTGCTTCCAATAATTGGCGATCGACCAGGAGTTGAATACGATTTAAAATAATACGAGAGAAAGTTTACTTGTCACACTGAGAAGTGAAATACCTCTGTAATTGTCACATAGTTGTTTGTCACCTTTTTTAAATAATTTAATTAAAACTGCTAGATTCCGTTCCTCTACCATTTCCTCCTGTTTCCATATATCACTGAAAATTTCATGTAACCACTTGATAACTGGTTCACCGCCGGCTTTAAGAAGGTCAGCAGTAATCTCATCGTTACCTGGAGCTTTTCTTGACTTCATCTGATTCAGAGCTTTTCTTACCTCAGGTATTGTAGGTTGAACATTTTGTCGTTCTTCTTCTTTCTTTTCTATTCTTTTTATTTTAATTTGATCAATTAATTGAGGATCCACTGCTGATGGAACATTAAGTAAACCATCAAAGAATTCTTTCCATCGTTCTAATTGATCAGTTGAATTTAAAATCAATTTTCCATGTTTATCTTTAATAGGCATATTCTCCACTCTCTTTCTTTTACCACTAAGTCGTCTAATAATATTAAATGCATTTGCTGGATCATTTAATTTAATAGAAGACTCAATCTCTTCACATATTTCATCCCAATATTCTTTCTGACATTTATCAATTTTGATCTTTGCTAATTTTCTTAAACGTTTATATTTATTAGCATATTCAATTTCTAAATTTGTTCCTCGGTGATTTTGCCAATTAACAAAAGCTGTTGCTTTCTTTTCTACAATTTCTAATATTTCATCAGTAAGCCATTCTTTACGTTTACGAGTTTTGTTCTTATCTATTTTAAAATTTTTTTCTGCATTTGTTTTCAGATGTTCCACAAATCGCTCGTATTTTTCATCAATACTAGTTGTTTTATCTGTTGCATCGGAAAGTGTTGGAATGAGATCTTTTTGAAATTGTTTTAATGCATTGTCATTTTGCATTTTTATTGGATCATAAACTACTTTCTTCTGAACTAATTTCCTTCTACTTTTAAAGTGTAGTTTAATTTTTATTCGCATTAAATGATGATCTGTACCAATTGCACCAGCAGCTTTTCTATACATACGACAATCTTCGATACTCGATCTAAATTTCTTATTTACTAATGTATAGTCAAGCATATGCCATTGTTTATTTCCTGGATGCATCCATGACGTTTGATGTACTAATTTGTGTTTAAAGAATGTGTTCGTAACTATAATATTATTAATTGTACATAGATCAATCAACTTTTCTCCATTTTCATTTGTAATATCAACTGTGTAAGGACCAACACTATTACATAAATTCTGTTGTTGTTGTTGTTTTATCCCTTCCACTCTTGCATTAAAATCACCCATGATAATATACATATCTTCAGTTGGAATTCGATTTATAACATCTTGTAAATCGTTATAAAATTTTTGACTAGCATCATTCATTTGGTTGTTAGTTGGATTCACAGGAGAGTAAATAGAAATAATAGTCAAATTTACAAATAAACATTTCAGTCTAATTTTTACGATCCTCTCGCTCACTGCTTCCCACTCCGAACCAGAGTCTTTCCATACCTTAGCAGCTGATTTGTCCAAACAGATAGCTACTCCATGAGCATTTCGAGTTTTATTTGCTGATGGTAATCCAGAGAAAATCCATGTAAAGTCATTTATTAATTTTACGCCACAATCATACATGCACGTTTCACTCAATGCAGCAATTTGAATACGGTATTTTTGTAATTGTTTCATAATAAGTTCCTTTTTTGATTGTTTGATACATGTTCTAACATTCCAGCCTCCGAAGAAGACACTGTGATGTGCGTTCGCGCATTTGTTTTTCTTCTTTTCTGTAGCAAGTTGGGTTTAAAGTCTGACTGACGAGTTGCTAGCACGACCGTCCGACAAATTGGCTACCGGCAGCCCAGGGTCGCCTCCCCTGTGTGAATTAAAAATTCACCCGACAGGCTAGTCTCTGGTAGAGTCTAATTTATTCTTCATGCTTCTTTCTTATTCATCTTTTTTTTGTTGGCAGGCACATACGGCCTCACCACTTTACGTATGGACAATGGAGAAAAGTTCGAACTGCCGAAACAAATTATACAGTCGCAACGGTCACATACTCTTGTAGATTACAAGAAGTACTGTGACGAAACTGGGTTTGAGAGTCTAGGAAAGAGTAAATTGTACGATATAATCGATAGCATCAAACCAGCACAACAACGAACAGTGGCTAGGCTTGATGAGTTTGTTGTCGAAGGCATCGAAGCATGGCGATCTCTCTCAAATAACGGAAAAGAATTATGATCATCGATATTGAAATCAAACGTATTTCTATTTGTAGTTATTGTCGAGACAATGCCAATTCCTCAAGCTGATCGAAAACGTTTGCTAAAACAGATTGATATGGCTGAGCAATATCAAAAAATCAGGCACAGTGGTCGCTGTTCTGATAATGCGGAATGCATCACTCATTGTACCACGTTTTGTCTCTCTGATTCTAAATGCACTGAGCATCATTCAAATTGTAATCATGCGCATACGGCACACTCTCCTGACTGTATCAATACTATTGTGACTCTCGAGGAGATCACTCAGAAAATCCAAAAGATTGCTAACAAGGGCATTCAACGCGAAGCCAGGTTTGATTTCGAAAATGCATCGGAGCATATTGTTGAGTGGTCACGCCACAACCTTCGCGCTGCTCGACAAGATGCTGAGAAGAAATCGATTATTTCGCAAACGGACGAAGATGACGCTTTCTGCACATTTGGCTGGAATCAAAAAATATTGCCTCAAGAGCATCGAGAGCCTCAAAGTGCATATTTTGGAAAAAAGGAATGTCAGTGCTTGTCGGCTCGTTCTCTTGGAAAGATCCAGTCCCGAGACTTGCGAGAACTACCATCACTACGCCAAACCTTTCTCCTCCTACGTATTCTACTGAATCATATATTGTTGCTATAACTGATGCCGCACAAACGGAACTCGACACGCTTAGTGCTGGTGAGATCATTACTAAACAGTTCAAAACAGATCATCCTCATATTAAAACACTCCACAAACGCACAGACAACGCGGGTAATTTCTCATCACACGCTACACCCGAAGTCGAGAAGCTGATCTGCGAACGAGTGAGTTGTTTTCTGAATTATTTAACTTTGATTGTATCGTACTCCATAGCTTGGCATTGAATTATTGACGCGCGATTACAGTGAGGTTCAAAAGGGTAAACATATTTGTGATCGGGTATGTGGGGTGGCCAAAGCTCGAATGTGGTNGGCCAAGACATTGTAGTGAGGAACAAATATGATTATGTGAAAAAGATGGAAGCCATTCTTCAAGATAAGCAAACATTTCCCTCAATTGATCATGATCCAACTATTATCAGTGAAGATCGATTGATTCGAACGTTGGTGAGATTGAAGAAAGAAGGATTCATCAACAATGTCGAATATATATAATTTGTCAAGACGAAAAGACAAATGCTTACAACGTATACTAGAGCGTGGTGCATCAAAAACTGCATTTGATGAATAGATTAATCAACAACATTGTAGTATTGAAAGTGATGAATACAACAACACAATTGGGTCCACAATAGCAAGAACCGTATCATGCGTAGACAAAGTCTACAAACAATCAAGAAAAACGAACAGCCCCATCAACGGTAACAGAAAAAACTATCTCTTCTCGCAAATACAAGATTTGTAAGAGGAACGAATACACTCGTGCATTGATTGTGAAGCACGTAAATACTAATGGGTGTATTATGGGAGCAGTACTTGAAATAAAAAGATCAATTAAACAGCTAATATTGAACATTGATTAATTATGTGCTATTACAAGTCACATGGATCAAGTATTTTATTTAATTGTTTCCAGTTTCGCTGAAGCGAATACATATCTTCAGTAAATTATTCAATCATCACAAGCACAATAGAAGTTGTTCATTTTTCTTTTTGGTCGCTTCGTTTCTTATATTTCATATCATCGTTTTTGTCATATACATGGTTTTACTTCGTTTTTGTTTTGATTTTTGTTATTATGAAATAGTTTTGTAATATAAGTGTTCTGAAATAGCTTCATCACTTTTTTAAAGACATCTCTTGGGTGAAACTATTAATCACATAAACCCACTTTTATTTATTTATTCATTAGAATAAGTTACTAAAAGTATTTGCTAGAGTGTCCGGGTGTAGGTGTAGATTTGGGCCTTATCCTAGTTTACATCGACACCGGCACCCACACCCTCTAATACGCTCTGATAAAAAAAAGCAATTCTGCATCGAATGGATCTATATTCAATGAATCTCAATCCGATCTTAAAGGAGTTTTAGGTCAAAAACTGGTTTTCAAGGCTTACAGAGTGCTTCAGATCTTTTTTATAATCTGAGTATTTTCTGAAGAAAACGTGATATTCGTAATCCGCACATCTAGCGCTGTCGAACTATAAAAACTTCTAATAGAATGACGATAAAAAAACATTTTCGATACCGGCGGGGTGGGAGTTAGGTGTGAAAAGGGAGTTGTGATAAAATAAAAAATAAACTCGTGAAAAATACTCAGAGCTGAATGCTGATTCTCAAAGTAATAATATAAGTTTCAGATCCGTTGAGGCACCTCCTTTATTTGGTAACGGCATCCGCTGTTAACAATCATCACATGAAATCGAAAGTTTCCAGGTGTCACCGTCGAATAGTGAAGTCAGAAGGGGTCAAATAGAATGCAATGATAAACCGTGAAATTGTTTAACAATATTCGTTTCTTAGTGGAAACATGTCTTTGTAATTATGTTAAGAACTGAAGAAAGTTATGGATCCAGCTCAAAACCAAGTTGCAATTCATGATATTTATGACATAGTTGAGTAGTCGCCTCTGTATACGGTTTATATCGAATGAGTAAACGAAGATTAGGATCGCGGAACCAACGATAACTCATAAGGACCATCGAAAAAAATTTGACGATGTTTATTTTGATGATCTTTATTTCGATGAAATTCATTTCGAAGATCTTTCTTTTCGACAATGTTTGTTTCGGCGATGAGCATTACATTCCTCAGGTTTGGTACATATCTATTGACATTAGAATCCTGCATCAGACTTCAAAACCTGATTCTGACTCCGACTCTGTTGCAGTCATAAAAATATTTTTCGCAGTCGGAGTGGATGTAAATTATAGAAACTCCGAAAACCCTGTTTTATTCTTTTCGTACGTAGCATTTATTTTAGAGAATTGTAAGATCAAGTAAACAAAAACTTTCAAGTCAATAGCCAGATCAAATGAAATAGAAAACACAAATGAAAGAAACCATCTACACTTAATTAACTTGCATAAGTGATTATTGCGAAAAGAAATATCAGCATCGTCCAATATCTTCATTTTCGTCATTATGTGTATTGTTGCCATCTTGATATGGTCTTAAAGAAAACCCCAAATTTCTTTTTCGATCGATCAGTTTTGGTTCTCAAAGAGGCCACAAACCGATTTGCATGACATTTTTACAACAAAACGAGCACCGAGAATAAGGAGGCAGGTGTTTGAAGAAAAAAATTTTGAAATAGGTTTTCATGTTTTTTTTCTGTAAAATTCCTGTTTTCTGGATAATATCAGACTGAGACTTTGATCACAAATGCTTGAAACTATTCTCCAGAGGTAAAATCGATCGTTTTCATTTAGGACCTTCGTATCCAGATTTATGAAGTCTTGAATGCCGCTACTCCAACTTTGGATCTGAACTATTAAATATTCTTCTAATAAAAAAGCCAGATTTTTGAAAAAGTTTCAAATTATCTCAGGGATATAATCCAAGATATTTCTAGAAAAACTTTCATCCGTCTTGGACCCAGTTAGACGAAGATCGTAAGAGAGTTGCATCTGGTCGCTTGGAAAACTAGAGTTTTTCCGAAAAAGCTGCAAAAATCTTGTTTAAAATCTCTTCTCCTCGAGCAGGTCTCTTCTTATTTTACATTCTCTATGCATAGTAACAAATTCAAACAGATTGGTTGAATCCTCTTTGAGAACCAGATACCACCGAAAAACAGGAGAAGGCACCCCTAAAATACGTAACCTTGCTGCACAGATAAGTCGATACTAATTTATAGGAAGAAAAATTTCGGATTTTTTCGGATTCGGAATCGATGTAAAACAAAGAGCGACTCCGTATGGCTCTAATTGACACCTATATATTCTCCAAGATTTAAAGAATAATTTTATCCATTTGCATTATGAAAAAATAATATGTAATGTACAGGAATGAGTTACCATGACTACTTAATATTTAGGTTTTCCTCAAAACTACATCCATAATAGTTACTTGAACTTTTCACTTCTGAAATTAACGAAACATCAACGAGAATAAAAATTGATGCCTTATCTTCGCCCTACTCAATTAGTGCATTATAAATTCTGATCTTAATATTTTTTTTGACTGAGATAAACTAGCCTAATATCCGACAAAACCCTTTTGAAATGGCAACAGTAACATCATTTTATTGAAACAAACAACAAAAAGAAACGGAAAAAAGTTCATATTCAAGAAAATAAAACAATTGAGAGATTAGTCCCGATTAATCCTGTTCGACAACATTGAGATATTGACCACCTTTTTCCCCCTTCAAACCATTGCTTGTCGATTATAACTGGTAAACCAGAGAATGATAATAACAACTAAGAAGCAAAAATAAAATTAGTTGTTAATAAAAATATCACAAAATAATTCATCTATGAAATCCACAGATGTAAAAAGTAGAATGGAAACGTACTTCGCCTGAACAGTTTTCGACAAGGTTTACTTTCATTTATCACACTATGGCATTGGATCTATACACAAGCTATAAAGTGTACATTGATTTATTTGTTAAATAAGACAATTTTTGATATATAGAACAGCATTATAAAACACAATCCAGCCTAATCACTTTCGATGCTTTTGTTTGTAAAGAGCGTCTTTTATTGCTTCTTTTTTCAACATATCGAAGGATCTGTCATTTACTAGTGCAAAAAAACATATTAAATTCAATATTATCATTACTGTATTTTTCTCTTTATTAATGATATTACTAGACAAAGTAAATCTAGTTTGAGCATGTATAATCAGCCATTAACAGTATTACCTGATGAAAATTATTTTCCTTTGGTGACTACCACTATCAAAGTTAGATAGTATATTTGAACTCGAAAATCGATCCAAAGATCACAATTATCCGTGCTACTTAAATGAAAAGTATGTCATGTAAGATTCTCTTTTATCGTACACAGATGCTCTTTTGGTTCTACCTAGGAAACACTACGAAGAGACTTACAGTGGGCAATTAGGTGGACATGATCCCAAGTTCTATTTTCCAAAGTTTAAATATTGAAATGAATACGTCTATGGTTAGTCTATCTTACCTCAAAATTAGATTTCTAGAAATCAAGTTAAACCCTAGAAAAGCCAATTATCAAAAAATTGTTCATAAATCAGTAATTATATGGAGACCATTCCTTTTATAAACTTATTAAAATATTTTAAAATGAAAAACTATCTAAAACGAATGATTGGTCCATAAGCTTTATTGTGTGAAAAATTGTTTCGTTTGAACCAGAAATGGAATAGAAAAAGTGATTGCTCAGCCGAAAATAGGTCGAAAAATCGATCATATCGTGTTTGTGCACGCTACAAAGACTTTCAATTCGATTGAGCTGAAATTTTCGCCGATTATTCCTTCATGTGTGATTTATCGTTGATCGTAGTGCCATGCTGCATCAGTGAACACAAGCAGAGCGAGAGATTTCTCGAAAAAACAGATTTTTGCCGCGGAGCCGCTAGTTTTGCGAATGAGAGTACATTTTGACACAAACTAAGTTGATATTCGAAATCAACTAACCAAGAAATATGTTGCTTCATTCGAATGGTTAATAGAAACACTATCTTGTTTTCTTTTCTTTTGGTTGTATTAATTTATATCGTTTCTTAATTGTACATAATATTCTTGATAATGATAACTTAGTTGATCAAAACGTCGAAATAGTTATTAACAATTTCAACATTTTATTATTTTGAGAAAACTCGCTATCGTCTTTTCATTTATCTTGAGTAAAGTATCTTATAATTGCTTATATTAAAATCAAAGTACAAAAACAGGGCTGTCAGCTTAGGTGTACAATCCGTTGAAAATCATGTATAAAACTACTTTTCATTTCAAATTCTATAGCAACTATTAATGCCTTCTCATTGTTTTTATTTTAATACACTGTATTTGAACTTTCAGTTATTTATCCCAAAACAAAAAAACAAATTGTTTGCTAATAACAATGCAGTCATTCATTAGTTTACTCAATGAGGATTCATCGCTTCTTGTACATTAATTTTATCTTTAACAAACGAACACCCGACGTCTTAATCACCTTTACAAAAAGTTAAATCCTAAATTGTTCCTTCTCAATAAAATTTGAGCTCAGAAAATAAAAGAAAAACAATCAGATTGTGCTATTATACTTAGATTAAGAGTCCAAGAGCCTATTCGTTCATACTTTTGCACTCATAAAACACAAAGCTCACGAAGCACCCTTTTCAGGTGTCAACTCGCTTTTCTACGGAGACGATGCTCATTTGATGAGTACCAGTAATTTATAGAATGGCCTAGAACGATTTAGCTTTTCCGAACCTTCGTTCTTGAGATATCGAAATTTTGTTGGATTTTTCTACAAAAACTTGTGATCACTTGGAAAAATGACTTTCAACTTCAAAGTTTGTATGAACAAAGTTCTCACTGAGATTAGTTCTTTGAACAAGTTGTAACTTCTCTAGTATCTCCTATCCTGAGATATTTAATACTCGAAAATCTTTTATGCGCAACAGTAAATTGTTTTTACCTCCAGAAAGGAAATACTAGAAAAGCTAAAACTTTCATAATCCACTAATCTCATTGAGAAATTTGTTCATGCAAAGTTTGAAGCTGAAAGTCTATTTTCTACATGACCGCAGCTTTTTGTAGAAAGCCTAGTCAATTTCGATATCGCAAGAACGAAGGTTTGGAAAAGCCAAATCGTTCTAGACTATTCTGTAAATTACTAGTACTCATTAAATGAACAATCATCTCGGTCGCTAAGTAATTTAGCATCTGAAGATATTTCCTTTTAAGATATATTTATACGTTGGAAAAAATACAATGACATGTAAAGAAGTCAATAAATTACATTATCTTTCATTCACCTAGAACGATCAAAGAATTAAATATTTACCATTGATAGTAAAAAAGCTGACTTCGATTATATGCAAACATGTTAATAACATCAATAAACCTCACAGATTCTTTTTCCCTGCTGAATAACATTCGATGTTTTATCTTTCACTTATCGGCAGTTGCTCGTTTTCTTTTTTTTTCTCTCAATTATATGATGTATTGGTTTCATAGAATGAAAATATTCCATAGTTTATTTCGTCTTTAAAAACCTTCGATAACAAAAAATCAACAATTACAATGATCTATTAAATTTTCCGCTATTTACGACAAATATCGAATCATATTTCTTGTCGTTTTTTTTTTCTTTGCAAAGAAACACTCGGTTTTTATTGCTATTTTTAGTTTAACTTTGAATTTATTAATGGATGTCAGACACTTCAAGTGCCTCGTATATCTATTTTCATTCTTTTTATCTGGCAAATTTACATGAATAACTCCTCCCCCTTTTTCTTGTTAGATAGTAAATGTAGTCACTACAACACATGCGTCTATTTATCTTTTCTTTCAAACAATTGTTATGATCATTTCTGAATTATCATACATGCAAAATATTTCACAAAAAAGAAGAAATGCTGGTTTATTGTTCAACGAACGAAAAAAAACCAAAGAAAAAAGAACATAATGCGTCAGCATGAGTTTCTAATAATCGTTTTAAACATTATACACATCTTGATTTAAAAGAGCAGAACTTCTAATGAGAAAAAAAAAGAAAACAAACGAAAAAGTTAGTCGATTTGTACATAAAGAACATAGGTGCAACTGACTCAAAAAAAAAACTTCAGATTTCTAAACACGATGAAATAAATGAGAACGTTTCAATACCAAAAAAGAGAAAAATAAAATAGAATAAAAAATGTCACGTATTTTTAATGTTAAATTTAAACACTTTGATATCCATTACGATAACGTCGACGACGAACAAGATATACAACAAGTACAAGAACAACTAATACCGCAAGACATACACCAACAATAATTGGAATCAAAGTTGAACTTTTAAATATATCCATTGTACAAACTTTTTCTATGAAATAAAAAAGACAGATATATTTCAAAGGTTAATATGATATTGTCTTGATAGAAAAAGGGATTAAGAAAAAGGATAAAAGTTAACTTTACCTGCAGCATAATCAATAAATATAGCCTTTTCATCGACAAATGGTTGAATACGTAAATTTTCTAAATCAATTGATTTAATTGTAACATTATTGTTATCAACTTTTAAGTTATCAATTTTTGTTTTTGTATTACATCGATAAGAATTACTACGATCAGTTACAAATAATGATTCATTTGCTGTAAATACATGTGGACCTTTAACATTCGCACTACAATTGGGAAAATAATCTGTATTACTAATAGTTACAGCACCAAAAACTTGTTTTAATGATGTTTGATTTTTTTCATTAAGACCAAATTGGAATGTTATTGTTGTTAAATTATCTAACATTCCGATTATAAGTGTATGAGCATCAGATAATGAACATGCTCCATCGTAATATTGAAAAGTTTGATTATTCAATGGAATTCTTGAAATATTTGTTTTCTAAAGAAAAATTTTTCAAAGAGATTATTGTTTATAATTAAAGTTAATGATTTACTCCATCTATTTTTAAATATTCAATATTAATCACAAGATCAAATCGAGCAGCAAAACATAAATTTGGACCAGTTTTTGGTAATGTATAATTACCAGGAAGATTTACTCCCTGAAAAAAAACAAAGAATTAGATTGTAAATGCATTACTTGATTGTTTCGTCTTACATTAGTTGATGAAATAAGAATGATGCAAACTAAAAAACAAAATAAATCAATGAAATATTGTTTTTCTATGAAGTCAAAATCTTACCAACTAGAAGAAAGACAGAATTAATTGTTGAAACCATATTTTGTTATGAACGATCTACAAGAGTTAAAGAATTATTTCAGTGGTTGTTTACTCATCACTGCATATGTGTTTCTATAAGGATGTTAAGTTCCATCGACATCTATTTACTAACATTGATAATAGAAAAGAGAAATGCATATTCTTCTTTCCACTATTTTAGTTTCGTTCAGACTGCTGAATACATATATAAAATGACTCAATGATCATATACCTATTTTGCGTTATAAACTAATTTTTATAAGAAAAAAAAAAGAATGAGTCACATCAATATAAAAAATCCAAGCATTTTGTTTTTTCCCTCGTAGAAGAAGAGAGAGAGTTACCTCTACTTTTAATGTTAGTATGCAGAACGCTATTGAGGTTCAAATGAAAAAGAAAAAGAAAAAAGAGAGAGAAATCGACAAAAGGGTTAAAGCGAAGAAAAGAAAGGGTTGAGAACAACGCAAAAAGGTAAATATCGACAATGACAATGAAAACTACACGAAAAAACACTAACGCAAATAAATTTAAACATCGAGCAACGAAACAGAAAAACACTTGTCTATCGCTTTCTTTTCTCATTGAATCATCGATTTTCAATTATAATAAATATGATTAATATATTATTTTGTAATGTACTCAAGAAGAAAAGAAAATGAAATTATCTGGTGCTTCTATACAATACACACCATCCTAATAATTAGTGTATGTAGAATAGCAAACAATAAGCACAAATGTGGGTGAGGGCGATGCATATTGTGTAGAAGTAGCACACAAGACTTGTCAAAGCAGTATGGGAATACTTAGCGAAATTAGCAACACTGCGACCCACATTCTACGATTTCCTCACTTTCACATGTCCTTGTCAATTAAGAAAACTACTGTACAGGCTGTCGTTAATATGAAGAAAAATCGACAGATTCTAAAGATGAATTATTTTGTTTTTTGCAATAAATGTCATAAAAAAAGTCAGCCAGGCTGCTGATCATAACAATGAGTCATTTGACTTTTAACCAATCATAATATATGTTGTTTTTTTATCTGTCACCTATGAAATAAATTTTTGTAAAAATATTTATATCAAAGAATTAATAGATTGATACAAAAATATTTAAAAAAAAATATTAAAATTGAGATTTAAAAAAACAGATTTGTTTGCCGCCCATGTTGATATCTTTGTACTCATGTGCCTCTATATAAGAATAATAATTTCTTCCGTTACAACCTCTTTTCATGCCATTTCTTCCACCCGTGCAATATACAAAGAGAACACGTCGACGATGGGTATTATATAGAAGTCAGCATATCGTCGTGGATCATTTTGGATGGTGGAATCGATCACGGTTATTTTTCTTTTCTTAGTGCTGACGGGGCACAGCTTATTCGAGCATTTCTATACACACTAACAAAGGCATATAAATAGATTCTTATTTTGCATTTGTTTTTTCAGATCACTGTATTGATTTTTATTAGCAAATACAGATACAAAGAATGTTTCCAGGTTTTACGCAAGCAGTAATTTTAGCTGTTGTTATTATTCTTACACAAACAACAAAACATATTCGTTGTGATGATGCATCAAACGTCGATGAAAGTCATGTTCTTTCACTTACAAAAGATACATTTGATGATACTTTAAGAACTCATAAACATTTACTTGTTAAATTTGTTGCACCATGGTGTGGTCATTGTAAATCTTTAGCACCAGCCTATGCTGCTGCTGCTAAACAATTAGCTGAATCTGGTAGTGAAATTAAATTAGCTAGTGTTGATGCAACCATTGAACAAGATCTTGCACAAAAATATGAAGTTAAAGGTTATCCAACAATAAAATTCTTTAGTGATGGTCTTACATTTGAATATACTGGTGGACGTGCACAAGATGATATTGTTAGTTGGTTAAAGAAGAAAACTGGACCAGTAGCTGAAGAATTAAAAACTGTCGATGATCTTAATAAATTAAAACAAGCTAATGATGTTGTTGTTATTGGTGTTTTCAAGGTTGATTATTAATTTTATTTTATTATTTTATATGAATATTTTTGTTTTGAATAGGATATGGATGATGATACTGCTGCATCATTTCTTCAAGTAGCTAAAACAACTGATGGTATTCCATTTGGTATAACATCAAATGCTGATGTTCTTAAAGAACTTGATGTTACTAAAGATACAATTGTTCTCTTGAAAAAAGTATATTTTGTTTTCTTTTGGTTTTAGTTTTCATTTTTATATTTTTGTATATTTAGTTTGACGAAGGTCGTAATGATCTTACATCATCAATTGATGAAAGTTCAATACGTCAATTTATTCAAGAAAATCAACTTCCAATGGTTGTTGATTTTAATGCTGAAGTAAGAAAAAGAAAATAAACAAATAAAATTTATTGATGTTTTTTACTAATATTTAGACAGCACAAAAAATTTTCGGTGGTGACATTAAAGTTCATATACTTTTATTTGCTAGTAAAAAAAGCAGTGATTATGAAAAATTTCGTGAAGAATTTAAAACTGCTGCTAAAACATATCGTGGAAAAGTAAAAAAATATATATTTTTATTTATTTTTCCAACAATTAAATTTCATTATTTATTTATTTAGACACTTTTTGTTTCAATCGATTCTGATGATGAAGAGAATGAACGTGTACTTGAATTTTTTGGTCTTAAAACATCCAATGTTCCAGCTGTTCGTTTAATTACACTAAAAGATGAAATGAGCAAATTTAAACCTGATTCATCAGATATAACATCAGAAGTTTTACTCAACTTTGTTAAAGACTTCTTTGATGGAAAACTTAAACCACATTTACTTACACAAGATATTCCTGATGATTGGGATAAAGCCCCAGTTAAAATTTTAGTTGGTAAAAACTTTTATGAAGTCGCGTATGATAAAAAGAAAACTGTACTTGTCACATTTATTGCTCCTTGGTAAGAATAATTTATTATATAGAAAAAAAAAAAATCTAGTAAAATAATTTATTATAGGTGTGGTCATTGCAAACAATTAGCACCTATCTATGAACAATTAGGTGAAAAATATAAAGATAATGCCGATGTTGTTATTGCCAAAATGGATGCTACCGTTAATGAACTTGAAGATATAAAAATTCAAAGTTTCCCAACAATAAAGTATAAACTTTTATTCAAATGAAAAATTTTCTTGTCAAATCAAATTCTTTTCTAGATTGTTTCCTAAAGATTCTGATGAAGTTATTGATTATCAAGGAGAACGTACAGTTGAATCACTTACAAAATTTATTGATTCAAATGGAAAAGAAGCAGGTCACATTCCTGAAGAAGTATGATTCAAAAGCATTATTTAAATTTACAGAAGAAAATAAATATCTTTTTTTTCTTTTTAGACGGCAGAAGAAACAGAAGAAGCTGATGAGAATGTTGAAGCACCCCATATAGATCTTTAAAATTTATCGTAGTTTAAGTATGAAAATGTTAATCATATAGTGTTACAAAAAAAAAAAATCCTTTTTTTGTCTTTTGTTTGTTGTTTGTCTATTGATTCTTTTTCTTTACAACAGTTATTCGTAGTAAGACTAAAACTAAATCAAACGATAAGAAAGAAACATACATCATATATTCTATTCAAAATTTTTTTTTGTTTATTAACCTCATTTCTTTTACGTTTTTGACTATTTATCACTATATAAAAAAAGCAAAACAAGAATAGGAAAGTCCATAGTTATTGTAATCATTTTTTATCCATTATATATATGCTTTGATGATTATCTAGTTTATTCTCCGGTTGCTGTGTTCTTGTTAACATTTTCTTTATCATTGTTTGTTTGTTTTGTTTCTTTTTTTTTATCCTTGGAATTCGTTGCTATTACACGCGCGCATTTGTTTTGTGCACGTGATAAAAGCGCTCATTGGGAATATATTCACTCATTTTGAAGACGACATCAATAGAAGAAATTTTATATTGTAATCATTTTATGACAAATGAATCGATGATAAAAAAAAATGGGAGCAGTTTTAACAAGAATATTTACAAAATTATATTAATGAGTAAAACTAACGAGGGAGCTACCCGATCTGATACTCGCCGTCTGAGCTCTTATCGGATTTACAAGAAAGCCTTCGTAGCACTAGAAAAATTCTAAAAGGATTCGTGCCAATATATTCTATTAGTCATTCGATTTGTTTATGGAAGAAATTTCAGAGCACAATACCGTTGTTTGATTTCTCGGTAAATATCGAAAGCTGAATAGACAACAATCATAATTCGGTTGCAGAAACTCATGAACATGAATCCTTTTTGAGTTTTTTAGTCTTATCGAGACCATTTTGTGAATACAATATGAACTTAAACAGTGGATATCAAATTCGGGTAGTTTTCTCGTAAGAATCACTTAAAAAAAGATCAATGGGGATATAGTAATGTATTGCATTGTGATTTATCGTAATTGGCTATTTGGGAGTTCTGAATGTAAAGAATAAGTTCATGGTTGATTTTTTCGAGTTTTATGGATTTTGTTTAATGTTTCTATTCTTATAAGATAATTCATAAAAAGCAAGCTTATTGTGTGTCATTACAAACCAAATTCCTTCATGTCTGTTCAATCACGATCAGGAATGTGCGGTATCAATTCTTTTTGACTTCGATCACGGTAAATTGCATCTAGTCTAGAGAAAACCATACCAGAATTCATTCGTATCGCAACTATAGGAATTCTTCAGTACTTATTTCTGAGTTTTTTTAGTTGACACTCCTGAAGTATGTCCTGATTGATAATGTATAAGATAATTTGCTTGAAACCACAGAATATTTTACGATACACTTGAGTTTCGACATCAGTCTCAATATCGTCTCTTTCTCGTAGTCCCACACATATCTAATCACAATGAGTATAAAGCGATTTGTCCATTCGCATAACATATGAACTTTAAATTTGTCAAGTCGTTTTATTACAGCAAAAGAATTGAATAAGATCTATATACAGTACTCATCAAAAGTCCTACTAACAGGTACGAACCACCTAAATTTGATTTTTTTTTGTCTCGAATTTGTACTGTAAACAGAGCTCGGTAAACCTTGATCGCAAGTACCAACTGAAGGTCGATTGGGCTTAATGCACTACATTGATTGAAAAAACACTGTTGTTATCCTTGAATCTCAAAAAGGCTTTTTTAAATACTTTTATCGTTCGCCATTATTTTGAAGTGTTGATATCAGTCATTTTCTGACAATTAAAGCTCCTATTATCTTAGCTGTGTCACAGATATGAGTCTAATCTCTTGTGACCTTGAGAAACAGTGTTGTTACCATCATCTAAGATATCCTTGACATAGGTCTTCGCTACATCAATGGATTTAGTTATGAAATTTTCAGGGAATATTTAATTAGGATAGAAAACTCATTGAAGAATATTTCAATGGAAATTATTGAAGACAGTCAGAATATCTAAAGATAACTTTATAAGTCAAGCAATCTGCAATCATATAACATAAAACTTTTATCAGTGATAGAGACAGCAGTAATCTCTTAAATCAAAGGTTAAATACGGAGATTTTTTGCTAATGCTAAAATATCTTCGTCTGAATAAAATTTTTTGTATTAGTTTTATAGTTCTTTCGTTTGTAGACCGATCAAATCATGATCACGTTGTATTTTTCATCAAAATACAAGATGAAATGACGCGCATTTACATACTTTTCAACTGATAGTGGAACTTTTGACAAATACTGTTGTTCGAAAAAACGACCCTAAACTTATTCTGCATATTTAGAATTTGAATGTTGTCAATCATGATGTAGTACATTCACATACGGTATGATTGCTTTGAAAACAATACAATCAGTGTAGCAAAGAAGAATTTTTTTTTTCATATTTTCTACTTTAAAAACACAAATGCTAGAAGTTCGAAAGATGCAATTAAATATGAAAAGCTTCGTGATATACGTAAACTATCAGGTAAAGTTTTATTTAAAAATTATTATTCATTTTGTGGATTGTCCTAATTGAAAAATTGAATTAATAGTTATCATTTAAATAAAACTCATTAGAAAACAATGATCATAATTTTTCAAAATCAAAGAATTTCTTTTGAATAAGAACAAAAATTAATACTTCTAGTTGATTCTTTTTTATGGTTCATCTCACTACTTAATTAGCATTCTTCAGGAAAATCATATCATAAAAACTATTCGATAATAATCATCAATAATACCATATTCTTTTATCTTTAAATTTCTTTTTTTTTTGTATTAGTCTAGTTATCAAACGAAATTCTTGTAAACGTAATTTTTATTTTATCTAGCTATTTTAGCTAGTAACAAAACAACAAACGATTTAACACCATCGTTCAGGAAATGTACGCATTTCTTTAACAATTCCTGTTCCTAATAATTTCCATTGATCGATTATTTTAACATAATCGATATTAACATGGTTATGATTTGATGGTTTCCAGAGTACACCAACTACAAGACCACCGAATTCATCATGAAAAAATTCTGCTTGATCGTTATAGGATGTCTAGAAGACAACAAATGAAATTAGAATATAAAACAAAAATTTTTTTTTAAATATTCTACTCGTAATTCATTAACAAATAATTGAGCAGGATCATAATCAACAATAGATAAACATTGTTTGTTGCCGTCGATTGATTGATCATTATCGCTTAATTTCTTTCTTGTTGTGTATGTTATTTCACTTATTACATGATCAACAGCTTGATAAGCACGCGGACATTGAAGTGGATTTAACATAATTAGTACGTCATATGAATTAAGACTTGGTCGAAATAGAAACTAAATTAAACAAATTATTATTGACAATATTATTTTAATCATGATGTTTAAAAAGAAAATAATTGAATTATAAATGTAGTTAATTTTCAAGGAATATTTTTTGTCGTATTTTCAAATTTTAATCGATGCAAATTATGAAATTGTATACATTATCTTATAAATTTCAAAATTAGTAATGCATTTATTGGATAGTTGTAAAGAAATTATAAAATATTTGGATTAATTTTAATACATTACTAAGATGGAAAGTTTCTAATCTTGCTTTATTGATTTGGCGTCATGTGCAAATTAAAATCTATTTATGTGAATTTATTTATTTAAACGTGATTCTTTTTTCATTTTTTTTTATATCAAAGAATTGACAGTGAATAAACTAGAAATAGCAATTGATTCAAGTTCCTGTATCATAAAAAAATCTTGTTAGAAATAACCCAGATCAATTAAAACAACGACTAGATCCATGAAGTTTCGACTGGAAACAGTTTGTATTTCTTGGGCTGGAAAACCAAGTTATTGTTCGCATCTTATCAAACTTTTATTTTTTACTTCTTTTTTTCATAAAAGTCAATTGCTAGTGAAATCTTCTCCTGAATTCTGCATAATATAGAATGTGGATTTCTTAATCCAAGTCACTTATGTTCCTCATTTAATATTGCTCGGTTGAACTGGAAAATTTACTAGCATTTTTTTAATAAAATCCCAATAAATTTAGAGAAGCTCATAAAGAAAGACCGACATTTCTGAACCGAACTTTCTAGACTCAGTACGAAGTTTACCTGATTATTTCGTATATGGAGCCTACCCATGTTGTAAATATCGGATTAGTTTCAGTGGCTCACCGCAATTAACCGTTCAAAATGATAGGTCAGTCGCGCATAAAAACACACTAAACCCTGTTTTAGCTATGAATAATACTGTTTTCTCATTTTTCATCGATTAACAATATCTGATAGTCTAGCCCAGTATATAAAGTATACTTGTGATCATTCAATAACAAAGCGAATACAAAATAAAAATGAAAATAAACATCACTACAAAACTGTATTTTCAGAGATTGTTATTCATGGAGCTCTCAGATGATGTCTAAGATAGTATTCTGAATGAACAGAAACTAGTTGCAAAAGAACTGATTGGTCAGCTGTTCTGCAACAAAAACAGACATTTTCATACTGTGTTAATGTTTCAGATGGCTTCAGTGTGACGACTTTACATGACGCACGTCAAACTATGAAGATTCACAACTTTTCTGCAAAATGTAAACCACTGGTTTTCATCACTTGGATAATTTCTATGAATAGTTGGTGTACTCCATGTCGCTCAGCAGCATGTGTTATCATTACAATGTAGTGTTGAGTACGATGTCGTCCTACCAAGCACAACGAAGTATATCGACTATTCATAGAAAGAAGACCCTTCATGATGGAAATTTCGGTTCGATGTGAAACTTTCTTGGACTGAAATTCTTAGTATCTCTCATAAATATAGACAGTTTTAACAGAATACTCTATCATACGAAGCCTATTATTTTCTATAGTCTAGCTGTGACAATAGTTCCAGTATAAGTAACCTTACATCTCGTAGAAAACGGGAAATGCTTAAAAATGAAGTGCATATACCCAAAAGATATATCCATGATCAATTGATCGATCGATTCTGAATCTATCAAGAAATTCTTATCTTTATGTAGAGTATTTAAGAAATTTGTTCGATAAACTTTAGTCGAACATTGCAGATTGTTAATTACATTCTCAATTCAATCATATTCATTATTATATTTTTTATAACAGTATTCAAATTACCTTCATTGAATCACTATTATTTGTCTCCAGATAATTCAATGCTTCTTTAGCTAATTGTATTACACGTTTTAATATTGGTACATTTGGTTTTTGATTATCATGAAAAGCTACTGAAGGCATTAAACATAAAGCTGGTAAACTAGAACGTTCACTTTTAAATTGTGTTTGCATTTCAAAGATTTGTTCTTCTAAAAAACAAAACAAATATACAAATGAAATATCATGGTTGTCTGTTATCTATTACTTGTTAATTCATGATTAAAATTTATAATTAATGGTTCATTAATCCAATCATGATCACGAAGAAGACGAAGAACACGACAAAAACCAGTTAACATTGATCTATATATAAGATATATATTTTCTATTTTAAATAGAAAAAAAAATACTTCGGTGGTACAAATGGAGCTGAATGAAGAAAAACATAACAACAAAGTAAATCTGCATTAATCGAATCAAAATGATAAAGAAGTAATTGTGATGAAAGCCAACGTTTAAATAAACGTGATACTAATTGATAATGAACAAATTGTTGACTAATACTAAAGAAAAGAAAAACATTCAAAATTTTTCTTATGCAAGTCTTTTTTTTTGTGTTTTTACCCATAAATAGCTGCATTGATTTTTGGTAAATATTCTGTATTATATCGTAATTTTTTTGATAAATTTGTTTGTTTAATTTTACGTTCTAATCCATCTTTTTTACCACCAGCGTCACTTTCAATTAAATAGATTTCTTTATGATATGAAATAATTAAACGATAAACATAATGATTTTTTTCAATATAACAACAATCTGTTGTTGCTCGACATATATAATGAAATTTTTCTGTTAATAATTTTGATAATTGAATATAATAAAGAATTTTTGAATGTTTTATACGTTCAAGTGTTTCAAAACCTTCATCATTTGAACTAGTCATTTCAAGTTGACATAATACTAATAATGATTGACTATATGGTGGAGCATAACGTGATGTTGAACGAGGTATTAAAGCATATTTATCATGTTCAATTGATCGAATTTTATGTAAATCTGTTTGAAATGATGATGGTAATGGTGGAAAAACATTTGTATAACGAAATGTTTCATCAATACCAATGATATTATTGATTTTAAGTGGAAGTTCATTATTTAATATTCGAATTTGTTTAGATAGTTCAATTAATTCACGACAAAGATATATTTGTTGTTCATCACCTGTTCCATAGGATGGAAAAAGACGAGCTGGAATTGAAAGTAATGTTGAAGGACATTGATCATTATAGAAAAATTCAATATTAGTTGGCGATATACCAGCTTGTCTAAAAAGAAAAGATTAATATTCGAAAGAAAAAAAATAATAAAATTAAAGATTATTACATTTCTAATAAATATCGAGTTGCATCCATCCATATAAGTCGTTTATCTCTTGCAGAATCAGCATTCCATACAACAGATTCGAGTATTGATCCATCAGGAAAGCGACGTAACTCACATCGTTCACTCCATAATTTTCGAAATGCTTGAGCCTAATATGAAAAGAAAAAGACTTTTAAATAGAGTTCGTCGAGTTGGTCCCGGATCTGATCGAGTCCGAGCCTGAAATTTTTGGATCCAATGGGTTCTTATAGTCTGAGACAGGTGTTGGATGAATTAGTCAACGAATATAAAAAAACTAGAAAAAAAGTCTCATATTTTCAGCGTGACTCTCTAATTTCAATTAGGAAATTATTGAAACTTAGAAACTATCATATTATAGAATCATACAAAATTTCACGTACTATCAGAATATATAATTAGCTTATCAAAAGTCAGGTTTTTTTATATTGATAAATTTGATTGCAACTAGTTTTTCTAAAAAGTATACATAGGTGAGACTAGCCATTTTTGGGTCCAGTCTCAATTCCAGCCTAAAAAAAATATTTCCAGTTCCCTCGGGATCGAGACCATCTTGTAGTGCCCTACGAGAATCGGGGACGATATTAAAAATAGGCGTTTCCGAAAATTGTTTTTTTTTTTCTATGTAAATACTCTCCAAAGTTTGTTCTTTCAAACAAAAAAGAGCCTAAATCAACTCAATGTTAGGTTGTGTTGAAAAATAGGTTTCGACATTCTTCCAAAGACTTTTGCATCACTTATTAATTAAACGAAAGTTAGAGAAGTATGACTTTCTTTGTTATTATCACCGTTAAAAATATGCCTACAATGATAATTTAATTTTTAATTTAAGGTCATCTCACGTGGCGTAAAGTGCGCCATTGACAGAAGCTAATGTAGAATATAATAGGATTCTTCTCAAACACGAAAAATGAACACGTAATAGAAATTCTGAAAGTATTACGGGAACAGAAATCAAGATAAGTCGTTCCCATAGTATACTTTCATCTTGTCTCTATCTACTTGGAACAAATGAATTTGTCAAAATATGATATTCTACACAAGTTTTATACAGACATAAAAGATATCGTTCCCAATGAAAGTGTTGGTCATGGAATCAAGACTATCTTGTCTGTGTTTATAAATGAATAAAGTATTTAAAACTTTTCTTACTTCTTTCGATCCATTTTCAGGTCCTTTTAACACTGATAAATCATACTGATCAGAAAAAATAACACCAAATGTTATTGTTGTTCTTGATGGTGTAGGCTCATTAATTGGCCACTAAAAAGCAGAATAAATAAAATATTAAACTGTTAAAAAAAATTCAATTTATCTCTTCTACATAGCCAAAATAAAAAAATTAGTTATACAAAAAAAAACTCATTTAGTTTTTGATGTTCATGAATTGTCAAAAAATATGGTTTTTCATGCAAAACCACGAATCGACCGTCTTTTAATAGACAAATATTTGTTGGTGTTTTATTTCGTTGCATAGTTGCTGTAATTTTTCTATTTTTAGTACATATTAAATCAATAGTTTTTATATATTTTTGTAAACTATTCACATAAATAAAATTTCCTGTATATTGTGCTGATTCTATTCGTACAGAATTTCCTTCAGTTTCTTGTTTATTATCTAATAAAAATTCTAATTCAATAGCCAATGTTTTTCGATTAATACTTCGTAAATAAATTTCATTATTTTGATTTTTATAAATAACAACTAAATTATTCTTATCACAAGTGATATCTAATAAAACATCATTTGAATTAAATAAATCAATATTTCGCTTATTTGTTAGTTTTAAATTGAGTTCATCTAAATGATATTCAACAAGATTATGATTTCCCAAAACACAATAAACCGCACGATGATAACAATGAATATGATTTAATGGTAAATTATCAGATAAACAACCTAAATCGTAAATAGATAATACAGTTCTATTGAATATATATAAATGATTATTATCATTTGTTGAAATTAAATAATGATCATTCGTATGACAATAGGTTATATCAGATAGATTTGAACTAAGCGTTGATGGCCATTGTAAATATAAACGATGACAAAAATTTTTATTTTCTTCATGTTGTAAAATAATAAGAATACTTAATTTCGAATTATATATAATTAATTCATTGCGTCTTGTTGAACTAGCTATACAGTTATATTTTGTTTCACATTGAGAAAACATTAATGTTGAATAATTAGTTTG
Organism: Rotaria sp. Silwood2; assembly: GCA_905329745.1. Classification (NCBI taxonomy): domain Eukaryota; kingdom Metazoa; phylum Rotifera; class Eurotatoria; order Philodinida; family Philodinidae; genus Rotaria; species Rotaria sp. Silwood2. Next base: position 1,661,203 of record CAJNSZ010000014.1, on the reverse strand, counting down.
ATTAAGATTTTTTAAATTAAATATTGATGATTTAAAATTTCTTTCGAGTTGATTAGTTTGTTCTAATGGATTTTGATAATTAGTTTCATCCGATGCAAGAATTTTATACGAACGAATTAATGTTTGACTATCATCAATTGATGTTTGTAATTGTTGTTCTTGTTGTTTAATTTGAGATAAAAGTAATGAATCAATTGTATATTCAGTTATTGTTTCTCGTGAATTACGTAATTCACGATTTTTATCAATTAGAATTGAAATTGTAGGTTCATGTTTTGAAGTATGTAATCGAGTTGAAGTATTTGGTAAATTATCATTATTTTCTGACTTTATATGTTGCTCTTTTAAAGCGAGAGGAATATTTGTTGATGATGTTGCTATTGATTTTAAAATCCATTCTTTTTTTTGTTTATTCTGATTAATAATATTTTCAGTTGATTGTCTTTTGGATGATAAATGTCTATTTTGAATCGATTGGAATTTATCTTTAAACATTTGTTTTAATGGTACAATTGTTGTTTGTGTTGTTAATTCTCTATAATGTGCATATTGTACTTTAATTTTTTCATTGAATTCATTTTTTGTAAATAAATTTGTATTTAAATGTATACGTTTTTCAATAGAATTTAATTGTGAATAAACATATAAATATTCAATTTGATCGCTAAGATCATATGAAAAATTCTTTTTTTCTATTTGTTCATTTATAATTGAATATTGTTTATTAATTTCTTCATAATATTCATTATAAAATTGGTTAATTTCTTCAGATTTTTGTTTTATTATATTATCAATTTGTTTAATTGTTTCTATTTTCCATTGTTTTAATTTTTCATTAAGATGTTCAATATGTTCTTCATTATGTTTATGAGTTGTAGGTGAATGAAATTTTTCTTGATATATATTCGATACTTCACGAAATTTTACTAATAATTCGTTTTCCATTAGTCAAAAAAAAAAGTATCAGTTTACCACAAGTGTCTGTTTATGTGTGTGTGCGCAAGCGTTTAAAACGATAGAGAATAAAGATAAGAAACTTACTGATTTTACTATTTGACGAAATGAAGGTAGAGGACATAGTAAATTGATGCGTTCTTTGAGAGCATTTTCAAGTAGATTGAGAATTTGTCGACATAATAAATAGTGTTTATTATTAAGATTATCCATCATTAATTGATTTTTATTTGATTCTTCATCAAGAAGTTTTTCATATTGATCAAGTGAAGAAATTCTATAAAGCAAAAAAAAAAAGGTTTTTCGCTTGATGAAAAAATTGTTGAGAATGATATCTATTTACTGAATAACAGCATCTATGCTATAGATTGGTTCCATAGGAGTAATGAATAATGTTTGAAAGTGATCAATAACTGGATCATTAAAAGAATTCAATGAAATCCGTGCTTCATGTTTTAACTAGAGAACAAAAGATAAATTTGTTTACTTGAAATAGAATTCAAAGAATCTCGGCTATAAATAGTCTTTTAAGATTCAAGTTTGAATTAGATTCAAAGAATTTTTTAAAGACTGTATTTACTGACGAAAGCAAAGTTCTCCATTAGACAATGTCATTGTGAGGTGAATAGGATTGAGGGAGAGACAGTTTGGTGGCTGGTTGTCTGTAGTGAAAGGAATCGCGTCACGGTGGATTTCGGTCATCACTTCTGTCACTCTGAGGATGAAAGTGATTCAAAGCTTTTGATATCATATTCTACTCAATATTATTGAAATTTTCCTGCAGGATGGTGATTTTTTGCATCGAAATGTGAACAGCTCAGCTGATTAGATTGTATAAAAAGTTTCAAAATTTTTGAAACTAATATCATTGAAGTTTGGATTTGGATTTAACGTTTATCAATAGATATTGTGTAAAGTGTGAATGTTTTGAAACAATGTAAATCTCGATCATGCTACGTTGGAAAATTCTGACTTTTTAAATAGCAGTTAGGTCTATTTGAAATGAGCGAAGTTTTAGATTAAAATACTAAAATACGATTTCGCTCAAAAATCTGACTTCGACTGGAAAGTATTAATAAAACTTCTATATCTCATTTAAATGGCAAGGTGATTTCATATTCTTTTAGGCTTGTTCTGATCTAAAGATTCCCTACTGATGAAGCCAAAAACTTAGCATCAGTTCAAGCGAATTGAGATTTCACATGAATCGAATGCAAAGATTTTCGAATTGAAACACAACGTATGGACACAAAATATTTTTGATATGAAAATAACATAGATTATAGAGACAAGATTAACATTTGGCTTTGAACAGTTGATAATAGATCAATGTACTGTTCATCCTAAATTCATTATCAAGATTAAGATTAAAAAAAAATCTACATTAATCGAGCTCAAGAGAGTACATCTACGTATGACATAGCTATTGTTGAAGTGAATGTTTTAAATCGCCCATATACACCGGTGTATTTCATGTTCTGATTTGAGGATACGAGTAAATCACGACTTGAAACTTTCACAATAATCTAGTCTCGTTGAGACGAGTTTCTCTGACGTTCCTTAGAGAAGCCACTGTATTGACTTTAAAAAAATTACCGTAAAAATGCGTTATTTCCATAGCAATAATGCTAAGAGTTCAAACTCTTTTCAGGGTAACCATAGTTCATTACAGTCTACATGATGCAGATTGTCCTGAGTCAAATGCAATTAATCTGTTTGAGGACATTTTTCATGAGCTCAAAATCATTTTTTTTTCAATAGTTCATATTTAGATGAATTCAACTGAGAATTATGAAAGAATAATCTCGAAAAACTTAAGTTCACTATACTTAATGTTTTTCAGTTTCATTTTTGGATAGTCATCGATTGTTCGAATTGAATGACTTCTATCAAAACGGACGTATATTTTTTGTTTTCATATATTATTTTCAAACAAGTGGAAAAAGATTTTTAAACTTACTCTTTTATAACTAGCTCGTGTTAATGTATGAAATACATTGAGTAAACCAGATTGATCAATGAGAACGCAATCATCTTGAATAAATAAATTATCAATAATTTTTTCATTTGTTAACGAACAACATTGAGATGATAAAAAATCATTTTCCGCTTCAATATAGAAAAACAAAAAATTTGAAATTTCAATTTTTTAAAAATTAAAAACCAAACAATCTTACTCAATGCAACTAAAACAATCCGAAATACTTGATAACTATTCATCTGTTTATTTATTTTTTTTGTATGTAATAAATAAGCTAATAAAAATGTTGGCATAGCACCTTCAAATGAACCAAATCCCTATAATAACGAAAATATTGTTTTCTTTTCTTATTAAATCAAACATTGTCTGTGTGTTTTTTTCATTTACATGTGATAATTGTCGTTGTTCTAACCAAATTTTGAATAATTTCAATCCATTACATAATTCATTTGAGGATAAAAACAATTTATTTAAATAATCTGATGTTGATCGATAACGGCAATCAAATAGAATAGATGAATTATAATTTGGTGTTGAATAAAATGGTTCTACTTCATCTTCATTATCATTAAACCATTTCCATCGAAGATTACTTGATGTAGGTAACAAACGTTTTTCATTAAAATAATCTTGTTCTGGTGCAAGTAAAATTCGTATTGCAAATGATGATTTTTCTAAAATGATTAAAAGATTATAAAAATTTTGTAAAACATGATCTAAAAGGAGTGTTGAAGGATAGAGGTAAAAATTTTGGAGCGGGACTCAGTTTATGGAACATTTTTCAGATCCGAATACGGACGACACCTGTATTCATAACATTCTGAATAAAATTTTCTCATCCATCTTGATAGTCACTCTGACGATAGAAGGTGCTTTTTTTGTTTATTTAAATTTAACAACTAGCACGTCGTACACATTTCTCATAGCATCTTAACGATGATCATATAAGAATGATCGATAGTTAAATATTACTTTTAGAGCAGCAACTTTCGAGTCCGATCCGGCGGGTTCTATGCGAAACAGTTCAGAATTCCGAGAAATCTCATTTGTCTCGTCCCGTAAGATATTCGAGATTAGTACATTTTGAAAATAAAACCGTACGGGACAAACAGAATTCCTCACATCACAGCTCGTGACGGTCCGTATATCAATAAAGTCTCGTTATAATATATGAACTACTTCATTACAGTATTTCTAGACGATTAAGTAGAAGGCTCGTAAAGAAATGTACCCCAAAATAGATGAAATAAACAATTTCTCTTGTAGTTAGCAGCAACAGCTACATCGTGTTTTCTCGCTCTAATCTTGCAACGATTGTCCTAAAAGCTTATTAAAAGATCTTTATTTATTTACCATTTGACCTAACGATTAAAACAGCTTGATTAAGTGTTGTATCATTTAAATGTGAAAATTCTAATGAATATTTAAGTCTTTTTGCCATATAACAAAGATAAATAGCACGTTTTTCGATATATTCATTATTAAGATAATCTTTTTTATGAATACAAATACGTGGAATTTCAACAAGTAAATCAATCATTGTTGATATTTTGTTTGATGATTTAACTATTATACCATCATAAGTATATGAACCAATTACTTGAATAATTGTTGGTGGAATAAATTGAAATTTTTTCTTCATTTTAGAAAATGATAAAGGAATTTTTATGTCGAATTTCTCAAGCCATTCAGACATTTTTGATAGCTAATAAGTATAAATGATTGAGTATGCAAGGAAATTAAAAAAATATATATATATGACTTACATGTCGAATTTTTCCTTGAGGGATCGATTTAAGTTCATTTGAAACTTCTTCAATGAATTGATCAATTTCAATACGTTGATTTTCTTTTAATGTTACTTCATTTAATAATGCATTTACCTTAAATAGAAACGAAAATTTAATATAAACTCCAGAGTGAATAATTGAGCTGATGTTTCTGAGAAATCTGATTTTGTCCTTTCCAATACATATGTGACAAGCTCATTTCAGCTTTTGCAACCACAAATGGAGCTCTCATAAACCAATTGGATAAGATGAAAAGGATATTGAATAACAGATCTCATATAACAGGAGTCGATCATCAAATCTGCTTATATGAAAAAAAACTGAGCATTAGACTCTACTCACTTAAAAACACTTGATCAATAGTGGAGATATGCAGGGTAAGCACTTTTCGTACTTTGTGTTATGACTGAGTAAGATTTTCTAATTTTTATTCTACTCTACACATCACTAGTCGATAGGCTCGCTCATATAAAGAAAAGAGTTAATCATCAATAGTTTGATTCAACTCTTTCAAATCTTGGAGCTGTTAGCTGTCGCACAACTAACTAAAGGATAACAATTTATTCAAAAATTGAATAAACAATAGCTTATTCAAAAGCCATAGTTAAGATGACTTTTACAACAATGAACATCAATATCATATATCAATTGAAATCTTGAACTAATTATTATTCAGAATTAAGCATGAGTCGAACCTAAACGCTTGGATTCAGTCTTGACTGCTGCTTTTTTAGTTAATAAATAAAAGGATGTAGAAGTAAGTCACACGAAACGAATTTCAAGATTGACTATGATAGATGTACGCATAGTGGAATACATGATTCAATTTATGGACTCAAGGCATCCTAAAAAGTGTCAACGATGTTTTGAAGTATCCGAGTCCTGGGACTTGACTGAACGATAAGTATTTGTCTATAATTTCCCATATGTTTAAAGAAATCCTGAAGTATTTACTATAATATTAAATATTGTCCAAGTTAACTTACCGAACCCAAACTGATCGTTCAAAATACCGGACTAAAATTTGAATTCGTTTACTGTCTATTCAGAATTCAGTATCAAGTTTTTCATAGTCCACAATCTACTACTTCTCGCTTTAAGAAATAAAATTATCTACTTCATGATCTCAATTCAAGAAGTTAGCACTAATTCCACACATGTCTTATAGATAAAATTGTTAATAATAACGCGATATTTCGAGTATAAGTTCAGTTGTTTCTTCAAATAAATAAATACCTACTTTCATTTTTGTAACAGTAGAATGATAAGTTATTTCTGATTCGAAATATGTTGTTTCTAAATCTTGTTCTTCATTGGTTTTTGGTTTTTTCTTCTTCTTCTGTTCATGTCCATTTGTCGACGAAATACCATTTGCTTTACGTTTAGTTACTTCCATCTGAAATTTTTTTTTTCTTAATTTAAAAATAATATTATAATTAGAAATTTCTTCAATAATCATATACAGTACTATCATTCTTTTTGCATTGTTCTTTATCTTCATTGTTATTATTATTATATATTACATCAATAAACAAAATAAAAAAATACATGACATGATTATTATTTTTAATACATTTTGTGTTTTTACAAATACAACAATAACAGAAAAAAGAAACAAAAATTAATACATAATAATTGACAAAGAAATGATATTAATTAATCGTTTCTCCTTTTTTTTTTCTTAAAGAATACAGAAAAATACGACGTAGAAAAATATTTACAAAATGAAACTACTAAATAAATATAGAACAAAAATATATTATTTGTCACGAACTAATATTTTGCTTGATCTTTTGAGCAAGATTTCTTTCATCTAAGAAAAAAGATAGAACAGAATTGGAGTTTAAATATGTTTCATGTACGTTCTCAACGGATATAAGTTTTCGACTTCAGATTTCTAAGTAATAATAATTGCAGTTTTATTTTAATGTTTTAATCAATCTGAAACCTATACCAACAATGATCTGATGAGTTGTCGTACTATTCCGTCGGTGAATAGTGATATTTGACATAATCAACTTTCAACAAAGTTTCATTACACATCTCTGTGAGGTACTACGAGCAAAATAAAAATTAATAAGACACACCAGTAACGATGAGTCTACCGGCAGATCAACCGGTTTCATTTCTAAAATACAGTTCTAGATCAAAGTAACTGCTCTTCATAAAGTGCTACTATTCTTTACTATATTGAACGAGTATTTTGAGTGTATGCGTACGACAATAAATCCTAGTTGGAAGCGCAAAGTCGGCTTCCATCGATTCACCTGTACAGGAATTACGATTCACACAGGCTATTTCCTTTACGTACAATATATTCGCAGAAATCTGTACTAAAAAATCTTTTGCTTCTCATTTTGCTATGCTCCAAACCACTACGACTTGTTTCTAGCACTAAAGGTAGTTCAATATGTTCACCATATTGTCATCAAAGTCGATGATACATACTCAAGATAATAGTAATTAGCACGCTCGGAAATGGACAACCCATGTCGAAGTGCTAACTTGACTTTTTCCAGTTCTACGACTTTAAAAGCTTCAGATACAGCTATTCAAAGAAATGAAATAAGACTAATAACACAATCAAATCAGTGTCCAATTAAGTCGTAAATTTCAATCTCGAATATTATGTCTGATCGTCTTTGACAGTTAAATGACTTCTCTTTAATGTTACAGCCTATAGACTCTCAAGTTTATAAAATGCTAAATCATTCTTATTTGTTAAAGTTTAATATTCTTTTTTTTTGAATCAATTCTGATTCGAACTACTTTAATAAACAATTACTTGAATCTAATATCTTACCATCTTCTTTTCTATCGTCATTCATTTCTCTTTCAAGATGCATTTCATCAATAAATTCAAGATATTTTTTATAAGCTTGTTTATGAGATTCTGACATAGCATGTGATTCGAAAAGACCACGTCGTTGACATACGATAGTATCGTCATTAGATTTCAATGATGTTCCTATTGAACGTCGTTTTTTTTGACCACGTGAACCCAAGCATTTACGCCAATTTTTAATACCTAATTAATAATAGAAAAAAATTAGAATTCAATTCTAAAAGATTATATTTAAACAAACCATCACGTGAAAAAGCTCGATTTCGATTTGAATAAGCAAATAAACGACAATAAAAGCAATATGCTCGACAATTTGATAATGAATATTCAAGCCAATCTGAAAATCGTACATCATCAAACCATTTTTCGCGAAAACATATTATTCCTTTTCCATTATTTGTTGATTTTGCACTTGCTAAAAAAAGATCTTTATCATTACGTGGTTGATATGGTCCATATTGTATTAATAACCAACGAATTTCATCCGTTAAATGTTCTGATACTGCTGGATCACGATCAAATGTAATTAATGATGATGATGAATTTGATAATAAACAACGTGGATACTTTCGATGTTCTGGAGATGTTGAAATACTTGCGGAAATATTATCAGCAGACGTAGCATAAGAATCAATCATTGATAGAATATCAGCATGATATTGATCAAAACTAGGTAATGTATTATTACTATCCATACTTTAAAGAAAAATTAATAACCAAATCTTTGTCGTTATAGTCTATGATCATGTATGCATGAATCATCAAATCAATGTCAAACTAGAAATTCACTAATGCACTTAGGTTAAAGCTCATTTTTTGAAAAGTTGATATTAACAACATATAACATACATCATTAATATAGATTATTTATGATATTAAATTCTTCTGATAAACTAAAATTAGGAAGCTGGTTTTAGTGGCATCTTGCATTTGTTATGTTATCTCGCAAGAGTAAACTTTTTTGCACTCTTATATTAAAATGTCACTGTAGTGTAGCGCCGTCATTTGTATGAAACTCATCTTTCCTAAAAATAAAATATATACATGACATGAATATTCTCTGTGATTTAATACAGTTCTGTTACAATTTCTTTTTTTCTGATATTTCCACTCCATCTAGATGTCGCTTAATTAAGTGCATTCAACATTGATTTGTATTTCTTGCCGTACTTTTTATCAACCACCAAGATCATCTACAATTGTATGAAGGCAGTGAGCCTAAGTTGAGTCCATCAGTCCATACAATACCTACTTTTTGCATGTATAGCGCGGAAAATTATCAATAGTTGTCGCCAGTTATTATTTCAAAAAAATTCTAAATTATCTCTCTTCATCAGAGCTTATTCAAATTTAAGAAAAATATAGTCTCATGTCATTGTCCAATGATAAATATGCATATTAGTCTTTGATAGACAGAAATATATTTTTGGATAATTTTTTCGAAGAAATTTTTTCAAATGTTTCTTGACTTATATATGCTTTGTTTAACGGTATAATATTTTTGGTAATAAAAGAAAAGACCTTCCAATTTGTTCAAAACGACAATGTCTTGCTAGCTTCTTTATCATGTTATATAAATTAATTGAACAATAAGAATTGATAATGAAATATCATTCAAAAACGGATAGATATATGCACATGATATAGAAAAGTAACTCAAAAAAGTATTCAACCAATTACAATTTTCTCTCAACATGAGTTATAAAAGCAAAACAGTATTCTTTTTTTCTTGCTGTCGACAGATTGCTCTCACATTAATTTCTGTCTCCTATGAGAATCAATAATCTAGATCGTGACCTCGAGTTTTGAGAAAAATCGTGAAATTTACTTATTTTCTCAATTGGTGTACATCTATGAACATCCATTTGATGTCTAAATAATACGTAACAATATGCAAATGTTGAACGACTATTCTTCTATACAAAGCACTGAAAATGGTTTATAGAGATAATCATTGTTCAAAACCTTCCCCAGTAAGTCTTCATGCTCGTGTTAATAGTCTTCATGAAGAAACACTCGGATAATGGTTTTGAAAGATAGAGTGATGTTTAGAATGTTCATTGAGAATAAACAGATCATATTATCTTTTCTTTCGACAGCGCAAATCAAACAATACGAATAGTAAAAGAGAGATGCCCAAATATTTTTGTGTTTTTCAGTGACTTTATGCTGTGAACAAGTAGAACGAAGATGATTAAACAAAAAAGAGAAAATGTCGACCAATACGTTCTCAATCATTTTTCAAGGGTTGACCACTTTCCAACAGGCATCATCTCAACGAAAAGGTAATTATTGACTGATGAAAACAGTTTAATATGTATTTTTTTTCAGATAATTTAATTCTATTCAGAGAGGCAAATAAATCGTCATGCCACATCCTCCTATGAATACATTTCTGAAACTCACTAGCTCTCATTAGAGAATAGGAGAAACGAAGCGTGTGAAGATGAGGGCCATTAATTTTATCATAACAATAGAGAAGAAAACTATGATCATGTGTATGCTGGTGAAAAAAAAACGACAGAGAGAAAAGAAGTAGTCAATTAAATGAATCGAAAATGATGGTATATACGATGTGAAGAGAGAGATAAAATTCCTAGAAAGTTTTGTAACGAGCATCAGTTCACTAAAATATGAAGGACTTACTTTCAATTAGTTGAAGCATTTAATACTCTTCTATTTAAATTCAGAATTAGTCACATATAAATAATCTTAATAAAAATTTGTGATCATGATGCTGATAATAGTTACACAAAATTTATTTACATACCAAAAGAATTAAGTATTTAAAGCAATTTAAAAAAAATATTATTAACATGAAGAAATATGCCTATTGATTTGTGGTTCAGGTTCTACTATTCTGATTCACTGATTCTGTACAAGATTCAGGTTAAAAAAAGAGTCAAACCGACCTAAGGAAGTTTTTCTACAAGACAAGAGTCGTAAGTTGTTGGGTAAATTATTAACAATATGTGCTCGTCCTCTCCGAAACATCAAAAAAGATGTTTCCAACTCTTTCTTTTTGTATTTTATGAAGAAGTGAGCGTATCAGACCACAAATTAGGTCTTTGACTTTTTTCTTAATGGATCGATAGATTTCAGTACGGCAAATGGTCAAGCAATATTTTTGATATGCCTACAGAATATTCTTAAGAGAAAGTTTGAGTCTCCTTTGTAGAGCATCTTACTATCTTTGTTACAAGATTCGCGTTTCAGACCACGAGCACACATTATGTATATATACAGGCCGATCTAAGATTCGCCTAGATCAATCTCGGATCCAAGAATGTACTAGTCTAATGCTGAATGGGGAAAGAAGTTTTCATTAAAATCTCCGTAACTGTTTACATAGATGTTGGATTAGAGTTATTGTTGATGAACTGTATTTTCACAATGGTATCTCAGGTCCTGCAATCGACAATACAGAAATTAACGTAGGACTAATGCAGTTATGAATAAGTTTCTACAGAAGAACAGCTTTTACGGAAAGTTATGCATGAGTGTTTGAGTCCGGACTTAATTTTTCCATTAGTGATTGTAAGACCTGAAGTGCGTTTTTTGTCAATACAGTTCATCAATAAGAATTCCAATTCAACATCTACGTAGATAGTTACGGAGGTCTTAATGAAAATTTCTTTCCCAATCCAGAATTGGACTAGTTCATTTTTGCATCCGGGATTGGCCTACAACATATATATACGATTAATATTAATTGAAATCACGTCAGACTTCAGCAAATCTGCCTCACTATCAACAAAAATTGATTTTGTCAAGACTTGAGAAAAGTATCTGCATAGAAGATTGGTAGTTTTTCAAATTATCAATCATCTATAACTAATATGAGTAACAATTTAACCTATAGTATTTGATGAATATTTGGAGACAAGCAAAATAACTACTTGTGACGACAAACTGGGTGAGTAGCTTGCCACCACTCTCGGCAATGATGTTTATTTGCTACTTCACATATCTAGAGTGAATCTCCTTCCCATACAGCATACATATATATACGAGAGAGAAGAAGAGAGATATATGAACATAGAACGTAAGTAAAGTTAGCAGCAGATTCGACTATTTTCGTCTAATATTCGGAAGGAGTGCTGTGCCAGAAACAATATTAGTTGTGCCAGGTAGCCCATCGACTATATTATACAATGCCATAGGTTCCAAAAGTTTTTACCACGCCACTCAGCCGAAAAAAAACATACTAATTTTAAAACGCTGTTTTTACTGAAAATATCAGCATTTTCGCCTAATATTCGCTCCCATGCTTGTGCCACTCGTGAAATCACCTGTGCCAGATAGAACTCGATGAGATCTATCGATTGATACAAAATATGCAATGGTCCAAGTTAAGGATCAGGTAGAAGATGTTCACCATCTGGGAAAACCAGGCCTCGGGATTCTTGATCCGTTCTAATATGCACTCTCATGTGTATGCGATTGGCGAAATGACTTGTGCCGGATAGAATTCGATTATATCTGTCGATGAGTTATGTAGAACGGATCGACGGAGCATAACTTTTGGTGATATGGTATTTGGGATCGCTGAATTGTGGTGACCACGTGAAATACTAGTGAACGGTGATTTTGTGATTTACGAGTGTAGAATTTCGTTTGCTGTGCATTGAGGTTGGAAAGCTTTTTTTGGTGACGAGTTTATGATCTTGGATTGCTTTGCTCATCTGTACGCGCTAGTTGTTTTGGTTCGGCGTAGCCTGCTAGCGGAGTCATCATGCTTGTTACTATGTCGAATTTCACTATGGTCATTTTCTGAGATGAATGATGGTCGGTTTTTGTCTTCAGGAACTATTCCTTAGAAGCGGTGTTGGTGTAAAAATAGATCATCGCATGAAGATTGATCATCAGAAAATATTTAATAGGATTGTTATGGTAACATTGATTTTCATAGAAGGAGAATAGATGGAAAGTTTGATTTTTTAGTGTAGCGCGAAGAACGAATATTGTGTTCATTTTCAAGTGAAGGTTGTCGGGTAAAAGTTGTAGGGATCCTATTGATTTTGGATAGGTGGCGTAGTGGTAATTGTATTTTGTCGTATCGGCCCTTGTAAAGCTCACTTCTGGATTAAACAACGGATATGGTCAGAATGACCTAAAAGTCCCTGACTTTATCATGGTTCATCAGTGGTATGATTCGTAACAATAGATAGCGATTGTCTTCTTAATTGGCGATTTTTTCAGGTTTTTCATAAACACTCGTACTTTCAAGTAATTACAGAACGGCATTGAAAATGACACCACAATACAAGAATGTAATATCTTTTCATTGATTCAAATGACTTAGTGACTTTTTGGTTCGTAGTGCAAGCTCGTTCAAACTTTTTTTATGAATAAAGTAAGTAAATGATACACCTTAGTATTGTCGGTGATATCATGAAAGTAATTGTAGCTGTTGTTACGCAAAAAGTATCCATATAGACCATTTCGTGTATAATATATGGTTGTTATTTGAGAGAATAATAAGAACAAAATTTTCTATTATTTTGTCAGATGACAACTGAAAATTATCTATGAAATGGTACACAAATGTTTTATACTTAATAACAGCTAAAATTGATTTTTTGGCGGCATCGATAATCCTTAAGTGTAGCAATCAGTTATTTTATTCATTTGAAAACTTTCAGTGAGCTTTTACTCTCAATCAAAACGTCATTCATTTAGTTGAATAGATGGTGAAATATTTCATTCTTCTATTGCAATATTATTTTTGGGTCATCCTGTAATAATTCAGATGATTCGATGTTTTTCAATATCTGGATGCAGTATTATGGTTACATCTTCACATGTATACCACTGTTGAATAAATGAAGAGAGAGATTAGTTATTTCTCTTCATCTGCAATGAATAGTGCAAGACATATTTAATAATAATATGTATACTTGTCATTTTATTGTTGGGACTGATCTAAATAAAAGAAAAAAGTTATAAGAGGATACTAGCTGTTCAATTTCATGATCATATTACCTAAAACGAGAAGTTATTATTAAAAGGTAATGCTTACTTCTCATTGAAATGAACGAATGATCCAAATAAAAAGAAGTTCAATGTAATAATACTTAATTCTTGATTCAGATAATTTGATGATTTAAATGCAAAAAAGAATTATAACCTTATAACAATATTCAATGTTTATTTTTATGATCAGATGCTCTAAATAGAGCAAAAAAACAATTTCTCTTGTAAATTAATACTAATAGTTCACTGAGACGATGAGATTATTAGATGAACTAAATTGAAAAAATAAGTTATTGTTATTAAAAAAAAATACGAACTGTTTACTTCAATGATTAGTTGATCTATGGACAAAGAAGAAATTATTTTTATGAGATGACACTTACTTTTGATTGAAATGATCAGATGTTATAAATAAAAGAAAATAAACTTCCAACATAATTATACTTACTGTCCGATGAGATGATTATATGATTTATTTTAACAGAAAGATAAATGTTTTTATAAAAATTACTCATATTATTAGTGTACGATCAAATGATCTGAATAAAAAACGTTTTTTTTCATAAAATAATACTTGCTATTCACTTAGATGGCCTCATGATCTAAACAGAAGAAAACAATATTTATTTTTATATAATCATGCTTACTATTGATGTTTGTTGGAAAATCACCGATTCATCGCGATTAATTCACGATCGATCGTCAATTTTTTTTGGTTAAAATCACGATTAATCAAAGAAAGTGACACGATTTTGATGGCATTGGAATATCTCGAAAAGTTTACGTTCGTTTAGCATGTGTCGAACGTGCTTCATTTATGATTTGGAATGGTGCTGATGGAAAATACATCGTGCTTCTTTTGGTCGTTCATGGAATCGAAAGGGTAGAGAGTTTGAAATCACAAAACGCTTTAAAGTTATGAGTTTGGAAGATTATGCTATTTCAAGATTGCCAGTTACAACTGGAGTTTAAAAATCTCATTGGAAAATTATTCTTAGTTAATATTTATACTTACAAATCAGTTAGTGTTCGAAATGATTGGAGAAAATATATTGGCTTTCTGAAAGAATCACTGTTTCTGTTACATTTCGAACGGTTTTTATGGTAAAAACTATTTTATCAATAATGTTACTATGTAGTGCCCATGGAAAGTGGAATTGGTACTTTTACATTGGTAGTCACATAAAACTAGTTTGAAAGACAACAATTGTCACGAGTTCCTAGTATTTCTTGTAGGGTCAAATGGTACTGTTTAAATTCTGTCTATAATCGTCCACTCGATCGATATCAGCCAAGTCAGTGTGAGAATATATTCGGTTTCTCAACAACAATTTTGTTGAACGGCCGTGATATTTGGATGATTAGTTTGGTGTAATATCAAAGCAAACGCTAAGTTTTTGTTCTTTAATTTTGATAACACTTTCTCGGTACTGTGGAGCTGTGACTTTCGGGTGAAAGACAAATTTATAATTACGGAGCATTTTCTGCTTTTATGTATTTGAGACACTGAAACAATGTTTTGTCTATTTAGTGAATAAAAAACGGTGTGCAATATTATCCGTTATTCATCTCTTCATCTTTAGGAATACTTTTTACTTGTCTTGCGTTTCTTAACAGGCAGCCGGTAGATATTTCTCTCAATTTTTTCCTTTGTGAAAAGCTTGTGCTTATTTTATTCGTTCATGAAATTCTATCACACTATCTTGCTCAATATTTACTCACTGTTCGAAGAAATATTATTCCGATCAGGTTACAAAAAACAGTAGCATAGTTTTTTTTATTAAATAGACTTTTTTGAATCATAATCAGGAGCGAAACAAGCACTTTATAGATTATTTATTACTGTTGTGCACCGAACCGATACATACTTTTTATGTTTTATTTACTTTTATATCATTTTCAATTTTTTAATTTTTATTTTAGTTTAACATAAAATATCTTATAGCAACTATTGAACATCGAAACTGAAAATGAATGAATACACTAGTCTTTTTTTTGAAACTATACTTTATGCGTTTGTAGAATAGTCAATTTTTGAAACTTCTAAATTTTTAAGTCTCAATTGATCTTGATAATATTGATGCAGATTGACGTCTTGCACTTGTTGTGATTGTTGATTACAATGATACAAAGATGATTTGAACGCTAAAGAGCGATGGAGAAAACGAACTCAATCAAGTTCACTAACTGCAAAGCGTCGTGGACGGTACTTCAACAAAAATCAAAATTTTATAGGACAAAACAATAAAAGCCGGTATGTTTATTTTTATCAGAATATATTAATGCTTACTTACTAAACCATAAATTTTAGGTGGGCCAAAACCGTTTCTGTTTCCAACCTATCCTGTCAAACAACAACAACGACAAAAGCGCCAGCAACTACAGAATCTAACACTCATTCACCAAGACCTCTGAACGTACAATTAATAGTTTCAAGTTAAGCTAATTATCCAACAGAGGTCCAAACAGGCCACGTTTTTTAGGCCTGCACGGCGTGTCAGGGCCTGTCATTTTCACTAGTCTGAAAACCATGGATGATGCCTATGACAGGTGGGTCAGGATCGGGTTCAGCAATAGACCTCGTACTCTGTGTGGACCTATGATTTCTAGTCTCTCATCATTATTGTACTCACTCGAAAAGCTTGACAGGCCGTAAAGGCCTAAAAAACGTGGCCTGTTTAGACCTCTGCGACAAAACCTGCATTCCATTAGTTTTAAAAATACTCGAAGATATTATCTCATATGTCACTACGAATTCTTCAGAAATAGATTAATCAATTTTACACTGAAATAAAGCTTATTTTTAAGCTTCATTGGAGTACTGATTTATTTATAGCATTTCAATAGTACTGAATTTTAAAAAAAGTATAATTTCAAAGTAGTCATAATATAGCATATACATTAGAAAGCAGGCAATGAATGAAGAAAATAATGTTATTCTGCCTTCAGGGGTACACAAACCAAACTCAGTTTTTTTCTTCAGCAAGGGCACATTAATTCCTTGAAATTTAATTATTTTCATTTGCATTAATCATAGATGTTGGTCATATTAAATTGTAGGTTTTCATGAACAAAGCCTTCGATCAATTCTTATGATTCATTCAATCCGGAAATATCACCGATGAAAGTTGAGCCACGTTCAATAACAAAGTCTGTTAAATTTGATGACAATTTAAACGATAATATCGATACGTCTCCTTCTAATTTAAAACAAACTGAATCAATATGGTCTATATTGTTAAATGATTCAGATAATCGTACATTATTTGACGAAAAATCGGATAAAGTTGTCAATCGCTATTCTCAACAGTTTGCAACTGAAGATAATATATTCAATGTACTTTCTCCTAAACGTCTATATTCGACGTCAATTTCTAATGATTCATGTAAAGCAACTCCTACATTTTCAAAATGAGTAAAAACTATGTCATTACTCATATATCAAAACTTATCGAAACATTCAGCACATACCACAAAAATTGGTTCCGTTTCACTCCCATGGTCACCATATAAAATATCTGATACCATATATATGGAGAAAAAATATACTGTAATCAACACATGCTCTATTGATTCCACGCTCTTCGTATTTTATCATTCATATAAGATAAGTAGTTCTGAGTTTCGAAAATTGTTTGAAGTCGATACTACTAAATGTCATATTGCTCTGCGTAAATTATTCAAATTAATTGACACTGATGGATGGAATATAGCACGCTTGCTTTGGCTATTATTCAATGATTTGCTTAATAAAACTAATGCAATTGGAGAATTCGATATAGAAAATACACTTTATGAGAACATGTTTTAATTTCTACGCCCAATACAAACGTACAATATTAAATCAGAATGCTCCTGTGTTATCTGCCACAGGCGCACTCGAGAAAGCAAAAGTATGGATATATCATTATCGTAAGTTCTATATCTTTAACATTTTTAGTGAAAAATAAAGTCTATCTTCAAGTTTAATCGAACTCTATTCATTATCGATTTTCAATTTAAATATAAGCGTCAATAATTTTTGCCACTATATTGAATACATTTTTCAAAATTTGAAAAGAAATTCCGTTTTTCAACTTTTTTTATCTACTCATTCCATTTTTCATATGAGACAACAAAAAGATCAATTATGCTACAGGTTCATAAGAGCATTCAGTGCTTCTTATCATGTTAACACTGATGATCTAGCCATCATGAGTCAGAATGAACAAGTTAATAATTTGATAACAATATTCTAAGTGAAATATGAGACATAAGTTATTGGTTAAGATATTTAAATAAAACCAACTTATGTCCATAAAATCCTCTGTAACCTTTTGCTGGATTCACAATCAATGAGCAGCATCGCATAGAATATGGTTACAACATTAACATGCACTGATTATTTTGAGTGTTTTCGAGAACGAAGTTTAGAATATTAAAGTACTCCTTGTTTGTTCGACATATTCATCGGACTATTGATATAAATACCTCATCTCAGATATTACTTGCAACTAACTTGTTTCTACAGTACATCATAACAACTAATATTTGAATAATGACAGTTTAAGTATGCGATATTTAATTTAACTGCTTTTTTTTTCAATTCATCGTACAAATGAAGCTTGCTGAGATGAATCGTAGTCATCATTATACGATTATCGAAGTTAATAGCATTGACTGAAACCTCTGAAGATGCATTGAAAACATGATAGTTATTGTCATCTGCTATTTCTTTGCTCGTTTTCTTCTAAATAGTAATTCGCCTCTTCTGCATCATGTATTTAACCCTTTCCGTCATACCCACCTTTTTCTTTTCATCGTGTCGTATATGTTTTTCCATGCAACCATGTGTAATTTCCTTTTCTGTCGTCTGATAGATTTTGTCTTTGATTTTCATGACAAGTTTTTTCCTAAAAGTATTTGGATCTTATTATATTCTCAGCATTATTCAACAATCCATATTCAGTTGAGAATGAATCATAATAAATCAGTGTGCATAAATTTGATACAGTTAAATGTGAATATGGTACGATAAAAAGAATTCTTTTTCAGCTGCAATAGCTCCGAATTAAGAGGTAAATGACAAAATAGAAGGGAATGCGAAAAGAAATAAAAGATGACAATAACTAATTCCAATACTTCTACATAAATCAATGGTAAATGGTTATTTTAAAAAAGGATTGCTTCGCATGCTTCATCATAACACTTATCTATTTTTTTTATAATTCTGATAATAAATTATATTGAATTGAGTTTTAATAGGTGTATTGAAAGCATTCCTCTCACATAGTTATCAATCATCTAAACGAAAATCGACTAAAAGAAAAACCCAAGAAATGCTTGTTTTCTTTCATCTTTTGTTTCTAAAAATTTCGAAATATGACTTAAACATGTTAACATACTACTATCGTTCATGCAATACTGATAAAAAACTAATTGTTGGAATATTATGGATAATTCTTGAAAATTTCTTTCCAGATTCATGTCCGATTCAGTACGCGTCCTTGCAGGCTAGGATCTATGACATTTTTCATCAAAACATTTAACTTATTTCAGCCTACCAGTTTTTTTAAAGATAACTGGACCACTAGCCATGTCACTTTGAACGACTCATTCGATTCATAATTGGTGAATTGTGGGCCATCCTTTTATGCGACACAAGCGTGTCGGAATTATGATAACAAATGCATAATCATAAAATAAAAGGAAATCGTTCTTAGAAAAACAACTGGTTATTTGAACAGGTTCTCGAAAAAAAGAACATGTTCATAGAAGTATGAGTGATTCCGGGTCTCTCCGTGATTCGTCGTTTTCTTCTAATGAAACTAATATCGCTCAAGTAAGTGTATACACACCGAACTACCGGAGTCTGACAGATTTTTTCTGATGAAAAAATAACTGTGACCCTAACGAATATAATTTCAATTGATACTTGGCAAATATCTCATACGTAGTGTTCAAAAACTTTATTAAGAAAATAAATCTCTTCAAATAATATAGAGAAGTGAACGGTGTGTACCTAACAATCATCGACAGCTTCTCATCCGAGCAAATTGGTTCATGTGGTGCCAACCTTGGAGAAATCGAGCCGCCTGCTTATCCTGCTGCTGTGAGCTGGGACGGTCACTTTCCGGTAATCGACGTTCAAACTGGTATTAGCACAAAAGGATAAGTAGGCTCGCACTAAAAAGATTATTTTCTTTCAAAATTTAACTCTATTCAATTAACAGAACCCGATATATTTGCGACGTCATTTGCACAACATTTCTATCAACTTTCGACAATACACCACCCTTTCTCGTTTTCAATGTCGGCACCAATAACTCGACTGCAGTAGATTTATCCAGATCTATAAATATTGGCAACTATATGTCAGTAAAGATATATATAAACATCTCCTATATTTTCTGAATAATGTATCTTTCTCTTTAGTTATGATTTTGCAGCTGGTCTCGCTAATACTGGTAATCACTTTGTCGCAATTATAAAAACCAACACCAACCAATATGTTATCTTCGACGACACACACTGTGCTGGCATTCGTTCTTATTATGAGATCGAAAAGTATGACTTCGCTGTCTATCAACTACGAATTTGACTTCAAATAACTCGTGGTTGCAAACATAATTTAAAAACTGATTTTTCTGCCTCAAGTTGTTCTTTCTTTCCACAAATAAAAAAAGCACTTAAAAAAATTTGTATGAATAAAGATAGATACCTTATACTATTCAAATAAAATTATATTTTCATTCAACCTCAGTATTACACACTACTATCGAGCGCACCATATACCAGCACATCTATAAAGAAAACAAAAATGCCATGACAACTCAAACCGAGTACATCAACAAACCACGGAAAAAATAAGGTTTCAACTCATAACAATATTGTTCCTATCTTTGTTCATCGAGAAAAAAAATGCCACGTAATACACAGGTAACATAAACAAACCTACAATTAATGACTACAACGAATATCTTTGAAGTATCCAAAACAAGACGAAACATTCATCCGCAAAATTGCACCTTCCACAGTCTATCCGAGTCTACCTAATTGCTACACAGCACCAAAATCTATTATCACAGGCTTCTAAAAACCAGCAAACTCCACCAGTGCTGCTACAATAATTCAAATGTAACCAAGATCAGCAAGAGATCCACGGAGCATTTTCTGATGTTCCCTATTTTTTTTCAGAGAATCTTCCAGGCCTTGTCAGTTACCAGCCGATAGATCTCATCGAGTTCTATCTGGCACAAGTGGTTTCACGACTGGCACAAGCTTGGGCGTGAATATTAGGCGAAAACACTAATATTTTCACTAATAACAGCGCTTTAAAATTAGTATTTTTTATTTTCCGGCTGAGTGACGTGATAATAACTTTTGGCACCTATGGCATTGTATAGTATATTCGATGGGCTACCTGGCACAACTAATATTTTTTCTGGCGCAGCGCTCGTTCCAAATATTAGGTGGAAATACTCGAATCTGCTGCTAACTTTACTTGCTTCCGACGAACTTATTGTCGGTTGAACTGTATAGCTATGAGTAGTTGCATTTCTCGAGCGTACAGTAGCAAGCGTTGTCTTCTCGCCTCGATGAGACAATGTTTGGGTTGAGGGAAATTCGAGCTGAAGTCTTGACTGATCTGTATTCAAAACGAAATCTTCATTTTAATGAGCCAATAATGATTTAACTTGCGTGACAAATTGTTCAGCTGACCTATTAATTTCAATCTCATCGATTAATTCACGTTTTATAACTACCTGGAAAAGAAAAACAGCATTCTAATACTAATATATAATTTTATACATCCGTATGCTGGCTACAAATCAGGACCTAACCTTTATAATTTTTCTTGAACAAATAATATGCTTGTGCTTAAAATTTAAGATCTAATGATCTGATGCCACAAAATCGTGCAACGAGATCATTCCAGCTTTTCGTATGGTCCAGCGTTTTAAGTCTATATCGTGAACTGGACACAGAAGATTTCGGACGCGCTCGAACTTGTCATAAACATAATCATCTAATAAAACGATTTTTTGTTTCTTCGTACTTCCATGTTCGACATAATTTCGAAAATGCACCATATACGATTGATAAGTAATTCGTTTAAATTTGTTTTGGACGCTTTTCCATATGTGCGATCGTTTTCCAGTTTTTGGATTTATTGCATCATAATAAGCAAGTGCTTGTTTCATGTACGATAAAGAAAATGACTCAAACACCGATTTCTCTTCATCTTTTTCTTCATAATATGGATCATCAGATGGTTCATCAGGTTCGTCTTCGCACTCATCTGTTTCATTGTCTGATGTACTTAGGGCATACCCAAAGTAGCCAGAGTGACACTTTAATACCGTATAGTAAACTTAAAGAAACTTTCTCTCTATATAGTCTGATAGAGAAAAAAAGCTCTATCTTTCTATGCTATTTGATCATACTTCAACTAATATCATAATAATAGAATTTCAATAAGATCTGTCTTTCTATCATATGTGACGGTTACACCAATTCGAGTGTATATTTTTCGAATAACTTTTGATAGAAACAAAATAGAGAGCTGAGGTTTTCACCGTTGGAAAGCGGAGATGAAGACCCATCGAATTGCATATTATATATTTTGGGTGTGGGTGTGGGTGTGTGAATGTGGCTGGGTGTGTGGGTATGATTAATAGAAGAACTTCACCCACACCCAACACCTACCCACACACCCACACCCGCTATGAGAATGTGTAAATAGGTAGGCAAGTATTTCAATAGCTGTGAAGGTTTGTTTAAATAGAAAAATGTTTAATTAAAAAGTGTCTCGTTTGAAAAGCTATGGATGCAAAGAAATAAGAAACGTTGAATGAAATATTTATAGGTTAATTTGCTGACTTCTACACATTGAAGAAATGAAGAAAATGATATCCAATTTTGTTTACTCTATTAGAAAAAATTACATCCAAAGGAATAAGAAAATACAAAAAAAACATATTAATTGCCTTTAGCTTTGTCTTTGATCACCCACGTTTCAACTTCAGTTTGTTGTAATAAAAGATTTCCATTTCCTGTGCAGGTTTTGGTCATTGTTGATGTTTTATAGGCACCTGCTTCAGTGGTTGTTTTTGAACAATGAGATAAATTATTACCCGTTTTTAATCGTTTATACAAATCTAATGAATGGAATTGTTCATTGATGAGACATGCATATAAATCAATTTCGGGTTCAACTAATTTAATTACTGATTCGAAATCATTGCTAGCAGTATTTAATGTAGTATTATTACGAAAAGAAGACTTTATTTGACTGGAATCTTGATGAATTTTTGCATTTTGATCTTTTGATATTCGAGTTTGCATTCGTTCAGATATAGGATTAACAAGAATTTTAAAGTGGTCAAGACGTTGGTCTCTAAATAAATACAAATAGATATAAAATGTTTCATTTTATAAAAATTTACGGCCCCCCCCCCCCCACTCAAAAATCGATTTCGGCTCCGGTACATGCAAATTGCATGAAATTTTCAGGATATGTTAGGGTTATAGTGGAGAAGCTATGGTAAAAATTTCAGCCGTATATCATGACGTTTAAGGGAGATATTCACCAAACAAGGGTCAAAAATAGCTCATCTCGGGACATAAATTTCTCGGTCCCAGCTCGTGCTATATGCTTAATTTTTTTTTTGTT
>CAJNSZ010000014.1:1582718-1637985 GCA_905329745.1 Rotaria sp. Silwood2 | reverse complement strand
AATTGCATAAATAATGCTACTATAATAAATATATACTAGAAAAATAGTATGATTTATTATAATAGCATTATTTATGCAATTTTCTTCATGTTTCCATGAAAATCCTTGATGATTTGTTGTTTTTATGACATAGAAAATGATCTAAAATGCTAATATATGTATCTCCGTTATTTGTAGGGGTAGACATGTGAAAGTTTAGGATAATATTCATCATGTTACAAGGGATTATATACCAAAGTTTGAGCTTTTTTGGATTTGTTATAAGGAAGAAAGAGCAATTTTCCTGAGAGCGACCAAGACTTATGGCTCACCCTTTAGATTTGCTAACGTCTGACGTGATTTTATTTAATATAAATCGTATACATATGTTTACATATGCTTTATATGCGATCATGATCTAAAAAGCGAATATTGTAAAATGCATCGTAAGATACTCTACACAAGAGACTCAAACGTGCTCTTAACAATATTCTGAAGGCATAGCAAAAACATCACTTGTGTATTTGCCGCGCTGAAATTTATCGATCCATCAAGAAGAAAATCAGTGACCAGATTTGTGGTTTAATTCACACTTTTCTTGGTTTTCTTATTTAGCGTTATTTTCATTTCATGATTACATTTTTTCGGACGATAAAATGATGAAAATGGTATGTTGAATTGTTATTTACATCTGTCTCTAAAGATATAATTTTTGAAAAAAATTGGTATGTATTAAGTCAGATAGTATGTAATGGCCTGCTTATTCTATCGCTAATGGTTCATTCGATATTCTTATAGAGTAATATGAAATTCTGTTATGTTTTCATTTACATCATCATTTTTTTGTAAAAACACATTAAAATGATGTAAACTAATTTTTTTTCTATTTTTTATTCGATAAATTTGATTGTTTTCTCAAACACGTATTATTTTTCAGTAAATTGCATACCATATGCATATTCACATAGTACTCAAAAGCTGAATGGAAAAAGCATAAAACATGGAACAGAAGTTAGCTGGAATTATCTGCAGTTGAGCGACACTCTTAGACCTTGTCTGCATTAGAAAAATAAATCTGTATTAATTTCGGATTAAATCTATACGTGTCTACACTTATGAATTCAATGCATCAATCAGAATTGAGGAATGGCCACTATGATGTAGTCGGAATGCATAATTCTAGCACGTATTTACAAAACAACATGTCGCTTCTGTCTCTGTTTGATAATTACTGACTGAATCATGAGATTTGTTAACAAAGTATCTATTGTTTTAATTTATTTATTTCACCTACAGATTCATCAATCATTGAAGTATTACTTATTCTTGTCTCAGTTCCTATTCACTTGTATTCTACTGTTCGTCATATATTATAAATATCTATCTATCAATGATATAAATAAAATCTATCGAAGCATATTCAGTATTTTAATCCTTTCAATTCTGAAATGTTTTTTCATTCTGCGCGAAGTTGAAGAAAATCTCGATTTCTCTCTCCCTTGCATTCTCGTTTAGATAATCAGCTGTACACAAATTCTAGCTGCATTAGTTCCATGTGAAAAAATAGATTTTTGCAGCGTGGAATACACTTGGTTCGCTGAACACACAGATGACATGTATCATGTAGAAAGACGACAGAACGCAAAATTTCTCTTTTGCATTCTTCATGTCCCTACGAGATGACATTCAACACTGAAAGAGTTAATTAGTAGATCAAACTCTTGTTCGATTGGTGCATTAAATTTAATCCGTCTTTGAAAAATGCATTAAGTCTGAATTAACTTTTCGATCAACCGCGTTTCTTAATTCAGTATTGAATTTTCCAGTGTAGACAAGGCCTTACACCCGATAAGATAGGATCCATGTAGCAATTAGTGTGATAGTAAGGATGTCGCTAGACAACGGTAGTTTTACTGTTATTTTAAGTTGATCAACAATAAGACTATAATCACCATGAAGTAGACATGTCAATAACGAAAGTCAACGACCTCTATTGAGAATAGAAAGTAAAAAATGGCAAGACTCTAGTTTCCTCTTTTTGTAATTTCTAAATGTTTCAGTTTTATTATTGTAATACCTATCTGAATGTTCTTCGCACTAAGAGGAGAGTAGAACAGAACAAAGCAAAACAAGTCCTAAGAAACAAAAAAAAAAAGAAAAAGAACGATAGAGTTTTTTCTCTCTCTCGATAGAACATATATGCGTTCTTTTGATAGCGAACGTACAATGAATATATGGTCCGATTCTGGGATGGTCACGTCTCGCCACCATTTATGACTCATCAATTTTGATGGAGTGTTTAAAATGATGCTGATCGCATGATCATAGCCAAGTAATGTCATGATTGTCGTAAGTCAATAAAAATGTCCTCCTTCGAAAACAATTTCTATTTTCTATTCACCGACAGTAGAAACAGAAAAATATTTTTGTCTTCTTTTCTGAAACTCCAATGTTAGAGTTCTTTTTTTTTCTTTTTGCATGATCTCTCGTTTCTTCTACCCACTACATGTTGATCGTTAATATTAATAAGAAATGATATTGATTCATGGCTATATTAATCATTGTCAACTTTTTTCTTTAGCATCGTTATTCGCCGCCTAAACATTACTCAGAGAACAACATGATCGATACTATTTTTTCAACGGTAATTATATCACACTTGTTTCCATTGAATGAATATATGATTGCTATTCTTCTTTTCAAGGCTTATGAAAACATGAAAATGGATAAGAATAATAATAAGTATAACACAGAAATATTGCTTAATCCTGAAGATGATCTTCAATGTGAAGAATTTGAAGAAACACCTCTCTATGCTGCTGTTCTTACTTATATTAGTTATGCTATTCTTTGTTTATTTGGTTGGCTAAGAGATTTTTTGCGACAATCAAATATTGAAAAGAAACGTGGTGCTGTTGATCCCAATGTTTCATTGGTTTGTATATATGAATTAGTCTTTTACTATATAATTAGTTTTTCTCTTGCCTTATAGGGCTTCGTTCCACTTTATCAAAGTTATGAATCGTTTTACACAAGAAATATGTATACTCGTATCCGAGATATTTTTAATCGTCCGATTACAAGTGTACCGGGTCCACAATTTGAATTAGCAGAACGTCTTTCAGATGATTATAACTGGACATATAGGTAGTTTTACAGATATATATATATGATTATTTTCAAAAAGTCAGTTTTTAAAGATTTTCGGGCAGAACAATTAGTGCAATAAATTTGGGTTCATATAATTATTTGGGTTTTGCTGAAAGAACTGGTTCATGTGCGACAGATGCGATAAATACAATTAAATCACATGCTATTGCAATTTGTAGTACAAATGCTGAAATAGGTAAGAAACTTACGTGTATCGGCAAGTGAAAGGAATATCGATTACATACAGTTTTTTTCTTTCTTTCCTGACCTTGACCATAATGATGATGTCGTGTAGGAGTACATTTATCGTTTCTGTCAATATGAGTAACTACTTCAGAATTTTGTTGATTCAATATGTTCATAACTTGCATAATTGAAAATAATCGTTATTTTCTTTTGTTTATAGGTACTCAACGTTATCATGTTGAACTTGAACAACTTCTAGCTAAATTTCTTGGTGTTGAAAGTTGCATTGCCTTTGGCATGGTTCGTTTATACTTTTCGAATGACAAAAATAAAAGAACAGTATCTGTATACATATTTATTTAAATAGGGCTTTGCAACCAACGCATTAAATCTCCCAGTGTTAGCATCGAAAGTAAAATGTATAGTACTAATAATAAAGTTTTCTTTATATTATTATTTAGGGAGATTTAATTTTAAGTGATGAATTGAATCATGTTTCACTTATATTAGGTATACGTTTATCAGGTGCTTGCTATGAAACATTCGCACATAATGGTAAAATTGTTTGTTTTGATTTGATAACTTTAATATTCATTTGAATAAAAATAGATATGAATGATTTGGAAAAAAAATTACGTACTGCTATTGTACAAGGTCATCCACGTACAAATAGACCATGGCAAAAAATAATAATTGTTGTCGAAGGTGTATATAGGTTAGTATTATTCAAGAAAATTCTTAATATGTAATAATTTTATATTCAGTATGGAAGGATCTATTTGTCGATTACCACAATTAGTTGAACTGAAAAAGAAGTATAAAGCATATTTATATATGGATGAAGCACATTCCATTGGTGCAATGGGTAAAACTGGTCGAGGTATTGTGGATTATTTTAATATTGATACAAACGATGTTGATATTTTAATGGGAACATTTACAAAAAGTTTCGGATCAGCAGGTGGCTACATTGCCGGAAAGAAGGTAGATACATTAAATAATTTTTCGACAAAAATTATGTCATCTAGATTTAAGAGTTTTTATCCATCAGAGAATCTATTTTTTCGAGAAAAAATCGAAACCGAGCTTTTATCATAGGAACATGCAGCGAGTCTTTTCCTTTCTCAGAATATATATGACTTTTAGAAAAAAAAAGGTCAAATTTTAACAGATTTTCGAAAGAAATTGGCACATTATTCGCATGTTTTCCGAGAGATTTTCGGAACTATTTTAAAGCTTTTTAGTTTTGAGAAAACTGCTTTTTTTATTTACATCTGCATTCAATAAACATGCTTATATAGTTTAAATACAGTAGATCTCACTAGCTAATGATCTGTATTACGTGCTTCTAAAAATTCCACTAAAATATATTATGAATATGCTATTTTAATATTTCTTTTTCTGGATTTGAATGAAAAAAATCCATATCTAAAAGTATTTACCGTTTTTCACAAAATATGGTTTTCAAGATCAGAATCTTTGAAACTCTTCCCATCCGGTTCAAGATATAATCAATATTCTTTTTTGTTTTAAAGGTGAAAATAAGAATAAACTTTTGTCTGGCTAGATTTTCTATAGTTGGTTTCTGTGTTGAGAAAAACGAGACTCAGTATCGTGAAGTGAAATTTTTGTGTATTTTAACACCATATGTACTAAAATAATCATAAAAAATGAACAGAAGCGAATTTCAAAATTCTGTTTGGATAAAAACTGCGCACAGGTATCAGCTTTGATTTGAAACGACCTCGAGCTCTCTACCACTTATAATGATGAGATTATGAAGATTCTGCCAAAGTTCACTAGTGGTCTATAAATAAGTCGGAAGTTCGACCTGCGTGACATATCGGACTGAAATTTTTATCAGAAGCGTTTCTCGCTAGAGCCACTTATTCCTGGAAATTTCAGCCTAAATGAACTATTCTAAGTGGTAAATCTATTGTGAGGGATTCTTAAATTGTACAAGTCTCTTCATCCACAATTATAATTTGTTTACAAATAAAACAATTCAGACTAAGTAGTTAAAAATATCAAAGAAAATCAAATCTGATTTATAATTGTTTTTTTGTAATTTTACAATAAAATTAAGTTATATTAATATTTAGAATTGGAAATTAGAGTGTAGCTTCAATTTTATTGACATATAGAAAGATCCTATTACCAATATAAAACAAATAATATATTTTAAAATTCTTTCGATCTTTGAATGAACTAATTGAACTCATGACAGTTTTCAATGAATGTACAGTAGATAAGCAGTATAAAAATATTCTGCTTAATCATTATGTACATTCAAAGTATTAAGAATTTTTGTTTTATCTCTATTTAGCATAATTCATATAGAATTATGAAATAAATTCTAGGCTGCAAAGCTATGCTTTCTGTAAAAATGATCTCTATTCAAGCATCTTTTCCAATTAAAAATTTATTTATTTTGAAGCAATGATAAATACTGAAATAGATTTTCAGACATTATGATGTTTTCAGATGCCTCACAATCGAAGATATTTCATATAACCTACGGTCTAGTTTTATTTAAACAAATTAATGCATGATAAGCAGACAAGAAGCTTCTCTTTATTTCAAAAAGAAAGTCAACTTACGGTGTATGATAGAATGACTTGTTCGATGTGAAACAATATACAGAGGGTACACTTAAGATGAGCTCAATAATTATCGAACAAACACCTTCCGCTTATAGACTCTATTAATCGAAACATAAAAGTTTGATATTACTTTAGTCTCTCATCGATCATATTCGTGCTAATTCTCATGCGAATACCTATGCATCAAGTATGTCAGCGCCTATTGTTCAACAAATAATATCTTCTCTTCGTCTTCTTAATGGCCCGGAAGGTAAATAAAGATGTAATATAAATAAATCAATATAAATCAATTTCGTGTATAGGCAAAAAACGTATTTGTCAATTAGCTGATAATACACGTTATTTTCGACAAAAATTAGTCAATATGGGATTTATTGTTTATGGTAATAAAAATTCACCTGTTGTTCCAATGTTACTTTATTTACCTGCACGAGTTACTCGTTTTAATCGAGAATTGTTACGTCGTGGTATTGCTGTTGTTACTGTTGGATTTCCTGCAACAAAATTATTAGAAGCTCGTGTACGCTTTTGTATATCAGCTGCACATACACGTCAAATGCTTGATGCTGTATGTTCAATTTTATGTTTTTTGGTTTTTTTTCTTATTCTAATTATGTTTATCATAGGCGTTAGCAGCTATTGACGAAGTCGGCACTGACATACCATTACGTTATTCAACGCGACGTCAACATCGACGATTAAGAGATATTTGAATTGGAAAATATTTTTAGATATAATGTAAGCTTGGTTTTGTATTCCTTTTCATTCCACTAAATATGAACAACATTCATCTATCAATAGGTCTCAGTATAAAACTACTCTCGCTTTTGCTAATTACTTGTTGTCGTGGTTCTTTTTAAATCTTTTCGATTATCTAATAATACTCATGAGATGTATCTTCACTTTTTTTTTCGTTTGTCAACCTTTAGTATGAATTATTGATTTGAACTCATATATACTTATTCTGCTTTGTCATACGGTGCCTTGGTTTCCTTTTCTTCTTCTTAGTTTCTCTTATTGTAATATATGTGTTTACAATCTGTTCAATACATTGTACAATTTGGTATTTTCTATTTTTCACTCATTCTTTAGCGTACTAAACAACAATCGAATAATGACTACGTCTATTTGTTTTTCATTACATATAAATGATGTTTCTTATACCAAGTTATTCATTTATTTGTTTGTTTGTTTTTTCAATTTCAAAATATTGTAATAAGATAGTTGTCTTATTTTTATTGAAAGAATGGAATGAGAGAAATATTTCTTAAATTCATATTAACAATTTCATTCATATATCCATAGTAGAGATTCCAAGATCACAGTGTTATACTGTCTCGTCACGGAACGGTGATCAAATTTTAAGCAGCGAGGCATCATCAGGCTTGAAGATTTTTTTTAATGTCTTGACTATATTGTCATTTTTAAGCGCATAGCTGTGTGTCTATAGAGATGAGTGATTGTTATTAGTTTTTTTGTATTTTGAAATGATCTATCTATATATATATATCATTTGGTTTATTTGACATTATGACAATTAAATAATAATTGTGGCACATGTCTAGGGCGACAAATACAGAGAGTGTATACATTCATAAATAACTGTATTGCGTTGTATACAAGTGTATTTTGACGGTTCACAGAGTTCAGTACTACGAGTGCATATTTTCGGGATTGTACATGAAACAATAGAATCATATGTATGAAGAAATATGGAGCAAAAGTCGAACCATATGCAACCATCGTGTACGAATGTAGCATGTACTTGTTTTCGTCTCCGTAAATCATCGTATTTCTTTGTATACTAAACGAAAATATGCAATTTCAATATTGTGCCATGTAAAGCTCCGTATGTGACGGAATATGATCGTAAGCACCTGCACTTGTTTGATTTAGTTGTTTGAAAAATTTACAAAAACAAAGATCGTCTAGCAAAGAACGTTTTTCATAAGGAAGCATCCAGCGCTGGCAACATGACTCCTTAATTGACTCGTCAATGTCGGGCTCAAAGTCAAAAAGTTGTAACATATTACTGTGACATGTACTTCGATCTGGTTGTTCTTATTCATTTCCTTTGATCATTTCTATGTTTCCCTGATATCTGTTAGAAGCTATCATTTCAGTTTGCTAATCTCTTTTCTTTGACGTTAATTGACAATTGCTTTCTCTACCTTTTATTCTTGTCGATCGTATATATGAGCGAATTTTATTGTTATTGCCAGTCCAATCAACGCAAAAATAATTGAAAGTCAGTTTCGAAAAAAATCGAGTGGTTCATTTTTCTTTCTACATATTATTTACTGGGTAGCAGCTGAAGATGTTTTTCTCGAAATATCAAATATTGCCGACCATTAAATTGAATTCATTGAGAAAAACCAAATGATGTATGAAAAATATGATTGCTTGGTACCATGAAAACCAACAAAACTGCTCAAAGCCTCTGTTCACATGATTTTGGGATCATAATCGGTTCAGAGAGCTTGGACAAATTCTTGGTCGTCTATGAGCGAAACAATTTCTTATTCGCCCGTCCATAAAACGAATACAAACAATTCTTCTTGAACATGAAAACACTTGTTCTCAATCTACTCAAAATTTCTTTACTCGATAACCGTTCCAAAAAGGAAAGATCGCTCAATGCCTGTCTACATAAAGCATAAATCGTAAGTTATGACATATGACATTTATCTTGAGTAGTGTAAAAATTTACCTTACAAATACATTGAATTTTTACGTAGTTTGCGTCAGCTGCAAATTTCTGGTGTTAATCTCTGTAGTCTTTTTCTTCGCGAATGGTCTGATATTATTTATTTGAAGATTGAAGATTACTTCAAAATAGGCTTTATACGTAATGTTTCAATGATATTGATGCATTTTGTCATTCGTTTACTTATATTGAAAGATGAAACATTTATTCGTCATCGGGTACTGGTCTACTATAATTTCTCAATAGAATGAAGAAAACATTAACAGGTTCAGTGATTAGACAATCACGCAAGGTCAATAAGGAACAATTTATAATATGGGAATGGACCGAACAAAATACAGAACCGCAAACCTTTCACTGCGCATGTGATCGTTGGAATCATGTCAGGTTATGGCTTTGACACCTCTGTTAGAGAGACATTACATATATATTAATTTTTTCTTTTATTGTATCTATAATACTCATTTTGTAAGAGAAGAAAAATCTTTGAACAGGCAGTTTACTGATTTATACATGATATTGTTATATTATTTCGTATAAACGTCATACTCGAGTATTCATGGAGCTGAAATAGCAAAAGTGAACAGAATTAAAACTGTAAAATAAAGTTACAGGATACAAAAAATATGGTACTGTTCATTGATAAGAAGCCACAGCCTTGACCTTATTTAACAAATAATTGAGTTAATAAATTCTCGACAAAATAAGTTAAATTGATATCTTGACATTTCTGACAAGACGCTTTTTCATAATACTAAGTTCGATTTGTCTGAAAAAAAAATACACGCTCTATAGATAAGATATAACTTCTTCTTTTATTTCTTCTTGACAAGAAGACTATATGTTGTCAAAAGACATGTTGTTTTTTTGGTTTTTGATGAATTTTTTTCGTGTGCCTTGTTCGATTCGTGTGCATATATCGACATTTTCATCTGATCATCATTATGATCAGAGAAATAATTACATGCAGATACAACACGATATTCACTTCTATCTTGGCTATCACGAAGAGAAAAAGCATTATGTCACATATAATATTGAACTTTATTTCGAGCACATCATCATTTGTTTATTTTGATACTTTTTAGATGAATCAACCTCTCTCCTCTTCTATCACGCTTTCAGCATCGATTCTCTCGCCGAACGCTTTTCACGTGATTGCACTTCTTCGTCTAAACTGGTCTCCATCCAATACTCATCTGTGCCAGTTCACTGATGGTATCATCAATACAATCTTTGGTCTTTTCGATAATCCAGATCCGCCAGAAGCACTCTTCATTCAGATATTCTGATGAAAAACAGAAGAGTTCATTGATCGTGATGTCGAGGTAGATATTTTATGTATTCTTTCGCAACATGGACTTGCTTAACCCATTCTTCTTCAATTGACCAATGGAATTATCTACAAATTTGATCCGAATGGAATTTGTTCAAGAGATGATATTAGAAACATGACGATTGCTTCACTTATTGCTCGTCAAATGGTCAAACTTCACTCATTGCCAATTGAAAATATGAATAAAAAGCCATGTCTCGCTCCATTAATGCTAAAATTCTTGACGTTAATTGACAATGATGATGGTCAACCAGAAGGTAAATAAATAGAACTAAATAGGGATACGCATCCCAATATGTGAAAGCCTATACGAGATAGTGTCGTCAATAGTTCTTAAAACAGATCTTATACCAATTTATTCTAGAATTGATTTCTCTTTTTTTATAGACTTGCCCTCTCTTTCATCTGACGTTGATCAGACAGAATGAGACGTTTTACCTCGACTTATCCCTAATCCTCAATATGGCATTGATTTGGTTTGTATGTCACAACGATGTTCTCTGGAAAAATATTCTCTACGATTTATTATCACATTCAATTTCATTCATCGATTTCGAATATTCTGCAATCAAATTTGCTGTATTCGATTTGGCTAATCATTTTGTCGAATATACAGATGTCGATCAAATCGATTTTGATTGATATCCAACGAGAAATGAGCAATGCCACTGGCCTAAAATTTATTTCGAGGCACGATGGTTGAAATTTGATGATCAAGAGAAGATATATCATCTTATCGATCAATTTTCTGCTTTATCTCATTTATGCTATGTACTTTGGGAATTTGTTCAAGTTTGTTTCGCTGAACTTGACTATGACTATGCCTCATATGCACGATGTCGACCCAACGGATTCAAAGAACTTAAATCATTTTTGGTCAATCAATCATAATAGGAATGATTTTTGATAGGTTTTTATCATAGCTCTTTGACTTCTTTGATCATAATTGATTTATTTCATATATTGCGTTTATTAGAATAGCAGTTATGATTTTCCTACGACAGACAGACAAAAGTTGAAGAAATGAAATAAAACAGAAAATTTTAACACATAGCTATGACGAATCAATGAAACAGTTGACAAAACTAATTTCAAAAGATTATTATTTCGTGCTATTAAAGTTCTATAAGAATACTCATCGAGTGAAGATTTAGACAATGAGTAGATCATATTCACATAAACCAAATGTAAAATATCTTAATGTCAAAATGATGCATATTCAAAATTAAAAAAAACTTATAGAAGGCTAAAGCTTTCTTTTATAGTTAGTTCAAACTTTAACCGTCATTTATACGACCATGTTATTAAATCAAAACAGCATTCCGATGAAGACATGTGGAAATTAAAGATGGACGTAGATATGGGTGTGAAATTTTGACCTTCTAATCACCCACATCCACACTCTCTTTGGTTTTGTGGAAATATTGAATCGCTAATAAATAGTTCTTAGAGGAATAGTTCTTCATGAGACGAAGTATTACTAGTATGTTGAAATTTTTCTAACGCTGCTATAGTGATAACTGATTGACTTATGATATAATCCCCATAATTAAAACTCGATCAACACGTCTCAACATATCGCTGAATGCTGATGACGACTTTTGCATCAAATTCGTCGTGTAACCTGATGAAAAGTTATTCTTTTTTTAAGGAAAATACAGTAAATACCTTAAGAAATCTCATACAGTTGCAGTATAACTAGGATGAAATTCCAATAATTTCATGATACTGTCGTCATCGTTTTCATGGGTGAGCATGAATATAAGTCTTCTCTTACATACATCCAGACAGATATATGTCTCCATGCCGATGCTCACACCTTTTACCATATACAGTACTGGACAAAAGTAGGTACCCCCCCCCCTGAAGTCATACTATGCTTCATCAATTTGAGCTGATTTTTTGTGTGCATGTAGATCTCATTAAGTCCTGATAGCAAGCCACAACTCGTCCTCGCTTAGTTGAAATTCGACGAAGATATTACTGGCACATTATCATCACCTTATGAAGGCCATATCTTGGTCATTTTTCGATATTTGCTCTCACGCAAATCGGCATTCAAAAGGCCAGTGACGCAGCTATCTTCAGTGAAGTTTTAGCGAAAAAGGGCTCCAAATTAGTTGAGATCCTACATTCACATCAAAAAGTTCTACCAAGTAGAAAGTCCTAGTTTTCAGTCGAGAACTGATAACTAACCATAGGACTCATCAATATGGCTAAAAATTTTACTAGCAACTCAGCATAGACTCACAAGCTTATGGTAAAAAATGCAGGGCTCTAGCTCAATGCGGAGCTGAGATAGGGCTGTCAGAACAGTTCACTACGCCGGAACTTGTTGCTTAATGAAGGTACGATATTTTACGGCGAGCTTTCATCCCATATAACTAGGAACTCTGAGCAATAAATAGCACAAAAAAAATCAAAAATAAATTGTAGAATGACGAAACTGTCAAAAATGACCGAGATATAGCCTTGATAAGGTGATGATAATGTACACGTAATATCTCATCGAATGCCAACTAAGCGAGGGCGGGTTGTGTCTTGCTATCAGGATTTAATGAGACCTATATGCACACAAAAAATCAGCTCAAATTGATAAAGCATAGTATGACTTCAGGGAGGGGGGTACCTACTTTTGTCCAGTACTGTAAATGTCAAAAACAAATGTTGGTAGATACCACTCGGAAATCAATATTGACTCTTTATTGATTCTAGTTACTCGAAGAGAGACGAAAAGTGACAGTACGATAAACTAATTCTATCTATACATCCAACTACGAATAAGAAAAATATTGATAACGTTTAAAATGGTAAAAGCGTGTATTTATTACAAAATTACATTCAGATTAAGTTTCAAAACATCGACGAGCAAAACATTCTAGAAGTAACAAGTCTACAATCAAAAGTAACAAAAAAAAGAGCAAAAATATCAAAAATTTTAGACTTGAAATGAAACTAGAAGATTGTTCAATATTGCATATTCTATCAATTCATTTTCGTTAAATGGAAGACAATTCAAGTTATTGTATTGTTCGTACGAGCAATAATAAAAAAAAAAAGAATTGATGTGAATTCATTTTTATTTCTGTTTTTAAACACTGATTGAAATGAGTGTGGACAAACTATCGTAATCTCATCTATTTTTGTTTTTATCGATTATGCTCTGTAATTTACATATTTGACTTTGAGTTAACACAATGTAATCATTACATTCCATCAAATTCTAAGCAAAGAAGATTTATTTTCGATCAGGCCAGAAATTTAGTTGGTAATCGCGAACAAAAAACAACCAACGGCCAGATTCCTCCTTGAATGTGTTAAATAAACATTTTCAAAACACAATAAACTTAGTATATGATAATCGTAGTTGGGTTTTTTTTGTTCTATAAGATTTCTTTCCAATAAATGAAATTTTAGAGACAAACATATGTAGAGTATCTGTCAAATCATTTCTACATGGAGAGACTTGTCAAGCAGATTACAGTATAGAACAATTCACTAATTATTGAATATGATCTGATAATTTTTATCAAATTATAGTCAATGTTGATAGAGTTTTTTGTATAGTATACGGGAAAATAGTTTCCTTACAAAGTAATTAATATTTATGAGTACATATAATTTTTCTTATTTAAAATACTGATTGTCTTGCGTGCTTGGAATTTTTTGTAAGAGACATTATAATCAGAATAAGAACAAAAAAGTATCATATCTATCAGTCAATAGAATCTATCATATGAAAAGAATTGTAATACGATAGCTATTGAAAAATTAATTGTTATCATTTTTTATTGATCAAGAAGTAAATCAAGACGATGATTTATGTTGAATGTATTCATTTATTCTAAATAATATCCATATTTAGTCATATATCAACAATCTATAATTGTTTATGATTTATTTTTGTTGCTCAGTTGATTTTTTTAAAGCCATGTACTTGTTAAAGATGATATTTACCTTGATTCATAATAGGTATAAATTGACATTTGACTGTGAGTCTATTCAAAAATCAAGAGAGGAAAGTTATGATTTGAATTTAGTATATGATTATCAATGCTAAGCGATAGAGCATTTTGGATCTTTTAACGAAGATTGTCCAATTATTAAAGATATTGAATAAAGCTGAACAATAGATACTGATTGAAAACTAAGTTTAGTGACTTTTCGATATCAAAAAAAGATAAACTATCTTGTGTGTAGGTGTCGTTATTAACAGGTATGGATGTTAATCTATAGATGCTGATGCACATCCACATCCGCCCACCCACACCCTTTTAGTTTACAGAAGACATATTAGAATAACAGGTGTGAAAGATGTAAAGCTCTCGACATATTAGAAGATCACGGATCTTCTATGCTGTCTTATCGTTCACAAGTCATAAGAGGGTCTTTTACAATGTCCCTTAAAAACGTCAATTCTTTTTTAGTGATCTAAAGAAAAAGTTCTAATTTCAATACTTTTTTGTCGAATAAACTATTTGTAAACGAGTTTATTTCATTTATTCCACGGTCATCAGTGGAAAAGAAATGAATAATATTTTAATACAAAAAAGAGAGAACAATAATTACTTAGAAGAGTGTTCTTGAAACAATATAGACAACATATCTTAAAACTTTCGTGCGATTTATAATAGAATTATTTTTTCTAAAGAATACAATCTCTCACTAGTAACACTTATATTCTATATAATTACAATCTCGAATAAAAGTCTTTCCGCCTCTCTATTTCGATACTATCACACTGCGTCAAATTTATTGCCGAGTAACTATATGACATAAGAGTTTTATTTCGGTGTGATCTATACCATCTTGAAATAAAACTCTTATGTTATATCTTTATTTGGTCACAAATTTGATGCAAAGTATGATAACGTAAGAACAAAGAGGGAGAAAGACTTTTATCTAATGGTATAAATAACTTATTAGTTGGTTATGTTTAGGGTTGACTTGTACAAATAGAATTGGTTTAAAATAAAATATGCTACCAGCTGAGTTATTAGTTTCTAGCAAATTTGAATGAATATGTTTGTCTAGGAAGAAATAATTCAGAGAAAAAGAGCGATTGAATAAACATTCAGAGACATTTTATAATCCTTTGTGTCTATTTCGAAAAGCAGCTAGGTATCTTTATGGCAAGAGAAATGTGTCGACATAGATAGGAGAAATATTTCATAAAAAATATCTCATTCTAAATCGTCAGAGATATATCTTTTCCAACTATGAATGAGATCTTCCATGATAAGAACATTTCAGAATTTCTAGAAGAAAGTGCACAGACGAAGCGAAGTATGAACTCATGGACAGCGAGTTTTTACCGAAGATATTCTTATTTCAGAAAGATTTCGTCATGTGTGACAAGTTTGGATCCGCACCAAGGATTATTAATCAGATACTATTGTCGTTGGAACGAATATTTTCGTAAAGGAAATCAAGCAACTTTCTTCATAATACAGTACAATGAAGAACTAAAGTGATCTCAAGGCACACTTTTTTTTTTATACAGAAAACTTTGTTTTTATAAACTGCTCTTTTCTATTAACTTTTTCTCATAAGTTTTTCAATGCAGAACTAACATGATGCTAAGACAGTGGAAACAAACTGTTGTCCATACTAAAACAAACTTATATATTAACATATACATAAATGCTAAAAAAATCAAAAAGCTTTAGAAATCATTTAGAAAAACAATTCTCATAGAAAGTCTTCTAATGTATCGAGAGGTTTATGTCAGTTCCACATTTCAGTTTCTTTGGAGCTGCGCTAACAAGCGTTTTCTACATACATGAGAGAAAAACTAATTTATTATTCATGTCCATAAACAATACTCTCTATAAACATGCTATTATCTTCGTTTCATTTTGCTATATTTATTCATCTACATCTGTATGACCTTGAGAAAAGAAACTTAAAAAGATGATAGCAGTGTGGGTGTGTTGGTGTGTGTGTGGCTGGATGTAGGTGTAGGGAAGTATACATACCTACACCTATACCCACATCCACCCCCCCCCCCCACCCACACCCTGTTACGACTTAATGAGCGCAGCGAATTGATCGAAGATTTTAAAAGATTAAAAGAATGGCAACTAAATTGCCGTCACAGTGATGAGTAGCATATCATTCATCAAATGTAAGACTCGTCGAAATATGGACACGCTTTAGTTCAAGTGGATAAGTCCAAATCATTATTTGAAAAACTGAAGAATCCAGTTATGGTTTACGTGTAAGCCTATATGGAAATCGAAAACCAACTGAATAGTTTGAGACTTAGATAGACGTATCTATTGGTGTTTACTTGCTGTTCGATTTCCGCATAAAGTAAAGTATTAATAATTTCAATTGAAAATAATGTGAATTATTTTTACTTGCTCCTTGTTTTTCAAAATAAAAATAAATTTTACGAAATATAAGTTATCTAAAATATAAATTCTTTTGATCTACTGTATAGTTTTTGAAACAATAAATTAAATCTAAATATTCTATCTCTAGTTGATAATTCATCTCAACGAGGGATAATAAAAAAATTGTGTGGAATTATATAGAAAACAGAATTGTAAAAATTACATTTTTTAAATTTGTGAAATTAGGTGATATTTTTGAACAAAAAAATCTGTTGTAATGACTGGAGTTATTATCAATTTCAAAATAAAGTGGACTCAGTTGTTTGTTTAATAACTCTGCAACGCTAATAGCTATTGAAGCACGATTTTCACCGTTAGATAGAGGCTGGCTGTTGGTATCTCTATGACTGAATTCAATGAACTTTGAAAAATTTTTGGAAGTATTGCAGGTGTTTTGAATAAAACTCCGACAAGCTCTTTTTTTTTACATACATTCTTAATTTCAACTTAGTTAAATTGCAGCTCAACATCTGCTGTATACATGCTAAAATTTTCAGACTTCCCTCATATGTCTCTGGAATACGAGAAAAATTCTCATGAAATCGAATGATGCTAAATTTCTGAATTTCTTTTGTGTCAAACCTTTCATCCATAGAGGTGATAGAATCTACTGATTGTTGTAACGTCATTACATAGATGATAGAAGGTCTTTGATTTCTTCATATCACACCATGTGTGTCT
The DNA here is from genome assembly GCA_905329745.1 of Rotaria sp. Silwood2. Taxonomy (NCBI): domain Eukaryota; kingdom Metazoa; phylum Rotifera; class Eurotatoria; order Philodinida; family Philodinidae; genus Rotaria; species Rotaria sp. Silwood2. The sequence continues at coordinate 1,620,945 of CAJNSZ010000014.1, read as the reverse complement.
ATTTGTGCCCATCCTCACTGATTAATTTAAGGTACACAATAATAATTTTTGCAGGTTGCTGTGGGTGCGGGTGTCGGGATGGGTAGCAATGGAGGTCTAGAGAAAATTATCATCCGCCTCACATGCACACCCTCGTCCATTTTCTTGTTCCGAATCAATGTCCTCTATATGCTTAAGTGTTTCAAAAGTGAACGCAAATCTGCTTTCTGAAAAGACTTTCCTAATTTTTTGATAAGCCTTTGTAAGAACCTTGTAACCGAGTATAAGACTCACACAGGATTTTGAACTAATTTTCTTTCTCAAACTCGTTTGTTTTTCATTACAAATTTGCATGACAACGTGATCATATGGATCTCCTAAATTTACCTACAACCGTCACAATGTAAGCATACAATGAGACTTGCGGAGCAACAATCACTTTAAAAAAATCACATGCAGGTCCACCTAATTGTTCGTCATTTTGCCATATCGAAAAGTAATGAGACAAAATCAAACAGCTTTCGATTAATGAACTTTATTACGAGTACCTTTTACCAATTGCAAAATCCGCATGTTCATCCGATATCTAGTATCCTGGGATAGTTTTCACAAGAGCTACGATTAGGGTTGCTCAACCAAGATCGCTGAGTTAATCGATATTTTGCTGTAGATAGCGATATGTGTCATAATAGTAATCTGAAAGTTACAGCTCAAACTTATGTACTGTTCGAAATATACTGCTCCCAATAGTGGAAGTGCTACAGTAGTTTTCTTCAATTGCACAACAGAAATTGTTCTTTAAAGTTTTATTTTCTCAGCAATCTTAAAAGGTTGTGCTGAGATATTTCTACTATAAACATTCGTCTATTAGACCTATCTAGCCATAGCATTAAAAGAAATCTATATAGAGCTGAATGAGAGATCATGAAGTAGATGAATTACAAAGCAATTCAAAAAGGATAATTTAGACGGTCTTACCAGAGTTTCGTCGCAACCATATTAAGAGACTTATTTAGAACCATGAACTACCTATCCTGGTCCGTGTTTTCAGGTAGATACCAGAACAGAACTAAAAGATACAATGTCACTTAGCGATTTCTAGAACATCTTCGTTATTTTTATATAATCGACATTTTTTTTTGTCGTCATAGTTGTTTTTGGCCCTTTTTCATGTCGACTTTCATGTTTTCGCTATTCTTTGGTTCATTACTTTTTCTTTCGGCGATTTTGATACATGTCAAAATTATTTACATCCTATCAAATTTATTTTACTATGAAATAAACAAAACGTCATATGATTATACTGTTCGATTGATTAAAGTTAGACCAGAAGTTGACTGTTCTCAATGAAACGTTCATATAAATATACATATTGTCATGAAGTTCAGTCAAAAAAACAAGGATATGCACAGTATTTCCATTGAGAATATGTTTTAAACAATATGTTTACTTACTTTGTTTTTCGTTTATGAATTTAAAAGCTCTTTTGAATGTATCTATTCGTTCGTATACAATTTCCAAAATGATTTAATGGATAGTACTAATGATGATTAACAATATATACATATTATTCTCAGGAATAATGATTTTTATCCAAAAAATTTACATTCATCGATATAAAAAAAGAAGAATTTAAGGAAAAGTTATTCAGTAAAGTCGTTGTGAGTGCCAAGATGCATCAATTACTAGAAATATCAGACCTTATGCAAGAAATCAGAAAAAGAAAAAAGACCGTGAATTTCGAGAAATGAATACAGAAACTAGTGTATTGCAATTTCTTCAATGAAAATGAACATTTTCATTATTGATATTGAGACTCATCTGTTTTTATGTCCATCTCATCACCTGCAATGTCATGTTTTTCATGCGTCTGAGTCCATATTACTTACTTTATCAACTTTACATCACATAATTATATATTTCTTAATAGCTTCTTTGCCAAGAATTATAACGATTTTTAAGGATAATATATCGAAATTAGTAGAGATAAACTAAAGATANGTATTACTGAATATGGATGCAATTATGACGACGATCACCGATCTACTGATTTTAGCTAGATCACTGTACTTGTCTAGACATACACGTATAGAATAACGGTAAAAACGGCGACCGCATGATAAAACTACGGTGGTCTTAGATTCATTTCGAATTCAACAAACCTCCTTTAGATTAAAATTTCTGAACTTCGAAAACTTATAGTCTATTTTTATCCTTCGTTTGCCGTTTTCACTATTACTTTATACGTTCATGCTTAGATCAATACACAGCTATGCGTAGCACCGGTATACCGTCATCATTGCATTCCTACTCGGTATAGTCCTATGAAATGTCTTATTTTCTCTTTTCTTGAATTGTATTTTCACACTTACATTTCGTAATCTCAATGCAGTCTGCAAATAAAAAAGGAAACATTTTAATTTTTACAAAAACAAATGAAAGTCTTCTTACTTCAATATGATCAAAAACTTCTTCTATAGAATCAATTGAAATGAATTTAATATTAAATTTCTTCCATATTAATTCATTAATTAATAATAAACGAATATCTGATAATAAATTTTCATCAAACAAAAACCGATGTAAATATGTTGGATGTTCTTGACATAATTTTGCTAAGAATAAGGCCATCTTAAAAAAAAAAAAAACTAATTGTTTGAAAAATTTTTCGATCTTAAAAACTCACTTGTTTTATACGTTTTTCTTTTTTATTTACAAATAAAAGACATAATTCCATTATATTAAAACATATGGAAATTCGTTCATTATTTGAACTAAATAAAATTATTATAATTTCGTCTTTTTTTTTTTCTTACATTAATTTCTTTACTTATTTATTTTCAAAATAATATGTTGAAGAAAATTTTCAATCGATTGAAATATTTCATTTTCATTGATATGAAAAAATTCCTTTTTATTTTGACATTTATTTCTATGTATTTCAATTAATTCAATAAAATAAATAACTAATTTAATATGATAAAATTTATTTTTTTTTATTATTTTTTTTTGTTGAAGAAATTGATTAAAATAATCATCTTGAATTAATGTTGAACGATATATTTTTTTATTATATATTTCACATAAATCATATTCAATTAAATCAAATAATACATCAAATAAAATATTTATTATAGAAGAATATTGATAACATTGTAAACATTTCTTATGATTATTATTTTTATGATTATATGTTGGTAATTCAATTAATAAATAACGTAAATGAGATGTTAAACCATATTGAAAAAATGAAAGTTCATCTTGATCATAATTTAAATTTCTAATAATAAACATTTTTAAGAAATTTAAAATTATTATTGAAATAAATGATGCATCAATATCATATGATAATACATTATTGACACATTCATATTTAATACAATTATTTAAATAAAATTCATTTTTTGGTTGAATATTTTCTTGATGACATACCCAAATATGTTCGAGTAAAACTAATTCTAGATTAACTAACCATTTAATACGCATTTCTGATGAATCAACAGTATGATCAAGAAGTTTTTCACGAGTATGAATATTATTATGAATTGAATAACTAAATAAAGTAAGAAAAGACAGGTATTTTTACTAATTCAAGACTGAATGTCATACGAAATTTCTCTTAGGCATTAAAATTTTATCTCATAAAATTATTCTCTATGTCGTATAATCTACACCAGTGCTTGGTTTAGATCACGAAAATATGACTCACGTTCGACACTGGTCTACACTAATGGAAACTGTGTGTTCATGTAACATTAGAATCTGAAGAAAATTGTCGACTAGAATTTGCTAAAACTAATGGTTTTATCGATCAGTATGATTGAAAGATATAGCTCGTGTTAATTTAGCCTGACTTCTACTTTGTTAGAGCCCGGCATCGTTCAGCTTAGAGTAGCACTATTAAAAATATTTTTCTTTAACAAATAAGTGTTTTTAGAAGATAGAGCTCCATAATCGCTGCAGTCTTTCATTACGACATTGTAAAAAATTTATAATAATGAACACGAGTGGAATAAGTTCACGCAATTTGAATGCTTGAAAAAACAGCAAGAAAGATAAGTCAAATTCCTTGTTAAACTGAAAGAACAAGATAAGTTGGTGGATACTCCAACTTCTTGAGCACAAACTATTTTTTGAACATAATGTCGTTGAAACGAATAAATACTTTGCTTCTATCTATTGATTAAATGAAACTTCTAAAACATTCCCATAGCAAAGATTCTTGTTGTTACCAATTGCGAGATGCAAAACTTATGTAAGAGATTTCAACCAAAAATCAGAATAAAATTGATTAAAATCAGATTTTTTTTTGTCTTCTTAGATGGAAAATCTCCCTTGAAAAAGAAGAAATAAAACTTGGGTTAGGCAGTCATATAAAAGTTTAGACCCATTCGGCTCGAAAGAACCCGGCAGCCCATTACGAGTCCTAGTTCTAAAGAACTCACTTCTCACAATAGATCTTACACTTAGATTGGCTTGTTTGGTGTAAGATTTTCAAGAATAAATGATCTTAGCGAGGAACACTTTGGATCAAAATATCAGTCCAATCCATCATACTAGAGCGAATTCTCAGCTTATTCATAGGTCATTTATAGTCTTTAGAAGAATTTCTAAAGTTCTGTCAAGAAAATAGATACAGAATTCGGAATGATTTTATATTAAAACCAAGATCTTTGTATAGTTTTCGATCAAACATACCTTTAAAATTTGCTTGTATTCAGTTTTTATGAGCGTATGAAAATAAGCATAAAAGGTAACTGCTAAACACGAAATCTCTCTTTTCTCAAAACAAGAATCAAATATAAAAACTTAGCCGGATAAAAATTTACTCTCAATCTACAGCTTGAAAACGAAAAAGAAGTATTGATAATATCTTGAACTATGAAAGACAAGTTTTCATTTTTCTGGTTGAAAGACATGTCTTGAAGAAAATGATAAAGAAACTTACCAATGAACTTTTTTTCAGGGTACTCATAATTCATTAGAATCTACATGATACATGAAGTCCTGACTTAAATATGATTAATTAGTTGGAAGTACTTTTCCTCGTTAGATTGAACTCTCTTATATTTTATTCTAAGTTTTACTTGAAAAAAAAAAGCAATGTCTAAAAAATTAACTAAAACAAATATGGAATATTTTGAATGAGAATTTAAGACATGTTCATGCTTCTAAAGCATATTTAAAAAATAAAAGGTAAATGAATATTTTCTGAATAAATTCTGATAGAAACAAGGTAGAGTACTTTGATGTTAATCATAGGAAAAAGGAGATGAAGTCGTATTGAATCATATATTATCGGTTTTCGAAAGATATTTTCTGAAGTTTTGTTAATCAAATTTATAAAAAAAAAAGGTGTCGGAAAAATAATTCCTTTTAACATAAGAAAAAAGTAAAAAATGTGATTATTTTCTACAACAATGGTTTGAAAAATCGGCCGAGAATTTTCACTACAAAACCTATGACTCCTGAATAACTAATTACATCTAAAAAATTTTGGCTTGCGTAGCTTGATAGATTTTTCATTGGTAGTTTGAATGCACATCTAATAACTGAAAATCCACTATAGTCACTTCACACGGTACATCTATTTTTAAAGAATTCGATTGAAAACCTTTAAAAAAAATCTTAATATAAGATTCGATATGTCTTCGTCTCCTCATTCTATATTTCAACTTGCTAACTTTAGTCGAATTACTAAATTTTAAAAATTTACCGTTGTTCTTCAATTAATTGTATATCATCATCTTTGACATCATTCTTCTTCTTCTTCTTCTCCTTCTTTTTCTTTGTCTTCTTCTTCTCATCATCATCATCGTCAATTACAATACATCCATCGAAATAATTTGTTGGTCTTTCTTTTGTCTTATTAATCGATGATTTCATTCGATTAATTTGTTGTTTGACGACTGGAAAACATTGAATATTATTATTTTCAGATGAATGTTCAATAACTTTATAATAGTCTAGAAGAGTTTTACCAGTATGTTCCTTTAACAATTTGTCTTTACTTTTTGATGCTGAACGTGTTTCAGTTTGTGATTTATGGTTTAATTTAACATTCAATCGTTTTGTTTTCGTTGTATTTTTCACAACGGATAAATTTCTTGACTAAATAGAAAACAGAGATCGTTCTATTTTTCGTAATATAATTTGAATGAATTACTTTAGAAACTTTTGTAATATTTATTGGAAGTTTTTTCTGTTGAATAAAATCTGGATTTGAATCAATTGATTTTGGTTTTTGATAATTATTTAATATTGCTTGAACTAGTTTCATATTTTTCTCGATTGATTTTTGTTTTATAGATGAAGAAACTTTTTGATTATGTTTGTATTCTAAAAACAGAAATTTTAATTAGTTTAATAAAAATTTCTTAAAAATTTACGAGAATAAACATTTTCATCAATTATTTGATTATTTGATAAGATACGATTTCGTTTAGCAAATGGATAAATAACTTTTTCATTTGATTCAAGTAAAGACAATGATAATTGTGATGTAAATTTGTTTGTTGATGATTTATTATTTTGTTGATGTGATTGATTAGAAGTTTTCTTTTTCTTATTATGATTTGTTTGATATGTATCAAATTTTTGTGATGCATTATTTAATTCAATAGTTTGAGTTGATTTTGAAATATTTGATTTTATTTTAGCAATAATTTGATCTAGATTTTTTTTTTCATTCTTTTGTTTTTCTACTTGATGATTATTATCGGATAGAAAATCTGTTTGTCCATCTAATTGTGAACAACTAAAATCATTATTATTATCATATATCATTGGTTCACTTTTTATTGAACGATCAATAAATGTAATAAGAACATCTTCGGCTTGACTTGTAGACACTTCAAAAACACAAAAAAGAAAGTTTCAATTTGACAACGATAAATATTAGAAAGAATATCAATATCAATTTTGTTGCATAACGCGAAGTGACAAAGTCAGGATTGATAGACATATAGAATCGGGATGATCCTTGAAATTGAATCAAAAAATGATTAATATCTAATCCATTGTTGTAGACACATATATCAATTTGTACAAGTGTAATAAGGAAAGGTCTTTAAGTGTTAGTCAGAGTTATGACCGATAACGGTTAACGGGCAGTAGATACAACTTTTTCTCTATCAACTACTGTGAATTTTTGTCGAACTTTTGTATGTTACTTTTCCACAAATCAAACACTTTTTTGTTGATTTGAAAGACTAAGTCTATACGAGAAGATACATCAAGCTACTCTATTTACTAAAGATTCATCTTAGCATGATCATCATATTTTATCAACAAACTTTCACATCATGTCACAGTATATCAAAACAAAATTGAATAATTGCTTAGCATTGCAGTTTATCATAGATTTACTTAGGTTTCTCCTACTTTTTATAGGATATAAAGGGTGCTTTATAATAACTGAGGATAAATTGTTAATGATATTTTTCATACTTTTGTTAGACGTAGAAAGCTGAAACTTTCAGAAATAAAAGATCTAGATTAGATATATGTGTGATAAAAATGTCAGCGCTCTATATCAAACAAAAGTATGAAAAATATCATAAACAATTTATGATCAGTTATTATGAAACATTCTTTATTTCACACAAACATGAGAGATAACAAAACGAATGAAATGTGAGAAGCAGATTATATATGCTATAGTAGTAATGGATAACATCTATATTTTACGAACTGTTAATAAATGTAGACAACTACGATAAAATTGGTAATCCTATAATGTTTTATTTTCGGCAGTAGATATCAAGAGACAAGAAAAGCTTACGGAAATTTATTAGGAGCAAGCAATTAATTAAAAAATAACTGCCATAACATTACTGTAACGCAGATATGACTAATTGAGCGATTGATTTAAACTGTGATAGGGTCAGAAAGTGAAGAATGACTCATGTTGGTATACTGACTGATGCAATCCTATTGAATCATTTCTACCAGTTCAAACTTTGGTGTTAAATTACCAATCAAGCTTGTTTTTTGCTCTTATTATTGGTTTTTCAGCAGCTTGCGGCTTGTCATTTTTACAACCATAGAATGAAGGAATATTGACTCAAAACTTTGGCCATAAATAGGCTCCTCACAGCAGATAAACCACCCTTAAAGTTCGAGTAATAACAGATGACTTCTTCTAGACATATTGGATATTGAAAAGGATTTGATTTTCTCGCCTGTCTATAAAAAGAAGATATATTTCCCTAGTCAATATCTCTAGAAGGGATTATCTGCTTTCACTGGAACTTTTTGGACGGTTTATTGGCTTTGAAGGACCTGTTGCTAGACAAATTTTCGAGTCAACATTATTTCATTCTATTTTTTCGTTAATAGTTGGTCAAAGATCGAAAAAACAGTAAAATATTCGTATCTCAACTTTTAAATAAACAGTCACTCTCTCGATGTAGGTGCCAGGGAAACATAGACAATTGAAATTTGAATAGTAGTTGTTCAATTGAATTCAATTTTCAAATTTAACACTAGTGAGTGTCCTGATCCTGTACGACAGAACAAGACATGATGAAACTAAAATTTTCGCCCTATACTGTAGTCTTATCTACTACACTCTGAAACAAATGAAGCGACACAATAGTGAATAAACATATGTAAATGAACAACTGATCCATCGTTAATTTTTAAATAAGTCAACCAGGAAAAATTTGTGCTCTCATCTGACATAGTGCTAGATCAATTCACTTGTTATCAGTTACTTTTTTTGTCCTGTACTCAACTCTGGTAACAACCAGCCGACCAGACCTGCACAAATCGGTTCCATCTTATTAACAATCCAAATGAAAATATCTTTCATTTTTCTAACTTCAAAATTTTTTCTTCCAAAAATTATGAAGAATTTAATTGATAATATTGCAAAACATATTGAACTTACTTGTTGATAAATCCATGTATTCAACGTGAGTATTATCATTATCAACGGTTTGTATATCAATTCTCATTTCTATTTCTTCTTCTTCTTCATCATCACTTTCAATTATTGGTTGAAAGTTATTAGGTTCCCACTCTGCAAGACTATTAAGATAATCATCATTAGCAGCATTGATTGGTGTTTTTGGTAAAGATATTTGGTCAATTTCATCTTCCGATGATTCAGATGAGATACATTCATCATTATTATTTATTGGATTTACTTTTTTTGGGCAAACTTTTAAAAATGATCGAGAAATTTTTGCATTATTTGATGGCTTTTCAGGAAGAATTGATTTAAAATCAAAACTTGCTCCAATCGAATTACTTTTAAAACGACATTCAAGAAGATAAGAAATTCGTTCTGAATTTAAACATATATTAGGTAATAAACAACAATCATCATATGTTAACTTTTGGGAAGTCATTGTTGAATATGGATCCGCTAAAATAAATAAATAAAATTTTGATTAAAAGATTTCTTTTCTGAATATTTACTCGTTCAGGTTAAGAAATCGATCAAATAATTATTCCTAAGATATTAACATCATTTCTAGAAAATAAATCAAGATAATATTTACAATATTATCCATTTTTTCTATCGAAACCAATCCAAGTCACTATGACTAATACTGAAGAAAAATTGGTTTCAAATGTCGTTAGCTAATCTTCTTCTCATTGAAAATGAAAGACTTATACAAATACAATAACAATGATACGAATATATTTAATAAAAAAACAAACAGTCAAAACATATTACGATCAGTAAATCCATAACAAAATTTTATTAGAACTTAGACCAGATTCACTACTAATAACGAGGTGATAAGTGTTTCAAATACTTAACTATTTTCTATGACTCCCATTTTTAATGATTATGCTGTTCTATTAATATACCATGCGATGCAAAAGTAAGGGATCAAAATGTCGATCTCTATTTCTTTTCGATAAAAGGGTGTTCCAAGAAACCTTTTTTATCAAACGATAGCGGTTTTTCTCCTCTTTCGTATCGTATACAATTTATTTTTACAACATGTTTATAAACGAAACGACGCGCCAAAAAACAGAAGCACTCTCAAAGACGGAGCCATACTTTTCGTGAAATTCAGAAAAAACAGTGCAAAATGTTGATCCGTATATCTGTTCGATATAAACGTTTCGAAAAGAATTTTTTTTTTTATTATTTGATAGGAAATTTTCTCCTATTTCGAATAGTATATGATTAATACTTGTCACATATTCGTAAATGAAATGACATAAGGAAAATAGTGAAACACTCGCGTAAAAGCATCTCGTTAGACAACAGTTAATTATAATTAGCTTTCATCTACAAGATGCTTTTGAGAAGTTCATCTAAAAAATTACAAATTTCTTCCGCGAAAGTTTCTTTATTTTTTCTCGTCTCGCTTTAATTACCAATGTGTGATCAATATAAATCATACACCGTTCGAATGAGGAGAAAATTTTCTATCAGTTGATAAAAAAATAATTTTTTCAGAAAATATTTATCGAAAAACTATAAGGATCGACATTGTGTGCGATTCTTTTATAGAAAAAAGTGTGGATTTTTTTCTAAGAATGTATCTCTTTTCTATTGCGTCATTTCCTTTATGAACGTGTTATAAAAATAACTTATATACGATTTGAAATACGAGAAAAAATTCTATCATTTGTTTAAAAAAAAAATTTTTCTCACAACACCCTTTTATCGAAGAGAAACAGGGATCGACATTTTGTGTCGTTACTTTTGCATCGCCTGTTAAAACAGTGATGATGCCAGGAGATGACTCAGTTCCTTTCGAAGAAAATTATTAAGTCTTATTGACTTACAAAGAAATACAAAAGAAAATCAAGTCGAATATAAATGAAAATGACTATTCTTAACTATTCAATATTATTTAGAAAGAATTTTTAGTAGCAGGAAGAGGTTAAGCCCCCTCCGAACGATTACAACCGTCTATCATTAACATTGGAAACATATACTCATTTTCAGCTTTGGACTGAGATTGAATTTCCTCCAAAAAAGTTTTGGAATTCGTTAAGTAGGTGTTCTACTTTTCGATACGATGTGAGCTTTACGTATATGACATGATCACGTTTTCGTGATGGTTTTTACCCCTCTTCATTAATGTTACGAAAAATGGGTGTGACTATCTGTCCTGTGCTGATACTCTCACGTCTTATTCACACCTTCTATTGTCACATGAGAAAATGTAAGTTCAAACATTCATGAAAAACGTGAACATGTCATATGCCAATAACCAACATTGTATCGAATGGTGAAACACTTTTTATTTGATGGCGAACCTCGAAGTTAATGTTAATATGTGTTCTCTGTGAGACAACTGCTTAAGAAATACCCAATTCCCAGAAAAACGTTCAACTACCCTCCTACCCTAAATTCTGACCAACTTTATCAAAAATCTTCCAGTCACTCTCCTGAGCAAAGGGGTAATAGCTGTTTTGTTTATTTTTTATCAATTTTTAATTAAAAAAAAAACAATTATTCAAAAAGGTCTGGTTTTAAACGTTTTATGCCTTGATCTTACGTATTTTTTTATAATTTAAGTCTGCAGGTCGAAGTTGGTTGTTAAAAGAAAACGATTCGTTCATTTATAGAACGAAATCGTACTATAATAATTTCAAAAAAAAGTGATGTTTTTGATTTTCCTGTAGTTTTTTTTATTCAAAGTTGACAGAAAATCAAAAAAATCAAGTGTTTGCTTTGTACTTTTTAATCAAAAAAATATCTAATTTCAGCTGTTTCTCGTTTGCTTCTGGGTGATCAATTTTCCCCAATTCTGGTAACCTCGGGACATCTCTGGATACACATGTTTTTCATTTCAATTCTCGTTGATATTTAACTTCGAAATCTTTTCCCAGCATTGATAAACATAAGTTTCATGCACTCACACTGCAATACTAACTTAAGATAAATTTAGAAAACCATTATCATTGAATATCTGACAAATATCAATAATTTTTGGCAAATATTAGTTCATGTATAGATCGAGGCTGAAATTCTTTATAGCGATACCATAAATAATTCTTTCGATTTCCATCTTGTAGTTATTTTGATTTTTAACAACTAATAAATGTTCTTCAATAGGTTACGTTGGACTGTTATTTGAAATGTTATGGTCATCTACTGGACAAATAAAAACCTTTGTCGGTAGATGCCGTGAATAAAGATCGAGTAAATTATATTGATTTGTTTTGTTTTTATTCTTTAAAAAATGATGACTACTTCCAAACGAGTAAGTGAATTGAAGATTTTTTGTTTATTTGAAATTTTTTTTTTATAAATCAATTTAAGAAATACACAATAATTGCACAAACTGAACTTGATCATGAAAATCCGATCATAAATGGAAAAAAAATTCAAGATCGTTTAAAAAAATCCAAAGGAAAAAATAAATCAAAAATTCATGATGTACCAACATTATCACGGTGGCCTGGTGATGTATCAAATACATTTCAACGTTATACAAATAAAAATAAATTAAAAACAGATTGTAAGTTTTTTATTTATTTATCATAGAAACAAAGAATTTTTTTTATCTGTCTTCAATAGCTAAGTTAAATTTTTGTCAATTACCTGATGAAATTATTTTAATGATTCTTAGTTATTTAAATAAGGTATCTCTAGTTGCTTTTATACAAACTTGTCGAAGATATCGAGCAATAGGGTATGATATTCATTGTTTTATTTAACAAAAAAGAAAGTCAATTGATTATATATATATATATTAGACATCATCCAACTTTATGGCATCGTATTGATATGTCTTATAGACGTGTTGATAGTGAACAAATAAATAGTGTTTTACAGCGTGGTACAATTACATTAAGAATGTGTCAAACAACAGTAAGACAGTTTTCTTCAATTTTGTGAGTTTATTTGATACATTTTACAACAATTTCGAATCTAATGAGCACTAAATTTTATGTTGAATGAATTACTTCTCAATCGAATTCGATAGAGAAAATTTTTATTACTTACGTGTAAGTTCTAAAGAATATATGAATCAAAAACTTTTTAATACTAAAAAGAATAAAATACTTTTCTTTTGAGTGTATCTAATTCTGAAAAAAAAGACTCAGTTTCACAATCCAGGACAGAATATCGATTTCTCGAGCAACAAAGGCTAGTGATTAAATCTTGTTTTAAAGAATTCGATTGACCTAATCTGTACAGCTAAGATTTTTATTAATGGAACTCAGGAGTAGAATTTCTATTGATTCAATTCGATTTTGAATAATGCTGAATGAAATTTAGAATTAATATGTGTATATTTGAAAAAACCAATTGACGAGATCTAAAGCTCAAAAATTTCATTGATTCGATTCTATTTTGAAAAACAATCAATTAATTCTAACATGTTTATCTAGAGTTCGCGCAGATCTTAGCCAGTTTTATTCATACTACTATAAGTACATCGTATTAGATGAAATCGCTCATCTTCTACATATAATCTATTGAAGACTAGTAGAGTACGCTGGTAATATCCACCAATTACGCTAAACTATTATTTTTATAAATAGATTATTCGGAATTGTATATGAGAGCTTGTTGATTGCGTGAGATAGGCTCGGATCCCACTAAGATTCATTGTAGTTTTATAAATTTATAACCAGCAATTCAACCATGTTCTTTTAGGTACACTTTAGAGACATTTAATAACATCAGTCAATTATATGGAATTGTTCTTCTTATGATAGAGGGTTCTAATTATATGTACATACTGAATAGTGACGTATGGTTTAAAATGCCTTGAAAATAGAGAATGAATAAGACCATGAAAAGAGACTAAATAAATATAGTTAAAACTAACTGTCTTGTTGTTTGTTGCTCTTGAAATTAAATCTTCACATGTCCATAATAAGCTAGTAACAATTTTGTGTATTATACATTTTTCAGGTTGAAGATTCAAATTTAACTGATATTGAATCATCAGCGTATGTATTTGCATTTATTCAATGTCTTTGAACATCATAGAAACTATATTTTTATTTCAGTTTGTGTCATCTTGATTTAACATTAGCAATTCTTTCAACTGAACTTCTCATTAATTTACTTGGTTCATGTTGTTCATTACGTAAACTTAGTTTAGAATCTATGCCATTGAATTATAAAATTATCGAGTAAAATTCGTCTTTCATATTTAAACACGCAAAACAATGAACTTCTGTATTTCTTATAGAAAAATTGTTTTACATGAACAACTTGATACACTTAATCTTGCTATGTGTACAGGCTTAACATTTGAATGTTGTCAATTAATAACCAATAAACTTTCATTGTATGTAAATAATTATCTATTTTTATTCTCTATATATCTAAACCATTCTAGATTACGTTGTTTAAATATTGCTTGGACTGAACTAACTTCGGAAAGTGTTAAATATATATGTGAAACAATTCCTCGTTGTATTGAAAAATTGAATATCAGTGGACAACGTTATAATTTAACTGACGATTGTAAATAAATAAGTTTTTATTTTTTTTTTATTTTTGTGAGATATGACCTAAAACAGGTGTTGAAATATCCGGGTAAAAATTTGGGTGCCTCACAAGCCGCGACTGACGCAGCTCGAAGACCATCACAGATCGTATATCAATAGCATCTCGTTATTATATATAAACTACTTCCCAATTGCATTTCTGAAGTATTTAGTAAAACGATGCTGAAAAAAATGTGTCTCAAAATAGATAGAATAAAAGCATTTCCCTGTTATTAGCAACAGCAGCTATGTTGTGTTTCATATTTTAATTTTACTAAAATTGTGTTTACAGTGTTTCTTTTTAAATTAATTTTTTTTATTAAAGATATTCAATTATTGGTACGGCGTGCACCTCGTTTATGTGTTCTTGATATAAGTGATTCAGTATTAATAACCGATCAATCAATAATAGCATTTCGTCAACATTCACGTTTGCTTGGACATTTATCTGCATCACGTTGTTATTTAATTACACCAGCAGCACTTATGTAAGTTTTTTTTTGCATGAATAAAAAAGAACAAATCATATTTTTGTTTTTTCAGTACATTAAAATTATTACCCGCTTTTACAACATTGGATATATTTGGTACATTAGCACAAATGTCATTGCAACAATTACGTAATGAATTCGGTATACGAATCCATTTAAATATGTTTCCATTTTCAACAATTGCTCGACCAACAACAGGAATACAACGTACCTCTATTTGGGGTTTACGTACGCGATTGTAATTGTTTTATGTCAGATAAAAAAAAGTATAGTAAAGAAATGTTAGATATTTTTTTTTGTTATATGAACATGTGGTATTTTAAAATGATGTTATGTTTTCTTTTTCGTTTTTTTTCTTTTGTCTTCGAAACTTACATATACTAGAAATAAAGAAACCAACATAGAACATTTTATTTTATATGAAAACAATATTTTGATATAAATAATAACGTTTAGAATTACAAAAAAAAATATGGAACCATCGAAAGTTAAAGAACGTTATCAAGCATTAAAACTTCACGGACCAACACGCTCTTTGACTCGTTGTGATTCAACTGATCTTATTCCACAAGTTGTTTCACAGTAAGTTGCATTATTTATATTCAAAATAAAAAAAAATATTGTAGTAGAATTTGGTGAAGTTATTTAAATCTTCTCTTTTGTAACACTGAGAAATTAATTCTAAAGTCAGTCAGCATTTTCATCTGATACTTAGAATTCGGACAATGTTCATGACTTATTTTATCAACTATAAACCCAACTCTATGATTCCGATTCCGTGATATGGTAGGAACTTAGAATATTTCAAAAGTAACAAGATTTTGATGAGAAAGCAAATGAAGAAAGATGTGAACCAAAGATATATTATTTTAGTAAATGTTATTTTGACTCAATAAACTAAAAACTTTGGTTGCATCACAATGTAAGAATTCGGAGTTTTATTGATAGATTAAATCTTGTTTAACTAGAGCGTATAATCGAAATTAGCATAGAACTAAGTCTCGATAATTAGGTAGATATTGAAAAGTTCGAATAAGTTTCGATCTGAGATACTTATATGAATCTTTATGATCATTTAATTTGGCATTAACGTTATGACGTTTAACATAATTTGAATTAAATTCTAATCTTTACTTTTTGATATGTTGACAACGCATTGTAAACGATTATTGATTTCATATTCGTAATCAATATTTCATTCCTATTTCACACGAACAACAAACATGAAATATATCCTCTCGAAAATATTACAAAAAAAGCTGCCTAGTGCAAGTAGCATTTGACAACCTACAATCACTGTGTTTATGATCAATTCGTCACACGTTACTTGTTACTACATCATATAATCGTCATCAAAGATATATAGGGTGATCTCATCCTTGTACTCTACGTACAGCTCTATCTTCTTTTTTGTTTGATGAGTACGAAATCATTTCTTCAGTGTAACTCATACACGTCTCGAGCTATGAGGTGGTCTGCTATGCATTTTGTAGAGATTTGCACAATGTTGCATGGACGTGTAACAGAGCACGGTGCAGTCCTATGGAACTGTATTGTCATGCTCTTTATTTAAACTTCACTGAATCTTCTTAAGATATTTAGATTTACTCAACACGTTGTGTATTAGGTAGTTCGCAAGGTTCAAAAACAGAGTCCTTCGATAGTATCACTAAATAAGCTAACTTCTACATTAGATTCATCATTAGTGAGTAAACAAACTCCATTGATATTGTCAGATGACGTCTCAGTTACAGATGCGACAAAGCATATCTTCTATTCGATCTCTTCATAATTTTCGTGGATCTATTTTAAATATTTGAAATCTTAGCCTTTTTACTTGAATTATTTCAGTCAACTAATCAATAGATCGTTTTGGTTTCATGAGGAAATTAATTAAGAAATAATGAAATTTACATATAAACTTAATCTTTATAATTTAGAAATCAAATCAATATACATAGTAATATATGTCCAAGAGCACCAGAAGTTTTATTCGATAGTCGAACTACATATTTTAATGGTATTAATGATGATCAAGATCGACCATCATCGGCACGAGTTTCTTCAGCCAATATTACTAGACAATTGTCTAATGTGACTCTAAATGATTCAGTATGTCAAATTAAAAATTAGTTTTTCAAAATAAAATTCTTTATTTAATTTAGAAATTATCATCAACAGTAAATAGTCCACTTCATATACGATATCGTCCTATTGATTTATCTGCAGTTTTACCAATGAAAGATAATAAAGTGAGAATGTATTCTAGTTTAACAAACTCAAAACAGATAGGTTAATATTCTTCATATCTTAATTCATTTCGTTTATTTATTCTTTTATTTAATAGATTATTTTAATTTATTATCGGATGAATTAATTCTAACAATTTTAAGATATCTTCCTCGTGCATCATTAGCTTCTATGGCTCAAGTTTGCCGTCAATTACGTTCTTTAACGTATGTTTAAAAACAAAAAGTCATATGCGTGATAAGAAGAAGATACTTTTACTTTTTAAAACTATCTTATAGTTATGACCCAAGTTTATGGTGTCGTGTAGATATGTCTCGAAAACAAATTGAAATTTGTTATTTACGTGATGTTCTTTTACGAGGCACAATTATTCTTAAAATGTATCAAACTACAGTAAGTTCATTTTTTATATTTTTTTATTATTATTAGAAGATCTTCTCGGGCAAGATGATCACCTTTCATTTGAAAAGTCATCAGTACTGTTTTCTAGATCAATACATGTCGCATGAAGTAGAATATAGGAAATTATTTTTCCATCAAGTTTTAATGTTCTGAGAAGTCATGTATCAGTTAAGATATATAAAAGCAACTATGAGACTGATATGACCAAATACTAGGGCGCAGTATGTCTCTAAGAAAACCTATATCAAATTGTGTCTAAAGCTACTTCAATACAGTTTTGTTTGATCTTCAATCGTGTGTATCTAATAATTTCGTATATTGAATAAGAGTATTGAACGTATAGTGAATCTAATAATGTTCTATATTCTTATCAAAATCAGCTGCTCAGAATCTAAATTCATAAGGAACAAAATAAAACAAAAAGTAATCTTTTTAATAGTCCATTCCCGCATCCTTTTCAGGGTGCTGAAAGCGAAAAATGTTTGTACCATTTTCGAAAGATTCATATTTGTTAAATGACAGAGTACGATAAATCTATTATTAATAGCTAGAATCTTTTTCATTCGAAAAGTATTTATCGTAAAAGTCGCATACTTCTTTGTCCTTAGAAATTGAAAAATTGGCCTTTTTTTGGGCAGTAATTCGACGATTTACCCATGACTCACAACAATTCAGAAAGCAATCAGTTGGTATACTTATAGAGCATAGTGGTACATAATTTTTGAGAAAGTTTGGGTAACTAGTAGTCTTTGCCATCATGAATAATATCGAACAATTTAAAACATGAGAAAAGCCAAAAATTACAGAAACCAGTAAGAATACTAAGATTTTGAGTACGAAGAAAGCTATTCTGAGTATTATCACATATTCAAGATTGAAAACGAGACAAAACTCTATTGAAGTAATTTTAAACTAAATCTAATATACCTTGGTTTAGAGACATACTGAGTCCTAATATTTGGTCAGATCACATTCACAATTGCTTATAATATTCTTTAACTAGTATATGACTTCTTAGAACATAAAAACTTAATGAAAATGAAATTTCCTATGTACCATTCAATGCAGCATAATTTGCTCTACAAAACGGTATAGGTAGTTTTTCAAACGAAGAGTGATCATCTTATTCGACAAGGTTCTTTTAATATATTTATATGACTTAGGTTTTTGGAAATTCGATTTATTCACCTAATCGTAATACATGGTATATTTTCCATGAGTTCTTTGCAATTTTCATTTAGTTTGAATTTTTCGTTGTGTTTTATAGGTTTACAAAACTTCAATTTCTTGATTTAACTCTTGCAACAATCTCACCTGATGGTTTATTAAGTTTAATGAGTGTTTGTCGATCACTTCGAAAACTCAGTCTTGAAACATTACCATTAAATTTGTCAATTTTCGAGTGAGTTTTTAAAATATAAAAATCGATATTAAGAGGATAATTGAGTTTCGTATAAAATTCATAAATGAAAAAAAATTTCTTATCAAATATTTTTTATGATCTATTGCATACAATAATCATATCGTGTAATGAATTGCTTTGTTTGTGTACGAATTTTAAATTGATTTATATACAATTGGTCAAAGAATGTTTATTTTAATTTAGCAAATTGACATTAAATTCACAACTTGATACGTTAAATCTAACTATGTGTACTGGTATTGATCTTGATTGTTGTTCAATATTAACAAGTCAAATGAAACAGTATTTAAAAAAAAAGGATTTTTTTTTCTTAGAAAAAAATTGTCTGTAAACTTATCTTTTAGTTTACGTTATTTGAATTTGGGTTGGACACAATTAAGTGACCAATGTGTTCACTATATATGTCGAACAATTCAATCAAGCATTGAACAATTAACAATGACTGGTTTTAGACAAGGAATGACTGATGAATGTATGAGTTTTAGATTTAAAAAACTATATACTATTTGCAAAACGAAAACTTTAACAAAGCAATTTAAAATAACTGAAAACTATTCATGTGACTCAAACTGAACAAAAACTGCCCGTATTCTGATAGTATTATTTGTTCGTCAGAGAATAAATTTCGTTATACCGCGATAGAATGGAAGTCAAATGATAGCCGGTGATTTAAGTATCAAACTACCACCGATTGATTACCGGTATATTGTTCGATTTGCATCCCATAGATATTCTACCGCGATATATCGACGATAGTACGAACAAATGTGCGACATGGATAGAAGCAAACAAGATTATTAAACGAAAGTTTATCTTACTTAATGTTTTTGATTGACAAAGGATTTTGTACAATATCTGAAATGTAAAGAAAGATCAATAATAATGAAAAGAACAAGAATACGAAAAGGCTTTATCCAGATTTTTTTCTTTAGGAAAGACGATATAAAACTTCTGAAAGTCGAATACCTATCTTTAAGAGCACAGGAGCATATTACGTGGTAGAATGCTCACAATCTCTGAGAAGATCAATTCTATCTTTGGAGAGTGCTGCCAAAGATGCAGAATCAGTTTGCGTATGCGGACGTGCATTCCGAGAAACTCTTGCTGAAATAATTGTCTAGGAATATTTGTTCAAAACTATTGAGTCTCTGGAAATTAGTCAAGTTATTTTTTTACGCTTCCACATTGAATAAAATACTGGAACACGAAAGTAAAGCTAAACAGCTAATATCTGACGTCAACGGTAGAATGATCTCAGGTTTCTAAATTAATTATTGTTAATCCCTAGAAGAAAAGAAAACAGTATTCATAGTAGTCATTCTGTTTTTTTTCGAATTCTATAATTTTGTTACAAAATCTTTTCTATATTTTCATAATTTTAGTAACTGTAGAATCTTTTTAGGTGTTGAAAATTTAACACGTCGTGCAGTTCGTCTTCGTGTTCTTGATTTAAGTGATTCAAGTTTAATAACTGATAAATCAGTAACAAGTGTTCTTCATAATTGTCTCTACTTAGAACATGTAGCATTTTCACGTTGTTATGCTATTGCACCAATTGCTTATGCGTATGTATTTATTTAAATTAATATGTATAAAAGAAAAAACCTATTTAATTAGATCATTAAAACAATTACGTCATCTTGTTTCATTGGATATATTTGGTGTTGTTGATGAACGTGGTTTACAAAAATTACATTCCTTACTTGGCTCATCGATCAGTTTAAATCAACAGCGTTTTTCTTATGTTGCACGACCAACCTATGGTTTGCGTCGAACATCAATTTGGGGATTGCGCACACGTCCTTAAAGAATATTGAATGATTTTGTTTTTCAGTGTGTGTGTGTGTGTGTGTGTGTGTTTTGTAGTTCAATTTGAATTGAAATGAATTTGCTTCTTTCTTTCTTTTTTTTGTTTGTATAATAGTTGTTTTATTTATAGATAATGTCAACTAATTCAGATGTAAAACATGAAATTCCTGGTGAATGGCTGGTAATTGATTAAAATGAAATAGAGGATTCTTGTTTTGTATCGTATTATTTTATAGATTAGACCATGTGAAGAATATAATGATGAATTAAGTTATTGTCGTAGTAAGTTTTCTTTTCTTTTCAAATGAGTCTTCTTCTATTTTGTTTTTATTTAATCAGGCTGGCATGGTCGATTGTATCAACGATATATGTTAGGTCAAAGAAAAGATTGTACACCAATAGCTGAGGCATTACATAGTTGTATGTTTTGGTTACAACGAAAAGATGTTCAAGAATTAGTAAGACGAATTTTCTTTTCTTTTTTGTTTGCTAAAATGACCTTTGCATTTGGTTTATAGAAGAAATTAATAACCTATGAAGAAGACCATCTTATTCGACGTAAATTATCGTCAGAAAATAATGATGTATGGCAAATAAGAACTCAACCACCAAGTGATTGGAATGCACCATTACCAGATTGGGCACGTAAACGAGCAGAAGCAATTGGAAAACAGAAACAAAAACAGACAGAATAAATATAGTTTTTTTTTAATTCAATAGTTTTTCTTTTTGGTTTTCAAAACATGATAACTTTAGGTGTATAATGGCAATATTATTCATTTCTATTGCATTAATTGAATTTTATGTTATTATATTGAACAAATTATATTTGAAGTTCAAAGGTCTATATGAGTTATAGATTCTTGCTCGTTTTCCAATATTTCAAAGTCATTAGCAGAAATTGTCGTTCATTCTTTACTCTCTGAAAATAATTTAGTATATTCATTGTTGGGAGTATCCAACAATTACTTGAATAACAATTGGACGTCACGATAAGTAATCGCAATGCGAGAAACGAAAACTACTAAAGAAATTTTATTGGCATTACAGGGAAACAATTCACAGAAGTTAAGAAAGTAACTAATAGTCTATTAAAAGATCATAAACATTAGATATAAGTATAAATACGAATGTTTAGCAAATGTTTCTAATTACATAGGAAGCGTTACATGAGAACGAGTAGTAGAGGCTTAGAAACCTACCATAATCCATATAGTGTTTGTTTATTCTGAAGCTTTTGCTTATTGAAGTTTTCGCGGTTTCAAAAATGTATATTGTTTTAGTCGTTTCGCAGTATTTCAATCGATTAAAAAAGGTGAATGTCGACACTAAGTTACTGGTTTCTGGTGAAACCCTCGTCATTTTCCGTTCCATGGATTATATCTTCATTTTTCACATGTCGCTCTTACCGTTACATTGTGCTATATATGATAAGATCGTATATGTATAAATTGAGTTTTGTAGAACATAAGTTGTATCTTGTACATTTATTTCCTCGTTTGTAAGTTGAACGAAAGTACACTGTTTGATATCGTTGAGCATATATTTTCTTTTGTAATCTGCAATAAGTTTCTATTTTTCACGGTAGGCTTATTGATTTTTTTTCCCAGAAACATAGAAAGAAATTATCGTCGTAAAAGGAATGCTTTTAAAAAATTACAGTTCATTTTGAAATACTCTTCTTACATTAAGACCATCGGATCGATTTTAGTAGCTCGTAAAGGTTCATTATGTCGACAATATGTCGAGAAGAAACATTTCGTCGAAATCTTGACCGGCAAGAAAATTTCAACAGTATGTTAGAAAAGAACAACTGATCGCTTCGTTTTTAATTCTTTGTCTAGGTTTTGATTAATATGACGTTATTACCATCTCCAATTTCACTTCTTGAAAACAGAAATTTAAAAGCAATTGAATACGTCGGCGATTGTCATCAAGGGACAATCAAGATATTCATAACATTACCTTTCGCAACAAGAAAAAAGTGACATCACCAGGTTGGGACTTAACTCGTTATAATCATTATTAATAGGACAATAAAGTTTTCTGTATAGTATTGACATTGTCAATATCAAATTTCATTAGTTACCATAGTTGTTCTTCAATTTGTCAAATTGTATCTAATAAATTGAATTAAATTAGTTTAGATTGTCACTCATTTCACTGATGTTTATTTATTTCTATGTCCTACATAGGGTGTGGACGCAGCATATCAATTTTCACTTCACCTCCATTCGCACCCACACCTAACAAGGAAAAGAGGCAACAAATCAATTTCACAAGGTTCTAACGATGCGACGCATGAACTATATTGAAGAGAATTTCTCGACGGCGCAGCATTATCGCTGTGGTGATCATCTTTTTGGTAACCGAACCAGATCAAACAAGCTGAGAAAGCTTCAACTTCACAATATTGCGACAGAGCAGCTATATTATGCAGAGTTTAAAAACTATCGAAGTGTATTGTCGTGATGAGCAGTTTTTTTGACAGTCGAATAGAATCACACGAGGAGGAAAGGAACAAGTTGTCAACGTTGTTACGGAGCTTTGCACCAACTATTCCATGAAGAATTTTCCGACGCCGGAGATTCATTGTCATGATGATCATTTTGTAATAGTTGAAAATGTTGGCTGACAGGGAGAATTGTTGTGAATACGCAATGGAAGAACTGATGAAATACTTTTGTATGGTAGATTGAATCAAATTATTTATCAGTCTGTGCTATTGTGGTGATTGTAGTGGTCATCATTAGAAGTATTGATGAAGATGGTTCTCCTCAACATGCCGGTGTTGATCGGGTTTATCTAATTTTGAAAAAGAAAAGACTCCATACAAAACTTAAAAAATAGTTCTGAGTTTTTTGCAACGAAATCAAGACTTCTTTAGGTTCTGTAAAAATAACGACTGCGTGTTGGTGATATATAGGTTCACATCCACGCTCACAGTCACACCCTAATGTATCGTGCAGGAAAGAACGATTGATGTGATAGATTGTAATGGTAAAATCCAAAGAGTTCGTTTCTAGTTAGACTTTGTCAGTGTTTTTTCGTGATCGATACTAAAACAATTATCAAAGCTGTTCTGCTGGAACGCACTGGCTATGTCCTTCAAAACGTACTCATGCAAGACTCTATATTTTTCTCGATGATTTCATTGCAACTCTATACATAGTATATATTTTATTAATTAATTAAGTCTCATCAGAAAATTTCACATTTTATAATACATATATTGATGACCTCTACATAATTGATTTTTCATTGGTTGATGTAAAATAGTTAATCATAATAGAGGCAATGGCAAAATTACATTGAAATAATTTTCCGACGTGTAGACTACATATGTAAATGTATAAAAGTACGATACACATTGTTTTATTTTCTTTTTTCTAGATTCCGATTTTGTTTTTCTTTTTCATTATTTAATTTGTTTCCTTCTCATGGGTACAGATAGTAAAACAGTTGTACAACAATCATTGTCAAAAGTTACCGTCGTAGTATCAAAAAATGGCAAAAAGAAAAAATCGAAGAAATCAAAAAGTAGCCATCATAAATCTAAATATAGTAAACAACAACGTTCATCGTCATCTTCATCATCATCATCATCATCATCATCGTATTCATCAACTAAACATGGGCGTAATTCAACATCAAGAAAAAAGTATGATATAAGTAATTCATCTGAAAAAAATTCCAAAGATAAAACAAAACTTTCATCAACTGCTGAATTACATAATAATAATAATGATACTGAATCATCAAATAAGAATAAAAAACAATCAAATCGTTCTAAACATGATTCATCAGAGTCACCATATCGGCGGAATAATAATACAACAAAATCACAAAGTCGTTCAAGGTCAAAATCTCGAAGTCGATCCAGTGATAGGTTAGTCATTTATTTAAACATTATTTCTTTCATTGATAAATGCAATGATGTGATGAAGTTCCAAGAGATAGGGACATATGAAATTACAATATGATTTCATCATCTCTACTGATCATTGCGAATATTTTACTAGACACTTTTCTAAAAAAATCAATGTTAAAAACGATAGCCTCAAAGTTGAATCCTCAAGTTCTAGAAAACTGACATCATGACATCATCATTTTACGTAACCCAGTAAAGCACGATGAAAAACTACGATAAAACTCAATGTAGTAATAAAACGATAAAAAAAAGTTTGAAAACAATGTATTTTTTACTTTGTTTTTGCTATAATGATAAGCACTTAGGTCAAAACCAAATAATCATTTAAATATCCAATTGAGTTTTCTATCAAATGCATTCTAAATTAGATGAAGTATGACGATAAGATTTCTAAAAAAAACAAGACACGGTAGTTTTCAGATCCGATAAAAGTGTTTTTTTAACAATGTCCTTCTCAAGAGTACAAAGTTTTGAACAAAATAAGGGGTTACCGCATTTTCTATAACCTTCGTTTAAAAAGTTAAAAGTATCACGAAAACTGGGAAAGGACGTTGTTTTTATGATGGTTTCAATTTTTTGATGGAAGATTGTAGAAAATGCGACAACTTCGCATTTTCTTCAGAATTTTGTACTCCTCAAAATGGTATAGTTCAAAAAATTGTCTTCTGAGAGTTGAAAACCACCGTGTCTTGTTATTTAGAAGCCTTACCATCATAGTTCACCTTGTATAAAATATATTTGATAGAAAACTCTATTGACTATTAAAATCACTATCTAGATTTGAGTTAGGTGCTTAAAACTACACGAAAAGTATCAACAATACATTGTTGTTGAACTTTTCACGTTATCTTAGATCATTTTATAAGTGTTTCTGACGATTGAAATGATTGTCTTGAATCTGTTTTCATCGGAAATATAAGGTGATCGTGTCTCGAGTGACGTTGCTTTCAATTAAAACATTCCATAGTAGTTTCTCTAAAACAAAAAGAATTGAGATACTTTACGAGCAAACATTTTTTGTTCAATCAATAGGTCTTTATTCTTTACATGTGATGTATCAGATTACAGGCAAAGCTTACCAGGGAATATATTCAACTGTCAGATGCCCTTTGACTCCATATTTTAGCTCTGAGTGTAATTCAGCGGAACAAAAAGTTCTTAAAAGGATTCGAATTCATGCAGAATTATGACTGTTTTAATAGGCATTTGGTCTCTAAGCTAGTTATACATGGAACATAAAACTTTCAGGTTTTGCTTGTAGATAGGTAAAACGAGAATATCCTAAGACTTTTAGTGCAAACTAATGCATTCTTTCGCAAAATTATTCACCCAAGTTTTTTTTCGACTGCATTGATCGTTGAACAGAATCTAAATATTGATTGATGTAGAGAATTTTATTTTCAACAAGATTTTTTGAAAATAAAAAAGGATTGCTAGTGCTCGCAGCTTAGTATCTCTGAAAAATCCAAAATCAACTTTTTCAGCACCTAGACTGTGCAACTACAGCTCTATTTGAATCACACAGACTGATAAAAACAAACAATTTTCTACAACGTTTTTCCTTTTATTTTGAATGAAAACATCATTTTTGTGCCTTCCGTTAGACTGATATATTTCAGTGAAAAATCGGCATACAGAGCTGAAAGAAGTTTCATTTTGTAGGGATTCGTTTCTTCCATCATTCTACGTAACTCAAACAATGTTCTATTTGTTAATTCTAGGAGTCAAAAAACTTGTTTTTTGATTTTTCGGAAACTCTATCCTTGTAAAACTAGCAACCATTTTCGTCTTCGAAAATTCGTGTTGAAAATAAACCTGAGAAAATAATTTTGAGGACCAATGTATAAGCATTTGTTAGATACTCAGTTTCTGAAGAAGAGTACATAAATTTGAGCTGAAACTTTTAGGATATTCTAGTGGTTATAAAACCTGCCGATGGGTAAATATCTCATAGTTGATTTTTACACAAGCTCAAACCCATTTAAGGTTTTTTCGTCTCACTACATCCTACTCATAAAGATCAAACAACGTACAATAGTAGTTCAATATAAACCCTTGTTAATTTCACTTGATTTATCTTTTCACTTTAAACTTGATTTTCTAAAAATAATTTATTTAGATCCGATACTCATGATTCTCCATCTCGTCATCGTCATAAAAATGCTCTTCATCATTCTAATTCAAATAGATCAAATATTTATTCACCAATGTCAAATTTTATTCCCAATATGAATCATCGTTATCCAAAACCATCGAATGTACATGCTCGAGGTGGTCGTATGCTTTATAATCCATCATCAATGATGGGTAATCCATCTATACGAAATAACAATAGTAACCATCGTTATAATGGTAATAGTCAATCACAATCATTACTCGGTGGTTATCGTCCTCCTCTAACAAATTTTCGTGGTAATATGAGTTCAATAAATAATTCTACTTATATGCATAATGTTCATAATATGGCAAATATGATACAAAATATGAGTAATCTTTTGCAACAAAACCAAAAACCTGGTTCAAATGTCAAATACCCAAATGCAAATAATCCAAGTAATCGTTTTTATCAACAATTTCAAGATAATTATAAAAAATTAAAAGCCGGAGAAAAAGTAAGTAATTTATATCAAGCATCATTTCCTATGCAACATATACCACGTGAAATGCGTTTTAATTTTCGTTTACTTGGACGCAATATATTTACCGCATCGGATGATGATGAAGGTGATTCAACAACATTAGAAAAACATTCAAAACAAAAACAACAACGACATCATTCAAGTTCACAATCATCGAATAATTCTGAAGATGAACATCATAATCGTCGTGAAGAGGAAAAAGAAGCAGCTGGTAAATCAAAATCATCACCTATACTTAAAAACTCTACGAAACAAAAACTTTCATCAACAAAATCTAATCGAAATCGTACATCATCTGGAACAAAAACAATAGCTGATTCACGTGAATTATTAAATGATTCAAATAATTTCAGTACATTACTTGCTGATATTATACAAAGTCAAAATCCAGAAATGATGGCTAATACATTAGCTGGTGCAGCTGTTGTTGTTAATAATAAACGAGAACGAACACAAAAATATTTAAATAAAAAAGTACAACAATTTAAAAAATATGCAAGATCTCAACAAACACAAAGTAATGGAACTGCAAATGTATCAACAACGAATCCAGATGAAGCGGAAAAGAAAATTCATGGCCTTGCACGACGATTAGTAAGTGTTCTATTTTCTTTTTTCAAAAGAAATATTGATTAAACATCTAATAGAACTATTTCGTTCAAGCCTACGAAAGTGGACATGAAAGAGTAGAGAAAATTATTTTCAGTTTGTTATCAATTGAATCGTTTTTTGTCTTGACTCGAATTAAAATCAGTTGATCATTCGATAGTTTAAAAATTCATTGTAGTGCGTAATAATTAGAAAATTTCATAAAACAAGATTGAATATTTTTGTTGCAGTTACTGATTAAAAAATTATATTATCAATGGTAATTAATTGTAGACAGAAAAGAATTAGGCACATAGAGGTTTAATGATTAAACAAAGAGTAATTATAGTTGTCATTAGTTTCAAAAGATTAGGAAAACTTATATATCGATTAATGAATCCAACTGCTCTTTCGAAAGCTAATGAGGAAAACATTACATATTTCTTAGGATTGAAAGAGATACCCTCCTCTTCTCTCAACACGATTAATCTGTTATTTTTTGTAATGAACAATTTATTAATCATCAAAAATTTTATTTTATTTTTCATTCTGGATATGATATGCGTCAAACACTTGAGCTTTAAAATCTTTATCCAATAGAAGTGATCGTATCCTTATTTTCATTGTCTATTTTGTAAAGTATATATCCAGTTGTTCATGATTTCATTTCGTCTATGGATTCATTTTTCTTTTATAACTAAGTACATTCTAAAGAATTATTTTTTATTACTTATGAAACTAGCAGATATTAAACCAATTAATCGAACTAAATATAAGCGGGACCGGAGCCTTTTTGCGCATATCTAGTTCGAACTATGCCAGATAAGAACCGAAATTTTTCGTTTTGATATTGTTGAATATTATTAAACGGTCAATTGTTAGTTTATATCTAATGGCGAAGCCAGGCAGCAGCAGGACAGAGCTGAACTTTACTTAGGATTTGAATGATCAATTCATTAACATTAGAAGAGCATATCCCGTGTTATCGTTAGGCGAAGACTTAATTGCCCTGCATCTCCTAGAAAATTTTCTGGGTCTATCATCATCTATATCAGTTAACTTTCAAATTCGAGCTAGTATACTTTTCATATTAAAGTGATATTCATTATTGTCATTCTCCTGTACTGTTGTTTCTCCATCGAAGATCTCAACAGAATAGATCAGTTTTAAACTTACAATCACTAGTTAAATTTTGTGAACACAAACGAAGTTGTTAATGTACGATCAAAGACCACCTATCAATAACGTCTCGGTCTAATATATGGACTAGTTTCTTATTGCGTCTTTGATAGATTAAGTAAAAAGATTGTAAAGAAATTTTTCCCAATAAACCAAACTTCTTGTGATTAATAACAATAGTTACATAATATTTCACATTTTAATCTCGTAGAATTTGCACAAAAAGCTTTTTCATTATTATATCGTTTCATTTGGTCCACTGTAATGCAGATAAGACTATGATATGAATGAGTGTGCCCTGTCCTGTCCTCACCTACGGTTTATATTAGCCTGAATACCAGTTTTTAAAAGAGCTCATTGAGAATACAATTATTTTTATTTAGCAAATGAAAACCATTGGTTTACATGAAGATTATGAATTGCAAGGTATGAAACGTTCAGATGATTCGAGGACTGATTCCGATACAAGTGAACGACCTCGTCGTTTATCAGGTTCTGCTAAGGAACGTTCGAAAGATAAAGATATTGACAGTGATGGCAGTACAAATTCTCAACGACAACGTAAACTTAAAAAATTAACTAAAAAAGTAAATTAAAATCGAAAAATAACTTGTGGAATATTTTGAATATTTTCTTTTTTTTTAGACAAATTCTTCGGGTCAAATTATCGATTCTAGTGAAGATGAACATCGTTCCGATGGCAATGATAGTGATGGAAGCATGCTTAATTTAAATGAAGATCTTAAACCCATTGGTTATTATATCAAAGATCGTGAACGTATGTTACATGAAATGTTTCGATGTGTTCGTGGTCATAAACTTCAAGCTATTCTACCGGATGCATTAAAGGTAATAGGGTAAAATTTTTATTATTTAAAACAAAAGGAGATTGATATAAAGAAAAAAAAACTTAGTTCGTTTGATAATCGATGCTTGTTTTAGATTAATTTATATGATTTATTCATTGGTACAGCGACACAATTATTATCGCCGAACCTATATTATTTTTTAGAGAGATATTTTTATAATAATAATAATATTTGTTCTTTTACTTTTAACTTTCACTCAATCATCCCCTATCTTTCAGATATAATTCTAAAATATTTTTTTCTTATTTATTGAATAATTTCAAGGTAAGGTCATTAAAATGCAAGTTCTTTTGGTTTTCTTGTTTTTTCAATCTAATAGATTATGTTTAAACAAAAGTTTATTTTATAGATTATTGAAATTGTATTTTTTTTTATTTTAATATTCTTTTAGACACGTTCTATTGACGAAATCAAAGGAAGATGTCTCGATCAACTCGATATTTTATCAAAAAAACGTATTCGTACAATATTACTAGGTATTATATCATAAGAAGAATATTACTTATTTTAATAATATTTTATTATCCTTAGCACAACCAATGACTTCATCAAGTGGTACAGAAGATAGTACAGATGAAGATGAACAAGATATATTTACATGTAAGTCCTTGCGATGATGATTTTATTTCTTCACGTTAATCTGAAGATTTCTTTTTGATGAAACTTTTATTTCAATTAATTTTCTGAGCAAGTTGACAAAGTCTTATTTTTCTTTTTAGTATATCCACGTTTAAAATCATCATTAGATATAACAAATAATAATGCTGCAAGTGTTACAACAACAACAACAGTACCTCCGACGAATGATAATAAAAAGTATATAATATTAAACGAAAGAATTTCCATAATTCAGCATATAATAGAATGTTTTATAAGTTTATTCAAAAAAAATTTGAGTATGCTATAGAAACGACTTAATTTTGCAAGTTGATTCACTTGGAAATACAAAAAAATTCTAAATATTAATAGATTAATTCATATGCGACTATATAATAAGGATAGGTCTATATTAGTATGAAATTTATAGAGATAAGTCTTAACAAAACAAAAAGTATCCAGATATTTATGTATTCTTATTTGTATGTTCTGCCTGTGCAACAACTCGAAGAAAAAAGGAAATGTTCTTTTACTAGTAGATAGTTGAAATGTCTGAAAAGGTGCTCAAAAATAATAATTGCTGTTTAGATTGTCGATTCTAATAAAGAACAGATTTTATAATTGAGAGTCATCCGTCAGCGATCAGAAAAAAACCTTCACTCTGCTCTTACACAATTGAACAAATGCAAAAAAAAAACATAGTTGTCTGATCATTTTTCGTCTTCAGTACTTACATTAAATCTCAAGAATTTTCTCATAAGATGCAAGGCAATCTATAGTGGAGATCATCGTGATTAGAAAAAGTCCTATGGAGACTAGACAAAATCTAGAAGAATTCATGTGCCATCAGTTATGATTCTTATAGTGAGTTTTTCAATAGATTGCTATGATCATCCTCAAATCTCTTTTAAAACCCATTTTCGAATCCAAACTTTGTATAAATGAAGTTCTCCATGGTAAAAGTTTATTGTCAAGGCGTCTGATTTATAAATATCTTCTATCTCGAGTTAAATAAAAGAATAAAGTTCGATTCTTTTGTCTCATAGAATTTTCAAGATTGATATTTCATGATAAGAGATTTATTTGTACATAGTAAAAACCTCGAAAATCGATGTTGAAAGTAATCAAAGAAGGTTCATGATAATCTTTTGTGACACATTCATTAAAATAATCATAACTCGAGAAGGAAACACTTATCTCAATAGCAATACATCCAGCAACAGAGTTTCTTCACCCATCATTTTTAATACAAAATCTTCACTGTCTTATATAAATTAAAAGACCTTTCCTAATTGAGAATTTTAATTAAGTCAGACTCAAAGATTTAATTAAAAACATTTCATTGTACAGTTTCAAATAATTAGTTTCCTTAAATTCATCTTTAGATCTCTACCAAACAGTAAATTTCGTCCAGTACAAATGTATGCAGTTACAGAAAATTCTTCATCTCCAACAACAATTCATAATAATCTTTCAGCTCCAGCAATAATTGGTGCTAATGAAGATGTTAATGATTATTATGAAGATTTTAAAAAAATTAAAAAATTAAAAAATCTTCGTCGTAATGAACAAGATGATGAATTAACACCATTTCCAGATCAAACTGGTAAACTTTTACAATCAATTGGAACAATTTTACCAAAATTTGAATTTAAACCAATAGCAAGTTTAACACGTAGTCAACAAACAAATTTTAATGTTCGTCGAATTGTGAATCGACAAAAACAACAACAGCAAAATGATATACGTCAAGAAATAGATGATTTACTTAATATGGATGATTTTGTTTTACCTGATGGTGAACGTCCATTATCATCAGCTGAATTATCAATAAATAAAGAATATCAATATGGATTACCACCAAAAATACAACATAAAATTCCAGCAGGACCACCCAAAAAAGGTTCATTAGGTGATTTACTTAAACGAAAAAAGACCGAAGTCAATGAACGTAGTCCATCGCCGATATTTTTAGAGCGAATACGTTATAGGCAACGTTCACATTCATTAAGTTCATCATCAGAACGAATGTCAAGGGTAAAAAAAATCCTTGTTGTTTTTTGTGTTTAAATGAAACTTTTCTTTTATTTAGCATTCATCATGTGAGATGATTGAATCAAATACAAAAATTGCAAATGATGAAATTGATATGAGTGATTTATCAAAATTACTTGATTTAAATGAAGAAGATGAATTATTATTACTACAAATTGAAGTTGAACAAGAAGAACGTAATTTACGTCGACAAGAAAAACGAAAACATAAAGAAGAAAAAAAGAAAAAGAAACATCATTTAATTATTATTAAACAATGTGTAAATGATTTAATAGCAAAAATTCTTTTTCAAGAAGAAAAGAAATTTAATTTGAAAAGACCATTTGATAATATTAATAATTTTGACGTTATATCGAAAAAAATTAAAATTGACAACAAAACTTTGAACTAATTTTTTTTTCGCTTATTTGTTATTTTTGTGTTTTAGGTTCTCAGTATTTGTTATATTGTATACACACTTTTTTTTTCATAAATAAACAATACGAAGAGTATCACGATTGATTTAAAATATTCATTAAATTTATTATTGTATCAGTTACATATTCATTTTTTTAATATATGTATTCAAAAAAAATAACTCGATGGCATTAAAACGAATTTTTTATTTTTAGCATTATCTAAAACATAATCACAACCTGCTTTTTTAGAATGATTACTTTATCAAAAAAAAAAACTGTTAGGAAAGAGATCGATCTACTGAAAGAAGATTGTATGTCGAAAATATAAGTAAACTTACTTTAAAGTAATAATTGTACACATGAATTTGAACAGTTGTTTTACAATAGTGGAACACTCTCAAAAGTTTTACATCCAATTCGATCCTAATATTATAAATTACAATCCCATGTGATTCAAACCGGACAATCTACTGCGGATATACCAGCGGTAGTGCGAACAAACTTGTAACAAGAGAAGATAATAATTTGTATAATAAAACATAACAAGAAAAATACAAAAGTTATTAGTATTTATAACTCACAGACACGATATAATTATAATGAAAAGAATTAAGTTGTATGTTTTTATGACTGTGCTGTATTGAATTTCCAATTGAATACTTTGATACTAAAGTACCAGTGCATGATGATATGTAGTTGTGAATTGTATGGTACCTGTTGTTCATTTTTCGTATTCAAAGTATGTATCTTAACACTGATCGCTGACTAAAGATGTGTAGAATCAAGTATTTTTAGTCCTAGTACTAACTTGATTCCAGTCTACAGAAAACTATTCTAGTATTTATTAGTATCACAGCAAAGAAAAATTCTTTGATATTTGTTTTTTGATTTATTTAGTCAACAACTAACACTTTTAAAGCAGAAGCTCTTGAATTTTGTTCTGATTTATGAGATAATTCGCCTAAAACCATAGAATACTTACCTGTAATCTGGGGTTCCAGTTGGGATAACACTTTTTTCGCGTAGTTCTGATCCCGATGACCGGAGCGGAAGTGGTCTCGCACATCTCTATTGCTGATACGTCATTTGATAAATGCCGAATTACTATTTTGATTCTGCTGAACCAATAACCATTCGAGAATAAATTCTTTAAATGATTGACCAGGAAAATAAGTGAGGGCATATCCTATTCTTTTAAATTGATAAATCATGACTGAATTTATAAGGGGTGCAAGTGAGAAATCATTGAGTGGTGCTGAATCGAGAATTGCACCTCTCAAAGTTGTCTGTAAAATGTGGATTTCTAACTATATCAGTGGATTGTTTTCAACATTCATTTCATAACAGTATTTCTCATTAAAGTATATATGTTGCTCGAAACACATGACAATCTCACCCTCACTCCATAGTGTCCCTTACTGTCAATTAGACCGATTACTTAACAGTGTCGCTGATCTGGATAAAATTCAAAGTATAGTGTATAAAGCAAACATAGATATTATAATATTAACCTAGGAAATAATATTTTTAAATGTATGTAGATATTCTACGGATATACGCACCTCATTCACTAATTGTTTTGATTATATATGAATCTATTTGATCTTCGCAAACCAAGTGCTAAATATGGATGCAAAATTGTCTGTGTTGTGTAGAGGCATCCGAAAAGAAACAATGAACGATCACAGCTCGAAAAGTTTAGTGACCGAAAGTACGCTCTCTTTCTATCAACACACACATATAATAACGGAAATCTAGCTGAATTTATGTCAAAATTCACAGTAAGAAATATGAATATGATAAGTTGCGATATGAAATTTTGTCTATCCTCTTGAAATATATCGAAGAACAAAGACTTCCAAATCTGAAAAGATTTCCAAGAATATTTGTGTCATACTATGGTATAAAATTAGAATATGAATTCAAAGTCATCGGATCACTTTAAAAAAAAAACTTTTGGCTCTTGTTCATCTAAAATAGAGATTAAGTCAGTTGAAATTCACTCATATTGGTCTAAAAACAAAGAATTTATCCAAATTATGGCCCAGAAATGTGACGATTAACATTTCCTTGACAAATATTTTATCGAATCTATCAATAACAGGATAAAATTTTATTACCTAATCAAAAATGGTGGCGACTGTGAGTTACATTCGTTGTAAAAATTTCTAATAAAATTTCTAGACAATAGTCATCACATTCATTGAAATATCGATGTATGCATAGAAGTTTAATCTTGTGCGTTCTCATTAGAATATTATTCAGATTTCAAAATATTCTTTAAAATGAATGTGCAAAAAAGTTAGAGATCCATATTGTAGTCACGGTCGCGACCAAAAAAAAAAGAATAGTTTTTCTGAACAGGTTTTCATCACAAGATTAGAAAGAATAAATTCAACTTGAACCTTGTATCTTCGTGACTTAACATTTTCGTGACTAGCCGTGATTGATGCTGGTCACGATCAATGCGCAGCATTTTTCTCTGCTGGGGATTATTGTGTTCTCAAGTTTTATACTATATTCTGAAAAGGAGACAATTGTGAACAAAAATCTCAACTCGAATCACTCTTCTAGTCTCGTTAGAAAAGACTGTTCTAAAAACTTTTCTTTTTCTTTTTTTTTTAACAAGACCGTGATCTCGATGTAGATGACTATTTAAGATATGTTGCTTTTATCTTATGATCAATGCAACGGGAAAGATTTTTTACTAGCTTCGCTTCGGACAATTTTTCATATTTGCACAAAAGTTTCATTGTGAAAAAATATCAGTGTAAAGTATACTGTAAATTTCGTGTGGCGAATTTTTCGTTCTTCTCAAGATGTGAGAAAACCAAAACAGAACTTAAATGTTTTTCACGATTAATCCTTTCATATCGACAATCAAATTTATCTTGCTAATATTTGAAGTGTGTGTATTTGAATGTCACTTATCGAATTTGTATACGCAATGACAACAATCGAGATGTGCTTGTACTTCAACTTGTCTGATTAATAAAACAAGTAACTGTTCATGCCCAAGGGAATCATTTCGATAATCATATAATGACAAGAATAAAGAAAAAAAAAGGAACAAAGCTTTCAAGTGGGAGGCACATCATTTTTGATTGTCATATATTACCCTCAGGCTAAATCCTGTGTTTATCAATTCGATTTAAATATTCAAAAAAAAACAAACAAAGGACAACATATTTTTTTATCTCTTTTATATAACTTAATTCTATCTTTTCTTTTTGTATTGATCTGATTAACAGAAATTATTAGTAAGAAAAAGAAAGATACTAAAGTCAAAAATCGCCTACATATATAACATCATTATTTTGACAGAGGGAAGAAAAATACAGAAAATTTTCCTTCTTTTCTTCCTCTCTCTTTCTTAAATTGGACACGAGAGAGTATATAAAGCTATTGAAACAGTTTATTTAACAATCATTATCTTAGTTTTTTTATGCATATTTTATATACTCATCGCCTATGTTTGCCGATAATAATCGGCGAAAGAAAATTCGAGCAACAAAAAAGAACAAAAAGTAGAAAATACATATAGAGAATCTTCCTGTTGACTTCTCATGAGAATTTATGATTACGTATATATGTATATATATTGTTTTTGTATAGTAATATTTCAGATTCGAGCTTCATTTATAGAGTCATTATTAATTTTAATCCAATCAAAATGATTTCCAATCCGATAATCTATACAATTCTATTTAGTATGGGTAAGTTAGAATAATATTATTAAAAACACGAATATAGATATGAAAAAAAAAGAGAATTCGAATGATCAATGATCATCATTTAGTTAAATCAAGTAAACATAAATATTTTGATTTTTTAAATTTTTTTTCAAGGTTTTCTACTTTTAATTGATTCATTCCAAGCTACACCAATACATAATGATGATGTACCTATTGATAAAACATATGATGAAGATCTATACGAAACAAGTCCATCATTTGAAAAACGTACTTTCAGTAACAGTGATATTCCTGAAGGTTATGTTGGTATTATGTTGGGCAAACGTCGATTAGAAGCACGTGCAGTTCGACTTCCAAGTGAAGCTATCCTTCTTGGTAAACGACGATTACCTCATGAAGCTGTGCTTTTAGGAAAACGTGATTTACCTGCTGAAGCCATCCTTTTAGGAAAACGTCGAATACCTTATGAAGCTGTGCTTTTAGGCAAACGAGATTTACCCAACGAAGCTATACTTTTGGGGAAACGTGATTTACCTAACGAAGCTATACTTTTGGGAAAACGAGATTTACCTAATGAAGCTATACTTTTGGGAAAACGTGATCTACCTAATGAAGGCATTCTTCTTGGAAAAAGACGATGAACAACGAACAATTCCTATTGAAACTTTATATTAAAATAGCACATATTTCATACAGTGCGTTTTTTTGAATGTACTTTGACAACAAAGATATTTGAAAATAAATCTTCGAAAAAAATATATCTATGTGAAATATTATTTTATATGCTCAACAGGAAAACAAAAATACTTTGTAGTTTTAGATCTGAATGATTATAAGATAAAATAGAACATGTTATTATGTCTCTTGAGATTGATAGAGATCCTACATTTGTTTGTTTTTCCGTTAAATTGATGAAATATTTCTAATGGCTATTGTAAAATAGATAGTTTGAGATAAACAAAATATTTTATGTACGACTCTACACTAACAAGAGAATCCGTCTAAAGGATCAAACCGATTTTTGACTAAGACAATGTTCACTTAAGAGAGAGTCCACGGCTCAGTCGAGAATACCTGTCATGAGAAAATTTTTGACCTACTCTTTTTATGACTTCAGAAGAAAGCCTGAACAAAATTACTGATAAAAACAAAATTTAGCCCGATAGAATGTAATCCTGAAAAATGAGAGATGAAACACAGAGAGGGGGTGGGTCGGAGATCCATGTATCGATCAATTTTAGTACTTTGACAATATCTCAAAAGATAGAGACTTGTTTTTTCTACAAACCAATGTATTTGATGCCTTCCTATATGTTAATGCTTGTTCTCTGAAGTCAAATCAGGACCAAAATCGTCAGTATTCGAATAGGTCATTTTTGACGTATTTTGACTCTTACTCCTCAACATCAATTGGGACCAGAAGTTTTATTTCTGCTATCAATAGAGCTTGAAAAATGCTACAAAGTATACTCACTCAGAAGTTCCAATC
>CAJNSZ010000014.1:1503304-1582650 GCA_905329745.1 Rotaria sp. Silwood2 | reverse complement strand
AAGAGCTATCTTTTTATCCACCATAATCTCACAATTTATAGCCGTTTTTCTGACTATTTTTCAGTTTTTTAAAATCCAGAACACCATAATCCAATCCAATGACAAAATAAATATCATATTCGTAATCAGCATCAAAAACTGAGTCGAACAGCATGTGCTTTTCTGAAAAACCTTTTTCATCAAAATATCCGCCCTAGGGGAGTACAGGCGAAATTATGCAGAAAAAGTGACTGAGGGGGAATAGGAGTGTGTTTTTCATGAAATTTGTTTGGAGAAAAAAGATACCATATTCGACTCATTTTTTTATGCTGATTACGAATATGATATTTATTTTGTCATTAGATTGGATTATGGTGTTCTGGATTTTAAAAAACTGAAAAATAGTCAGAAAAACGCCTATAAATTGTCACATTATGGTCCATAAAAACATACCTCTTCATAGAGATTGGAACTTCTGAGTGAGTATACTTTGTAGCATTTTTCAAGCTCTATTGATAGCAGAAATAAAACTTCTGGTCCCAATTGATGTTGAGGAGTAAGAGTCAAAATACGTCAAAAATGACCTATTCGAATATTGACGATTTTGGTCCTGATTTGACTTCAGAGAACAAGCATTAACATATAGGAAGGCATCAAATACATTGGTTTGTAGAAAAAACAGGTCTCTATCTTTTGAGATATTGTCAAAGTATTAAAATTGATCGATACATGGATATCCGACCCACCCCCTCTCTGTGTTTCATCTCTCATTTTTCAGGATTACGTCCGATCGGGCTAACATTTTGTTTTTATCAGTAATTTTGTTCAGGCTTTCTTTTGAAGCCATAAAAAGGGTATGTCAAAAATTTTCTCATGACGGATATTCTTCCAAATGCTCGATTGAATCATGGACCCTCTCTTAATGAGTATTAGTGATTAATAGAAAAGTCTAGAATCGTTTGATTTTCCGGGCTTTCGTTCGTGGGATATTGAGATTTTACTGGGTTTTTCAACAGAATGCTGTGGCCACGTGGAAAAACAGAGTTTCAATTTCAAACATTTGGTTTTTCACGTGGCCACAGCTTTCTACCGAAAAATTCAGTAAAACTTCCATATATCAAGAACAAAAGTATGGAAAAATCAAATCATTCTAGAGTTTGTTATTACTCACTAGTACTCATTAAATGAACAATCATCTTGATCGAAAAGCGGTTTGACACTTGAAGAGGCTCTTTCGTAAGATCAACTTAGAACCATGAGATT
The DNA here is from genome assembly GCA_905329745.1 of Rotaria sp. Silwood2. Taxonomy (NCBI): domain Eukaryota; kingdom Metazoa; phylum Rotifera; class Eurotatoria; order Philodinida; family Philodinidae; genus Rotaria; species Rotaria sp. Silwood2. Next base: position 1,581,408 of record CAJNSZ010000014.1, on the reverse strand, counting down.
TCATATCCGTTGAAAAATTAAACCGAGTAACAGTGCACAAAATCATAAATCAATAGTAATATTCGAGAAAATGAATAGAGAAAAAAACACAAATCTTAGAAATTCATTCCTTTGATTCTTGATACATGATGATTCTTGTTTTTTTTACATTAGAAGACAGGTAAACTTGTTTATACGAAATAACTAATCAATTTACGAGAAAAAAAAATAATTGTTGAACTGATTTGTAAAACCAATATCTAATTACGACTCAGACTTGTTTTGAAAAATACTAATATAACATATTGCTCATAGTTCAGTCTCATTTACTGATAGTTGTATTAATCAAACATACAGTAATTACCAAAATTATTCAATAAAGTTTATTTAAAATTTCTTTTGATACTGTAAGCCTTAGAAAAAATTCAAATAGTAATTCGATTAGAGAAAATGGTTTCCAACGAGAATATAAGAAAATAAAAATTATTATCAGATTCTTAAAGTTAGAGTGTCCAGAAAATAAAAACTTCAGTCTTTTAACACCTAGAACGCTGAAATATAGTTTTTGTTTAGACTACATAGAACGATAGAGTAATCTATCCTCTACAACATAAGGCATCACCGAGATCTCTACAAGGTTTTTTGATTGAGATACAGCAATTTGATTGAAGGTCAAAAAATAGTTTGTCTAAAGGAAGTTGAAAAAAACGACGTTCGGTGCTTCCGTAAGATTACTGTGTTTCAACTAAAAAATCCCGGAGAAAACTCAGAGGCATCTCATTTTATAGAGAATTGTTTGCTCTGCCGTTCTATGTAGTTTAAACAAAATTATATTTACGTACTCTAGGTATTGAAAAGCTAAGGTTTGGATTTTTGTATTCCCTCTCTATGAGAGTCTGATAATAGTTTTTATTTCCTTATGTTCTTATTGGAAATAATTTTCTCTATTCGAACAACTATTTGAATTCTTTCTAACGTTAATGATAGCGGAAGAAAATTTAATATAAGCCTTATTGAAAACAGTTGGTATTTGCTGTATGTTTAACATTGATACTTTATCAACTGAATGTCATAAAATAACACTTTTGATCTTTTATTGTTTAATTGAGAAAATACTTTTGTCATACGCCAACTTAGATCGACTGATTAAAAACAACATTTGTATGCAACATTTACTTGTGACTGAGAAAAAACCACTTTGTATTTTGGCACTTTTCTAAAATATGCGTTAAAATAACAATCATACTATAGTGCGAATTAATTTGTGACAGAACGCGGTCGAGGGTCTGGACTGGCATCAATCATTCAATTCTTTACAAAAAGAACTAAATTGTTCGAATGGGTAAGTTTGAGACATGTGATAGTTCCCAACTCTATGAACTTGTTCCGTTTTGATAACCGAATATATTGACTAGTTCTTTTTTGAACAACTAGAACAATTAATGAATAGAATTGATACATTACCATTATTAGTAGACAGAAAACTTTCACGAGCGTAAGTCTGAACAAGTTGACCATCGTATAGATATTGCTCGTTTCGGTTTGAAACTTTGAAGCAGAGAAATTATGCTTGTTGTTTCCAATTACTCATTGACTGATGTTGTGTTAATTTTGCTTTTTCTAATGATGAAAATTCTCAATTCTCAGAGTTTTTGTAAAATGTTTATATAAAAGGTTTGAAAGAAAACTATCAGTAATATTTTTTTCTTAACAATATAAAATCATGTCAGATTTTCTTTGAGTAATTTTGATAAAATAAGACTGATTCTTCAGAAATTTGTATCGATAGATTGAAATTTATTTTGAATCCCATTTATATACATATGATTAAAGATATCTACAATATTCATCATTCAGAAAAACTAAGCGATGAGTCATTCTAATCCATATTTCATGTTTAAAAGTCAAGAAGAGTTTTTCCATGAGAAAAAATGCTATCTAGAAAGATTCTTCTTTTCATCTTTCTATCAAAACTTCGACAAAAATCGAAAGTTGGAGAGAAGATATCGAATCTGAGAAGGTATAAGCGGAATTGCAGTATTGCCTTCGGATTTTGAAAATTTGTCTGCAATTTTCTTCGATTTGCGAAGATTTAAGCTGTACCTTTCTTACATCTTATGTCAACGATCATCTCTTTATTTTCTTCAAATAACTAGAGCTTGTAAGCGATTTTTTCGTTTGTTTTCGCTAGATTTATGTTATAATTTTCTCCGTTTTTATGAAGACTTTATCTAATGGAACTATTTCATTGATGAAATAAGAAATGAAATTATCGAAAAACTTCGTTAATTGCTCCTAGATAAATCAGAAAATGATATTTTGTCACTACAACTAGTATGTATTGTTCAAAATTATCATATATCACATCTAAACGTTGTTTTGAAATAGAAAATAGCAAGAAAATGACCTTCACATATTGGCAACGAAACGGTATTATACATATCTAACACATATATAATAACGTGTCGATGTTGTTTATGAAGGTCAATGTTTTGCTATTTTCTGCTTCAACAGGGACATTTAGGTGTGACGAACGGTAATTTTCGACAATACATTCTGGTTTTAATGACAAAATACAGTTTTCTGACCTATCTGAACTATGACAAGTCGAGGTATTTTGAAGTATCTGAATTTTTTTTTGGCAGCGAAATTCAGAGTCATTCATTCAAAGTTCTCAATTAACTACGACAGTTTTATTAACCTTGTCGATAATTATTAAATTTGAAAAGATTTAAAAATATTGTTATAAAAGCAGAACTGACTTCATGATTTATTTAACGGTTGGAACTTTCAAATGTAAAATCAAAGTTGTCGCTTTTTAGAAAACATAGTACGAGCATGAGTTTCTAATGAAATACATTAGTCATCGCATTTGTTGACAGTTGTTGCGAGCGTGGTCGCCTCTAGCGACAGAAAAGATTGAGAAACTTTTCTGACCTAAATACGAAAAAGTGTCTTCTAGAAAAATTTGACAATGAAAAATAGAATTTTTTAATGAGTCTAAACTAATGTTTGCTACACAGCAAATGACAATTTTAAGTTCTATATAAATTTATAAACTTGTTTCAATGTTTAACTTGAGTGTAAAAAAAAACTCGGTTGAAAGTGACAACATTTTTGAGTATTTTTCACTGCATAAAAAAACCTACAATACACCACCAATTGCCTCAGAGCACCAATGCATTGGTCAAGGTCTGTTCGCTGATTTTTCAAAGGTATCATCCCCTCCTGCTTTGATCTCTTTGTACAACCGCTGCTTAGAATGCATTGTGTCTTTATGAAAAGTAAAATTTCTATAGTAAGCATGATGGCGCTAGACATCATTGTTGCAAATTTTGTTCGAGATGCCACTATTGTATCAAAGTAAAAAAAAAAAAAAAAAGAAAGAATAAAACCTCTTTTGGTGTACACAGTTACCAGTTGAATAATGGCCATCATAGAAGCATCTGTAACATTTTTTTGTCATTTAAGCATACAAATCAAACATTTTCTTTTTCTTTATTTCTCTATTATTATTTTAGGCTATTTATTTTACAAATAAAACAAAAGAATTTCTGTTTTTCTTATTTTTTTTTCTCTAGATTACTAGTATATTTGTGTATTCTTCTATGTAACTAGTTGTAAATTGTGGCATCAATAAATTTAACAATTAATACTAAAAAAAGAAGTCGATTAATCTCTTTCATTTATGTGAAATGCATCAATAACTAATTATTACATATTGAACAATTTGATTTAATAATAATAATAATAATAATAAAACTGGTATGTAATATTTTGTCTCAACGATTATAAGCTTAATAAGAATTCAAAACATAATTATCGAATATATTAATTACTTTCTTAAGAAATAAAACATATTAATCTTCTCAGAAAGAACTAAATTGTAATCTGATATTGTATTTCATTGCTTATTTGAAAGAGAATTAGGAGAGAAAAATCATGATTGTTATTTTTCTTTTCCTTTGTGTATTATTGACTCAGTACGATGACGACTTTGAGATGTTGGTATACTAATCTTATTTTATTGTTTGTTTCTCTCTATCGTTCGTTGTCGATAGTGAGCCGAGTACATGCGTTTATTGAATTGGCACGTTGAAATTGTTGAACAAGCGATGAGCGATGATGTCTCAACAATCACTACTCCTACTGTTGAGTTGCGTCAGCGCATTTACTGATAGTGGTGACGTTCTTTCTTTTTTATTTAGTTACTGAAGGATAATCATGATCAGCGATTAGGAGGATATAATCTTTGATTACATCCATTTACATTCATCCTCGACATCGAGGAAAGGAAAGCGGGTAGGTAATCATTTCGTTTCTTCTATTATGTTTTTTTTTATTAAATCAATATTATTGATGAATTTTGAAATTTTCTTTCTTTTTTTTGCTTCATTTTAATCGATAATTAAAGTCTTTTATGTAATAATATAAAAAATGACGTATTTGTCTTAAGTATACAAATTCATACTAAAGGAACAAATCTATAATAAGAAAGTTTTTTTTTCTTTTATTTTATATTTTGTTTCTTTGTGTTGCTATACTTGAAAGTAACCTTGCTGTTATTAAGTACTTCACTTCTCGGAAGAAATTTGAAGGCTATTGTTGACAAAAAATAACAGTATAAGAAAATAAAAAAAGAAAAATAAAGAATTTTGAGATAAGACGACACATGAGAGGGAACGAAATTTTGTTGTTACAGAATGTTGAAAAACCTCTGAATACTTTTGTCTTTTCTTTTCTTCTTTTTTTTTCTTTTTTTAAAAAAAGAAAAAGAAAAAGAAAAAGAAAAGAAACATGCTGCTACCATGTAAGTCATGAATAAATGAGGAGAGACTGGACCATGGAAGACCTTGATGAACATACGTTGCCTCTTCATCTCTGCCAGTATGTGGTTTCTATTCATCAATCTCTTTTCTTTTTCTTTTTTTGCCTGTATTTCAACATACTCATCGTTTGTAGAAATGTACTTTCAATTGAGAAAACGAAAGAGAGAGAGAAAGTGAAAGTGTCGTGTTCTGTTACGCGTCGTTGTTGTCGCTGTTTTTAATCACATTTTACAAATGCAATTCTCACCTATCTCTCTCTCCTCCCTCCCTTCCATTTTCTCCCTTTTTTAGTTTTTTTGTTGATTTGTATTTATTTCCAACACACATGCAAACAAAAAGAAAAAAAAAAAACAACAGTAGACTGTTGACCTTGCTTCAAAACTGACACATTATTCTATTTTTCTTACAAAATTAAATACTATTGAACAGGTATGTTAAAAAACAAACGAATTGACGAGAAAATTTACTCGTAATCAAGACGAAAGAAAAGAAAAAGAAATTCTATAAGACTTTTTTTTTTTAATAATAATGTAAAAAGAAAGAAAAGAAAACATACTAGTAATATGATGACAACGCTCAAAGAAAACCATCAGAAAGAAGAAAGTTACAGAATTTATTTTACGCTATGTTGCATAAAAGAAAAGTAGTTAAGGAAAAAGCTAGGAAAGAAAAAAATCAGTAAGAAATGTCGCACTATATTTCTATCTGCTGCTGATTTTGACTTGTATGAATCTAATGAAAGACGTTGCAAAAAGTTTAACTTCGTTTTATCTTTCTATTTTAGTTTTTGTTATTAGTACTACGACTCTCATAGCTAATACGGGGAACACAAGTGATTCAATGTATGACTATCAATCACAAACGAGCCTTCCCCCAATACGGGCTCGTCAACAACGTCAATCTGGCGTACAAGTACAACAATTATATGAAAGTAGTCCAGTTTTAGCCGCTCTATCACATCATCCAACAACACAATATGCATCACATAAACTACAGCATGGTGATTCGTCTACACTTGCCAATGCAAATTCTACAACAGTGAATAACAATGGAACAACTAATGGCTATCATAATCATCATCATAATAATAATAATAATCATCGTAATAGTGTATCTCAAGCACCTGTTCAACAAAATACATCCGAACAATCAATGCGTAAAAGTCCGAGTGTCGATAGTATGCTTAGTATGCGTTCATCCTCACAACAACGACGTTCAACAAATGTACTTGATCCTGATACTGCTATGAAAACATATATGTCGAAATTGACAGCTTATGAACGACATGAAATATTTTCTTATCCACAAATTTATTTCGTTGGACAAAATGCACGTAAACGACAAGGTGTTGGTGGTGGACCTAATAATGGTAAGAACATTTTCATGGAGAATTTTTTTCATCATAAGATCTTTCTTTTTTTATTGAGCCTTTGAATATATTTATTTAGATATAAAATCATAATAAAGTAATTTGTTATCTTAAGTAGCGTGGTCAATAAAAATGTTTTATTATTCTTTTTCTCTTTTTTTTTGTTTTATTCCAATATTCCTTTTTCCAACAGAGTTTAGAGTATGTAGTCATTACTCAAATAGACAAAGTTTGCCGTGATTAGATATGGTCAGGACTTTAGCATTTTGTTTTCGAAACGAATAAAAATAATGAATGATTGTTATATGAATTGATTGCAAAAATGATCATAGAAGGATAAATTTGAATTTCTAATGTGTTCATTATTATTAAAACCGATTAATAAAATATTATTAGATTTTATGTTGTTAATAAGTTATAGTTTTGTTTTTTAATCATTGCAGGTATATGTTGTTCTTACGAAAGAATGCCGCTGTGTAATAAATTGCTTTTGATAAGTGTCGTAACTAATTAGATAAACCGTATCGAGGTCATAGTCCTTGATTAGGAGACTTTTCTCTTCCTAAATGTTCGAAGTTTTGCCAATTTTTTTACAACTTCGTAGTAACTTCAGACAGAAACTAGATTATCAAATACCATTTGCATTTCTCCGGTAGAATAAGCAGACATTGACGTCATAAGATGAGCAGGATTGGAGGAGGTACGATCTGGTGGCAAGCCATTTGTTGTAGGAGAAGTACTATCACTATGGGCTTCTAGTATTTCGAGAATGAAAGTAATATCTGCGAGAATTTATAGTCCCACCAACTCCTACAAACATATCGACAATCTTGATTGATACTTGAGAAAACTTGAAAATATTTGTATTCATAGATCTTTTCTTTTTGAGTTATGGGCGTTTCTATGAGTTTTCAAAAGAATGCTGTGGTCCGAATTGGACCATCTTCAAAATTGATTTTCGAGTTCATACATAGTACAAATAAAGTTCTCAATGAAACTACGATAGTTCACGGTGAAAATATCAAATTTTCTAGCATATTTTATTCTGAAAAAAATCTGATGCGTTCATAAGAAATTTCTACTATCAAAAATTTTTATTTGTGCAAAACTTGAAACCACAAATCAATATTAAAAGGACTCACAACAGTCTATTGAAAAACTCACTAAATTGACTATAGATCAAAAGAATGAACAACTGACACATGCAAATGTTTTTAGGCTTTCTTTAACAATAATAATAAGGTCATTTTCTGATGAAGTACGACTCATCTTTTCAAAAACAATTTGTCACTTGCTAGACTTTCATCATTAGCATGATATTTGAGAATCATCGAGATTATGATTAAAAAACAATAATCACGCGAGTATCATAATAGTTTGATATAGCTAATGAATCGCATTCTATTAACCATTTTATTTTCATTTATAAACCGAAGTCTTATAATGTGATTTTTCTTTTATTGGCTCATGCTTGAAAAAAGTAACAGAATCAATAGAAATATTGATCTACGTAGTCCATTTTTTCTATTTCGTATTTGAATTAATATTGCTAACCAGAACTAATTGGTCTCCATTATTTATTTAGGTAACTATGACGATGAAAACGCTTCTTATATTGCTGTCCAACACGATCATATAGCCTATCGTAAGTTATTAGAGGAAAAAAGCTTTAATTTATTACCATCCAAAAGAATGCCTTTTATGAAACACGATCAGTAACAGTTGATGTGGTAAAAGAGGAAGAATTTAGACTTCTCCTACAGACCGTCGAAGACATTGTCGATCGGATACTATTATCCAAAGTGTACCAGAGTTTACATCAATTTTATTAGAATGAAATGAAACTTTCAGAGTATATGGAACTCGTATCTATAAGCAAAGATATAGGTTAAGAACAGTTTGAGACCTTTGCAAAGGAACCTGAAGGGGATGAAACAGATAAGATTATCCAAGCAATACGGATTTTGTCTAGCTCTTCTATTTCAAATGATAGAAGTTTGAAAATTTTTACTATAGATACTAATCGTTGGGTTTATCATTTTTTGTAGCAGACATTTTTTTTTCTTATGTGCTCTGGTTTTCTAGCTTAAGTATCTCAGTGAACTTCAAGCAAAACTTTAGCTTTTATTAGTGCTCTAGCACTGTCTAATCGTCCTCTATCTAATGATAATATTTCCAGTTCGGTAGCTTGTTCCTATACCGAATGGCAAAACCATCTTTGGAATCTACTTTCGAAGTGTTTTTTCCATTCTGCACTCCCGTCAGGAAACATCATGAGATTCTCAAAGCCTATCCTAAAGTGGAACTTCATTAGCACAAGTAGTTCTATTTATTTCTGAAGTGTTCGTTTTTGGTGAATTTGGTTCGGGCGAGAAAAATGACCTTGAATGTTTCGTAGGATATTTATAACAGTGATAACAGCCATTATCTCCAGAAAACTACAAGATGGCGTTTCTCGGTTAAATCGTCTTGATCAAAGACAAAAGTATCAGAAGTGATAGAGCTAGGTGTGCTAATGAAGTTTCACTATAGGACAAGCTTTGAAAATCCTATGATTTTCTTTTGAAGAAGGTGTAAAGTTGGAAAAAAATTGAAAGTAGGTCTCAAAGATGGGTTTATCGTTCGGTCCAGAAACAAGCTACAGTTCTGGGAGCTTCAGCTTATATAGAGGATAATTAGACAATTCTATAGCATTGATAAGAGTTGAAATTCTGTTTGAATTTCGCAGAGATGCTTGAGCTCAGATAGAAGACCACACGAGAAAAAAGACAGCCGTTACGAAAAATGATCATCTCAACGACTAGTATCTATGGTAAAATTTTCAGTCTTTTATCAGTTGAAGCAGAAGAGCTAGTCAAGGTTCATTTTTACTAGGTAATCCAACCTGTCTCTTCATTTTGCAAGTTTTTCAAATTTTTTTTTCAACCCATAAATACGTTTATAGACACGAGTCTTACAAGCTCTGAGAGTTTCATTTAGATTCTGATAAAGTCGATGTAAACTCTAATACACTCGATCACAGACCATATACTAATTAATAACATCTCGTTATTAATTAACGAACTACTTTCGTATTGCATTTCGAGTCGATAAAGTAAAAGGATGGTGAGTAAGTATATCCCAAAATAGATAGAATAAAACAATTTTTTTGCAATTAGCAAGAGTAGCTACATCGTGCTTCATATTTGAATCCCGCAGAGATTATGTTAACAGCTTTTTCTTTTGTTTTAGGTTATGAAGTTTTAAAAATTCTTGGTAAAGGTTCATTCGGTCTTGTTGTAAAATGTTATGATCATAAAACAGGTCAACAAATTGCATTAAAAATAGTTCGTAATGAAAAACGTTTTCATCGACAAGCTCAAGAAGAAATTCGTATACTTGAACATTTACGTAAACAAGATCGTGATAATACATTTAATGTAATTCATCTTTTTGAATGGTTCCAATTTCGAAATCATATTTGCATTACATTTGAATTACTTTCGATGAATCTTTATGAGTAAAAAAAAAAACTTTTATCTTATTTCTATAAAAATTTATTAACAATTTTTTTTTTCTTCATTTTATCAATAGATTAATTAAAAAGAATCGTTTTCAAGGTTTTAGTTTACAACTTGTAAGAAAATTTGCACATAGTATATTACAATGTCTTGATGCATTATATCGAAATAAGATAATACATTGTGGTAAGAAAAGACAAATTCTTTTTTTAAATATAAAGTTTTGAAATTATTATACTTAAGATCTTAAGCCTGAAAACATATTATTAAAACAACAAGGTAGAAGTGGTATTAAAGGTATAGATTGTTTATTATATGTTTATTAAAATTTTGATTTGTTTTGTTTTTCAATAGTAATTGATTTTGGTTCGAGTTGTTTTGAACATCAACGTGTTTATACATATATTCAATCGAGATTTTATAGAGCACCAGAAATTATTCTTGGAGCTAAATATGGTTTGACACATATATATATATATACATATACATATAATTATAATGAATTACATTTGACATAGGTTTACCAATTGATATGTGGAGTCTTGGATGCATATTAAGTGAATTACTTACTGGCATGCCTTTATTTCCTGGTGAAGATGAAGCTGATCAATTGAGTTGTATCATTGAATTAGTTGGAATGCCTAGTCAAAAAGTACTTGATGCGTCAAAACGAGCAAGAAATTTTGTTAGTTCTAAAGGACATCCACGATATTGTACAGTAACAACATTACCCGATGGAACAACAGTTTTACAAGGCGGTAAATATAAGATTATGTTTATTCAAGAAACTATTTTATTTTATTTTTATATTTTTGAGTATAGGTCGTTCAAAACGTGGAAAACATCGTGGACCACCGGGTAGTAAAGATTGGTCACAAGCATTGAAAAATTGTGATGATCCATTGTTTATTGATTTTCTTAAACGTTGTCTTGAATGGGATCCACAAACAAGAATAACACCAGCACAAGCCTTACGGTAAGCAGCAAATATTTTCTATATAAGTAAAACTAACAATATATTCAATATGACTTTTGATACATAAAAAGATTTCAGTAACGTGAAAATAAGTAAGACTATATTAAATAATTTAAAAATCATTTTTCTATACTAGTACTGTCATATACAGTCTTGAACAAAAGTTGCCTACCTGCTTCCTCTAATAAAGTGCTGTCATCATATGTACTGGAATTATAATTTACAAATTCTCTTTCCTTTGGAAAAACAACATATTTAGAGGAAGTATATGCACTCAAAATCCTTTTGTTTGTCATTTTGCTATTCCACAAGCTAATAATGTTTCTCTTTTCTCGTGCTAAAGGCAATTTCATATGTCTACTTTATTATTACCAAAGCTTGCTACACATAGACCAAATTTCAGTAGTTAACACACCCTGAGATAGTGAACTCAGAACAGACTTATCATCTCATAGGAACTTTCTAAAAAAACGTTGTGACTCCTCAATAAATATTCTTAATGAGAAGACAACATGTCAATTAGTTTAAAGTTATTTCTAACAAAATTCAAATTGAAGGTAGTTACGATATTAAACGAAAATATCTGTACTAATATAGTAGAAATAAGGTGATTAGAAGATAGAAATTATATGTGAATCAATGGAGAGTACATTGGTGCTTGTGTAGAGATGTGTAGTTTCAGTTTAGTTAGTACACACTGGCATCAGTGTTCATTAAAGCATATGCTACCACGAGTGTGGATGTCACTATAATCAATGCACTCTGTGTCGATGACTCACTGTCAATATTTAAACCAAAAACTTCACATTCTCATGCTTACGATCAAAGTTCATTGTCGTACACATGCATTCAAAATATCGACTCAATACCATGAAGAATATAATAGCACTTCGTGATGGGCAGCTACTTTTATCCTGGATTGTATCTAGACAATTGAATCTGAAATATTTACTTAGAGATGACACATAGCCTAGATCAAATTATTTTTCGTATATCCAATTTTCTAGATATATCATATGATTTACCATCCGTTGATTATTTAGACGAAGATAAATGAGTAAATGTGTGGCCTTTGCGACAATCAACAAATTGTCACAATAAAAAAATTTCAATAAATATATGAACAAATAACAAAAGAAAACAAAGAGAAATGACTGTTTAACTTTCTGATTGACATTGACAATATCTCCGACCAACATTTTTGAAGAACCTTCGCATATGAATACGACTTTCATCATAACATTGACACAATATCATTAAACATTCATCTGTTATGACTTTATTTTTCTGATATTTTGGAGCTGAATTTTCCATGTTATCTCATATTCTTACACTCGATGCTAATAATTCTTCGTTTTGTAGTAAATCAACCCTAATTCATATGTTTGAGTTTGGAGAATTTATATATATTTTTTTTTCGTTCGAGAATGTCATCTTTCCATATACAGTGTACGCATATGAGGATATGAGTGTAGAAGACTGTCTTCTTTTCAATCAGATCCACACTTACATTGTGGTTGTCGGAATGATTACTCATTTGTTCATTTCTGTTTATCTAAATAATCATCGAACAGTAAATCGTGCACTCGATATCATGCGACTCATCTAATGAATATCATTAACTTTTACTTTATCTATCATGATTGAAAATTCTTTATTCATCTGTTCTAAGGAAATTTTACTCGAAAGTTTAAGCTTATAGTTATTTTAACAATAGTGAATCATTAAACATTTTCTTCCATATTCGAAAACAAATATCGAAAATTCTCTTTGTTTAGACATTCTTGGCTTCGTCGTCGTTTACCTAAACCTCCATCTGAAGCTCCTCCACCAAATCGTCCATCAGCCGTACTTCGCCATCATCATTTACTTGCCGCCCAACAAACACAACAACAAACATCAAATGGAGATAGAAGTACCATGGGTGGTCAACTAAACAGTGGTATGGGTGGTACGAATGGAATCTATACAAATCATCATCAACAGCAACAATTATATAATTCAACTAATAATATATCATCAAAAACATATCCTTCAACAAATGAGCTCAATCGACATCAGAAATTACCACATATTGGTGGTGTTCAGCTTAATTCTATTATCGACTAATAGCAACCAATTACTGTTCATCTTCGATTGTGTTTTTTTCTTTCTTTCTTATAGTGTGATGTGTGGTGGTAGTGGTGATGGTGTTTTTCTTTCTTTTCTCTTTGTTGATCTTTCTTCAAAAAAAATTTTTTTTCATTTTCTATAATGCACACTCAACATGTTATTTTTGTTTTTTTTTTCTTTCCCACCATTACTGTCAGATTTCATTTTTCTCCATCCGTCCGTTGAGATATTAAAAGAAGGCAAAAATACAAAAAGCTTTGTTTCTCTTTGCTATATATTAGTTACTCTATTGAATGTCCCGCGTGAGAGATTTCTTTCGATTCTAGTGAATAGTTTGTCTGTGAATGAGAATGGAAGATATTCTTGTTTTGTTTATCTCTTTGATGGAATCTATAGTATAAATAATTTATTTTTCTTTTTTCGTTCTTTATCACTTCCTATAAAATCTATTTTACATTTCATAGAAACATTCATTTTTCTTTCTTTTTCTTGTCCCATTTTGTATCGAAACAACAAAGAAAATTTTTATTATATTTTATTTTTTTTTTTGTTTTTTTGCAAAATCAAAATCATTTTACATACACAAACATGCATATATATATATATATATAATATAAATACAAAATAGTGCTTTCGGATAATATAAACAAAGAAAAAGAAAAAAAACGAACAAGTGTGATATCGTTTCGTTTTTGTCGGTGTCTGTTTCTTTTTTTTGTTTTAAATTTCTTCTCTTTTATTTTATTTCATTTTTTTCTTTCTAAACAAACAAACGGAACATTTGTTTGTTCTCTTTTTTATTTACAATTACATAATGAAAAACAGTGAAGATTATATTTATTTATGATGATTTAATACTTGAAGAAAAGTTATTGATAAATAAAAAAAGAATAATTAATGACTAATTAATTATAATGAAGATATTGTAAACTGATCGGAACCCTTTGTTGTTTTTATTTGCATTAATCCGATGATCTATTAGTTTTTTCAGTACAAAGTTTTGAACAGGTATAATTCAGAGAAGATAGTAAATAGATTCAGGTTACAAAGTGGACAAACATGCAACTAGTTTTTTTTCTCATGACAGGCTATGCAATGCATATACTGTACAGTATTATCCCAATTAACACCTTATATAATGAAATAAAATTATTTCTAGGTGTCAGAAAAAAGAGAAAAATTTAAAGTATTCTCTTCATCAAACAAGAGAACTTAATCTACTGTAGTGTTTTTGGGGAACCAAAACTACATTTTTTTTAAACCAAAATATTTTTCATGAAGTATTTAGATCTCTCGAAGTGTATAATTGAATGTTTCTTTTTAAGCTGATAGTTTGACTCAGGTATATAACAATGGCGATGCACTGGTCTAGACATAAACGCATGATAAAACTATGATGGCCTTGAATTAATTTCAAACATTTAGTCTGGGAGACCTTTTCAAGAAAATAGCTGAATTTTACAAAAATAGACTATTGGTTTTCGAAGTGGAAGTTGTCGTTCGATTTCATATTCGGCACACAAGAAAGGTCTCAGTGAGACTAGGAAAAGCCTAAAAGCGTTCGTCCGTACTGGCCTTTGCGGCTGAATTAGAATCATTTTACTGAATTTCAAATCTATCTTTAGATACATAACAAAAAATCAAAAGCTATATCTCAACGTGAGATTCTGTTGGTATATAGGTCGCATGATCCGTAAAATATGTTAAAAGTTTCAGCTGAAAAGAATGTTTTTTTTTGTTGAGATATTAAATTTTCAATAAATATTCGTTTGATGCAGGTATGATACAAAAATTGAGTTTACTTGAAAATTCTTGTTGAGTGAAACTTTCAGGAAATTTTACCGATCATTAGATCTATCTATGGACTAAGTTTCAGGTCGTAATTCTACTTTCTGATTCTTCGTCATGCATCAAAAGGTGGATCAAAAATTCAGTAAAATGATCATAATTCGGTTTGAAAAATCCATGAGAATCAACCATTTTGAACTTATTCTAGTTTTACTGAGGTCTCCTAGTGGGCGCAACATGAACTCAAACTGATGACGTCAATTTAGATGTTTTTCTTGTTAGTTTTCAGGGTTAAATCATGCTTTATAAAACTCGACTATTTTGTTGAAATAAACTTCCCCAATCCCAAAAAAGTCGAAATGAATCTAAGACCATCAATGTTTTATCATCCATTCATCATTATTCTATATGTACATGTCTAGACCAATGCAGCGCTGCTATTAGGGATGCAAGGTGAGCAGGTACACCGATCATGATCATGACCATTGCATTTTCAGTCAAGTTTAAAGCCGCCCTTAAAAATGTCAATTTTCGTAAAAATTATCAAAATTAAGATAATTACATGGAAAGATAGCCTGACATGTGATCTGTCATAGACAACATGATTTTTTATTTGGTATACCGTTTTTCTAAAAAATTTTTGATGATTTATGTCATCACCTATGTGAAAAATATGCTGTTTTCAGAAGCAACAGAAATTTTATTTTGTTTCTCTCTGTTGATGCTTTTTCATCGTAGATTACAAAATTTTGGAAGGAGCTTCAGTGTAGCCAATTCATCTTTTCTTTTTTATAATAGAGTATGTCAAGATGCAGAGCATAACAGAGTTGTTTTTTTTTAAATTAAACTTTGTTACTATCATATAAAAGAGTAATTTTATAATTAGTGCATCATTTTCTGAGAGTTGTTTTAGGCATTGATTTTTTCTTCGTTTAAAAAGTAAGAATTAAAAAGAAGGCTTGCATCATACCTTACATTCAAACATACTCTTTGAAACAAAAAGAAATTAAATATATCGAGTGAAGGTTCACAAAGAATATTTGGTTGACATATGATATATATCACCGCACACTGAATACATTCTGAAAATTTCATGCAATTGAAATATACCTTGCACAAGATCAGTTTTGGAAGGTTGGCAGACCTTAAATTTAGTTTAATCTGTTCCATTAATAGCCTTTCATCTGTTAGTTTCGATAGACTCCTTAAATGTCTATTCCATTATCTAAAACATCTATCTTCTATAGATATCTCGCTCAATGCAAACGCATAGAAATAATCGGCTCATTCTAGATGAAAGAAAGTTCGTTTCAGTCAAGTGTAGCAGTCGAGAGACAGTTTCGATTGTTGATTTCATATGAATAGAGAGAAAAGAGTTAGGTAAAGAATGAAAGAACGTAACTAGAAAAAACAGTATGCCTTCACTCTAGAGAAGTACATCTATTTCATTGAAATTTCATAATCATATTTATACATTGCCCAATCTTTTGCGTTGTTTTATGCCTCATTAGCCACTCTAGTCAACCACATCATCTCCTCATAATTAATCGACTGAACGCTTAGTAATAAGTAATATTCCAAATTTTCGAAAAATTTATTGAGTCTTTTGTTAAGATCTAGGCACTACTCAACATAGCTTACACCTATTTTGCTAGCTAACACCATAGTAAGATCATTAACGAAAAAGAACGAAATAGGATTTAAATTTTTACTTGATACTAATAATATATCTAAAAGAAAACATATATTTCTGCATATTTCTACTGAAAGATGCGTACAATCAATGAAAATGAGATTTCTGAAAAAGAATAAATTACTACCAACGGATACAAAAAAAAGAAAAAGTAAAATAAAGTTACAGATGTTAATTATTTAATTAAAAATCAAGGAAAAAATAAACCCAAAACTAAGCATGACTGTTCTTCGGTGAACTTGAAAGGAAAGTATAAAGGAATGTAAGCTAGATCATGACTTTTGTCAAATTGTTTTTGTCTTTAATTATACTTTATTCTGTCACTATTTAAATGTGGACAGGATTGATTATATGCGTCATTGATGATGATGTTTGAAGATATGCGAATAAACTAATGCCGCTGCAATAGAGCCAGTCAATGGTCCAAACCAGTAAACCCAATGATTTTCCCATGAATTCATTACTGCAGCAGGTCCAAATGATCGAGCTGGATTCATTGAACCACCTGTGAAAGGTCCACCGAATAAACAACCTACTACTACAGCTAAACCAACGGCTAAAGCTTTTGAACCACCAATATCATCGCGTCGTTTATCACAAATAGCATGTACAGTATAACATAATATAAAAGTTATTATAGATTCTACCACATATGCTTGTGAAACTGAAACACCTGTAGTAATCATTGTCATACCTAAATTACCTTGTGCATGTGATGGTACAAGCGATTTTAATAAAATCGAACCACAACTTGCACCGAGAAGCTGCATACCAATATAACAGAATGCTCGTAGAAAATCAATTTCACATGCAGCAAGAAATGTTACTGTAACAGCTGGATTAATATGTGCTCCACTCGTATGACCAAATCCGACGATAATAGTAGCAATAGTAAGACCAGCTGCAAGAGCGCCATGTAGATCAGGTACGGATTTAGATGCAACTGGTAAACCAATAGATGAACCTATTAATACAAGTAACATTGTTCCAATAAATTCACTAAGTAATGCTTGATAGAATGCTAATGTTTTTAACTGAGACACAGCAAATAATCTATCAGACATTTTTAATGCCTTCGATCCATTAAGTGAAGACTGAACAATATGTGGATCAGGTATCTTTTCGTCAACGAATGAAGACCTTGTTTTGTTATTATTGTTAGGAAGAGATTTAAGATCATTATTATGGCTAGAATCTTTTGCATTTGAAGATGGCTCTAGTAATGGTATTTGTACTTCCATTGGCATTGAATGGCTATCAATAGACGCAGATGGAATGAAATCTTCTGTCATAATTGACAGTCACTTAGCAAAAAAAAAATCTAAAAAACAAATAAAAAGAAGTAAGAATGAATTTACTATGAGATCAATCTATTAAGATTGATTCATAAAAGCCTTTCACATCAATCAAATAGTCAAAAATCTATCTCGAGTATCCAATATGTAATTACGCATATCTTACAGTATATTACTTCCAGTGTGTACGTATACTGTTTTTATACTGATAAAAGTTTTAAAAACAAACCCAATGAAGAAAATTTTTATTGACTTCTTTTTAATGTTTTACTCCTCTCCAATGATTCGTAAATGATCTTACAATAAATATCTACTTTTAATATCGTTTATTCATAAAATGTCATCATCCATCTTATATATCAAATTATTTTCGAGGTCAAATATCAAAACAAAAGAAATAGTTAAGCGAAAATCTCAATAAGAATTTTTATATTGTCAACTATTAAATTTCGTCAATATTTTCCTTTGCATAGTCTTCTTACCCCCTTATTTTGCTACTTGTTTTCAGTCTCGAATGATTATTAAACGAGAAAACAAGTACGAGTCATAGTTATATAGTGTCTGTCTTTATTTTTCCCTCTCGTAAAATACTTACGAGTTAAAAGTACGTAAATAACGTCCAAGAAACAAGTACTGGACTTGTACATGTGCAATTTAATGCATTTAACCATTCATTTTTCTCAATCATTTTTTGTTAAATCGTATTGAATGCAAGACAAAACCAGAATATAAGCATGTTTTTTCGAATAATTATACTTAATGATATATTTTGTCTATTCAATATAGTTGCTGGTTATTGAAAGCGTTTGATTCGATCTATTTTTTTTGTAATGCTTATTTTCCATACATTTACATGTTTATATGTGTTATGCATACACTTAATAGAGACATTTTGAATAATAAATATTTTGACAAGACATTTCAGGCAGACTATGTCATAAATAACTAAAACATCAAAACTTAGAATATCTACATTTCGATTCAATCAAAAGGTCGCATTTCTTTTTTGCTTATTGACACAAATCTATGTCAAGTTTTACTATTTTCTTACATCGATCATATGAAAAAATCCTTCTTTAAAGTGATACTATTGAGTTTATTAAAACAGTGTCATCTATTCTCAAGTCAAGAAAAACCCATACGCGACAACGTTATACGTTATTTTTGATTCTCACTTTAGATGATAATAAGAGAAGTTTGAAATAAATTTTATTTATGATACCACATCGGTGCACATAGAATCTAACTTTACAATTAACTTGTTTTAATATGGGAGTTTGCATCCACTAAATAGAGGTGCCCCAAAACCGTTAGGATTGGAGCGGTGGGGGGGAGGGGAGAGTGGAGAGAAAGAATCAATGATTCAGAAGGCCGATTAGGAGATTGCTGATAAAGTTAATTGAATTTGAGGGATTTTTCAGACATTTTTTGGGGAAATCGGCGAGCAAAAAAACAATAAAATTCTGAAACTCTGCTGGAAAACAACGAAGATTTTTCAAGATTGAGGGAGTCACCCCACGATTCCTTTCAGGCACCTCTGCCACTAAAACAGTTGCATAGTTGACTTTGTCAAGGATTAATTTGAAAATCAATGTTGCATGTCTGTCTGAACATATGAAATATTCTAACCATTAATATTTAAACGAGTTAGCCCAAAAAGTTCATTCTATATGTATCAACGTGATATCATTAATAATGTTCATTTTAATTTTGTTTTACTAGTGTCTTAAGTGAGAACTAAAAATTATCTATAGGTCGCTTCATATGGATAACGCAGAGTTTTTTTTTTGTGTGATCGATATACCAAGCAACTATACTTAGATAGATTTGTGCTTCTATCAAACGAAAATTCCTCCCTTTCATTGAATTATAGTGAAGAGATTCATAAGTTTTAATCTTTCAGTTATTTATGATATATTCTTGTGTCAAAAAAAAGGCATATGTCACGAAAGTGTGACAGATAGCACAAATATAAAAACAAAGAAGTTCACAAAAATAAAGTCCAATTATTATCTATAAAAAGTGAATGAGTTTTATAAATAAATATTTACTTTGTCTATGGTTATTTAATCTAAAATCAAGGTCATGTAAAAAGAAAGTAATTAGTGCATTTTATAATAAATGATCAAGTTTCGATAGGAAGTGCGATTATGCTTTTTTTTGTGGTCATCCAACATTCGAGTATACTTACTGTATTTTAAATAAACATCGGAAACAAATTATACTTGGCAAAACCGAACAAAGTGTCGTGTCCCCCATTCCGTTATCATTTGATATAATCAAGATATCGCAAATAGTGAGCCTTTCACTTACTAAGCATACCTTTGATGCATAGTATTTTCTTTTTCTTTTCAATTCAACTGACATAAGGAAAGAGAGAGAAAGTGTGATTGAAAAAAAAAAGAATCACAGATGTGATGATTAGTTACAAAGATAAGTAATACTTTCTGATATTTGTTTTGATTATTGTAATTTTATAAAGTATCATCTGAATTGTTTGGCTGTTTTATTTTTCTCACCTTCAAATCTTTATGTAAATATTGTCAATAATCTTTATTTCTTGATTAAATTTTAACATTATATATCATTTTCAATTTTGTACAATAAATGAGACTATTAGAGCTGTCACCTACAAACAAAATATTTTTGTTTTTCATCAGTTGTACTTATCGTAATATGAAACGAACTTTCTATAAGTGATCAACTTACTCTTTTTGTTTATATGTACTTTGACAAACATTTAAAGTGAGTTTTAAAAATATTGAAAGACGGCAATAACATATAACATATAAAGCATAGATATAACTGTGATGATTATATATGAACCATGAAAAAAAACAATATTGCAGTAACAGAAGTTGATAAAAATCTAGAAGGATTCACAACGCATGCACCAAATCGAAAATTTATATTAGTAAAGACGCAAGCATAGTCAGTTATAAAGGTCATCATGATAAAATGGAATAGTCTCTAATATTGTAAAGTATTATTATTTAATTCGTTAACGATATAAATAAAATATGACTTGTCACGGCTTATCTACTCATGCGAATGACTTACACGATATAACATGCAATCTGATAAAGTTAATGTTGGTTTTTTTATTGTTTCGTTATTTGAATTGATCCGTAAACAATATATATTTTGATTGATTTCGATATGTAAGTTTCTTTTAGACACAAAATAATTGTCATAATTTTACAAAACAAGAAAAAACTGAAAAACAAAGAAAAAAATTAATAATTGGTCAATGTTATGGACTAAATTATAAATTAGACAAAGAACCACTCAAATTGTTATTACGCTGGAGCTGTTAAATTAAAAATAGAAATATAATGAGGAAAATTCATTTAATAAATTATAAGCAATAATTTCTTTATTTAATATAATAAAGTGAAATTATTTTAGTCAAGAAGAAATTAAATAAAAAATTCTTTTATCTATATTAGTTTTCAAACTAATTTTTGTATTCTATTTTTCGAACATAAAATCATCAAGATCGCCACTGAATCATTTCATTCTTTTTCGAAAATCAATCGAAAATGGTTTGAATGTTTATAATCAATTTTATATGCATTTCCTTAGTTTTAGTACATTTTATTGGAGCAAACTGCCATGAAAATTAATACTTAACTTTTTTTTTTACGTGACTTTTATCCGAAAGATCAAATAGGCATTTTCTATCACTCGAGATACGCTTGATTGATTGTGGCTTGATATTTTATTTTGAATGCTGTTGAGTGAAGACATGTTTACAACAAATGACAACTTTATGATTAATTGAGTATGACAAGATAAATAATTTTTTAGTATCAATACTCTTCTGCATTTTTAATTAAAAAAAAATTGTTCGTATAATTGGCGACATTGAAAACTACAGAGATAAAATCACACCAAAAGTAAAGAAAAACATAGAAGCCATTAGTCAAAAAAAACAAAGGAAACTTGAATAATAATTTCAGGGATATTTTTCAACAATATTACTCTAAAACCAATATATAATACGAAGAAGTAACAGATGAATAATATTGACTGAATTTAGAAATTCTTTGATGAAAACTAATATCTTTCGTCATCTGTAGAGTATAAACGAACATATTCATATCACATTAGTGCATATCAAATTTTAATTGCTCAAATGCAAAAGGATGATTAGATAAATCAACAAAATAAGACAAGTTGTTTTTGTTTTTAACCCCTGAATTTAAATTGATACTCTCAACAAGAACTAGATTTTCATACTACATATCAATAACACAAATATATATTTTTTCACATCATCATATATTTTATTGCACTTTTTATACATGCAGTAGGCAATTTATGTATGTTTGTATTCATCTATTTGGTGAGTTTATGCTTCATCTTATCTTTTTTAACTTCATCACTTTCATCAAACATACGAGTATATAACAAATGCCATTCCAGTCCGTGTAAAATAAGTACGTGTCAAAGATTGAAATGCAATTCATGAATATGTTTTACTAGATATCCAGTAATTCAAGGTAAAAAAAATGATAACTGTTAAAGCGATCGTGTTACTTAACTTTGTCCAGGCCAAATAAGTGCAGATCGTAAACGGTTGTATTGAGTGGTTGTTTTCGCCGTTTAACAGTTATAGTATTGCGGACGTATTTCACTGTATGGTAAATATTCAATTTTCAGACTGTTATCAAATGTGTGCAGCATGATAAGATATGATCGCAATATAGCGTCTAACAAACCTCAATTTAGAGATATTTACAACCGTAAATCGTATGAAATGACGGTATAGAGTACCATTTTTGGACTGTATCGATCATTACAACTGTCATCTTATATAGAATTAATAATGACCATGTCTCATTATGTTGTATGCAATCAGTGCGAATTACCATAGAATTTCATATGTGATTATGTTTACTATCATTTCCATAGAAACATTTGTACAGAGAAAAGAAAGATGATTTTCTATTAATGTCTCTCCTACCATCACCCCGTAAATACAAAAAATAAAACTTATATTTTAACTTATTACATAGCTTATCTTTGTTTTAAATAATCATTTACTTTCGAATTCTCAGCTGAACACAAAAGATAAAAATCATGCTCAACAAATGTATCATAAGTTATGACTAGCTTACGACACAATATAGGATCATGCAGGATAGCCATGCACAACAATCATTGACTCGCATCGTAAACGATTGTCATATACGAAAGCTGTAACAAATAATATTGACTATGTATAGAATACTTCTTCATAACAATTATACACAATGAATACTATGTAACAAAAACGAATCTAATATTTGTAATTACTTTTGATTTATCAATAAAACAACAAGATTTTTATTGAACATTGAATCTTAATGATTTAGTGCTTACCATGTGGATCGGGCCACTTTGTAATGACTCAGTCCAGCTCAGAATTGCACTATTAAAAGTATATTTCTTTTATCAACTAGGATTTCTGCACGATGAAACTTCACAGTCGCTGCAATCATTTATTAGAACATTGTAAAAGCTGTATTATCATAGTGATCACGAGTTGAATAAGGCAAGACTAAGTCGAATTACTGGTTGAACCAAAAGAACAAGATGCTTTCGTGGATACACGAATTTCTTGAAGACTATCATTTATTAACATAAGCTTTCATGAGTAAAATGCACATTGATCAATTTCAAAGCGTTAGATTGGTTATTATTTTCCAGTAATACTCATGCTACTTAATGTAATTGATACTAGACTCGGCCTTGTGTGTGGTTGAGGAATATCGTTGAACTGAATAAATGCTCTACTTATATCTATTGATTAAATGCAACTTCTAAAACGTTCGTATAATAACGATTCCTGGTTGTTATCAATTGTCAGGTGCAAAACCCATGTTAGAAATCAAAATCAAATCGCTTATCGATTAAAATGGCGCAATTTAATTCTGAAATTTCATCTTTAAAGATAGATTTCAATTGGCTTGAAACTTTTCTTTCGATCAAAAGAAACCTATCTTCAAATTTGAAAAATCATACTTACATTGTATTCAAACAGTACCATTTTTATCGATTTTTAGTGAGAAAAAAAACGATTACAATCAGATTTTTTTCTTTATTTTCTTACATGAGAATCTATATTGCAAAAAAAGAATTAAAGTTCAAGCTACATAGTCTAGAAGAAAAATCTCTCTGTGACAGATGGGACCAAAGAAAGTCGACCCACGGTTTTTTTTTCTTAAAAAATGGCCTGTCTATGCTCCATTCATCTAATTACATTGAATAAATTATTAAAACATGAATGAACAAGTATATTTCGAGTACAGTAATTGATGTATAAACAAATGCTTGACAACATAATTGAAAATTTTCAAAATGTTCAATTCTCTTGAATTCACTAGTATTTTCTCGTTTTTTAGTTGAAAAATCAAAAATTTTCAACAAATGGATATGTTTGCTTTTTCATCTTTTATTAGAGAATATAGATAGATGATTGTTGTTGCAAAAGAAATTCTATCGGTTTGGATGTACACTTTTTTGTATGCAATGATGAACCAGTACTGATAGTTGAAAAAAAGTGTTAATAAAACTTGACGATTGAGCAAGTTCAGTAACAATAGAATTAGAAGAAAAAGTAATTGATGATCATGCTGTAATTGTTGATGAACGAGGAAAGCTAGGCAAGAACATGTTGTCGAATTTAAACAAAAAGCTTCATAAGATGACGATAATATCATCTTTTGTTCTTCATAGCATACAAATTTTAGCCAATGTGAGAATTATATAGGATTGTTGAAGAAAAATATTCAGTCGAAATACTCAGCATCTTTTGAAAATTTTATATTTTATTTAAAACTCAGCCCATCCCAGTATCGACTCAGCCCGGTCCAGTCCATGGTTTTCTATCCAAAAGAAAACATTTCGGTCCATTGAAATCTTTGATAAAAGCTTTAGAAAAAATATTTAACACAAATTATATTATTAGGATTGTTAAAAAAATGTCTGATAAAGATATTATAATAAAGTACAATGCAAAAGTAATGACACAAACTGTCGACCTTCATATTTCTTCATAGACAAGATGCTAGAAAAAAATTTCACCATTTGATAAAAGATTTTCCTCCTTTTTGAAACTATATATGACTTATTTTTATTAGACACTCAGAAACAGAACGTCATGAGAAGAAATAGAGACATCCTAAAAATAGTTCTGCACTTTTTCTATGTTTCATAATAGCGACACAAAATGTCAACTAGTTATCTCTTCTGCAAACACGTATTAGCAGCATAATATTGTTATCAGTTGATAGGAAATTTTCTTTTCTTTCGAACTCTATATGATTTGTTTTTGTCGCATGTTCATAAATGAAATGATACGAAGGAAAGAAGAAAAGACATCTTTGATCGTTTCATTGATTTATTGGAGAAATTCTGTAAATCAATTAAAACACTAATTGAAACAGTTTTGATTTTATTGAGAGAAAAAGTATATGAAAATAATTTCGAAAGCTATAACTTTAAATGTATTGGCTTCTAAAGTCAAACAATTTAGTAAAACTACATTATAGGCTATTGCTAAAGGTATTCAGAAGAACTTGTGCCAAATGTGGTGTCAAAGACTATATTCCGTTGTTAAATAAAGATTTTTTTTGTTCTGCATGGTTTTTCTAATGGAAAATAAAATTTCTGTTCTGTTTCATTAATAGGTAGCAACCTCTGATATATCTACTACCATTTGAACAGCATATTTCAAATGATTTACAGGACTTTTCCTGTAAAACAATGAAAAGGTCAAACATTTCTTCTTTCCTTCGTGTCATTTTGTTTATGAACACGTGATAAAAACAGATCATATAGAGTTCGAAAGAGAAAATTTCCTATCAACTGATAACAATATTATTCTTCTAACATGTGTTTGCAGAATAGATATACTAGTTGACATTTTGTGTCGCTATTATGAAACATAGAGAAAGTGCATAACTATCTTTAGAATGTCTCTATTTCTTCTCATGACGTTCTGTTTATGAGTGTCTAATAAAAATAAGTCATACATAGTTCGGAAAAGGAGAAAAATCTTCTATCAAATGGTAAACAAAATTTTTTTCAGAACCCTATGAAAAAATGTAAGGGTGGATATTTTGTGCAATTACTTTTGCATCGTACGTTAGTTGACATAATTGTTTGAAAATTCTATTCTATGTGATTGTTTGTAAATAAACTGTTTGATTTTTGAATTGAGCATATTGAGAGTCATTGTGTAAGATGAAAAGCGAATACAAAGGATTCTATTTACACTCGTGCTTTCAAAAATCAAAAAGAAAGTAACGCTGGCAAGAAAAAAAACAACAAGTGGTGCAGTAAAAAAAAAGAGAAACTGGAATATTAGGCTTATAGGATAAAGTTATCAATTAGTTTATTTATTTTCGATACCATTTTTGCAATGTATCATATCGTTTAATCTTTCGTTGCAATTGTAAAACACCATAGAGCAATGCTTCGGCACTCGGTGGACAACCAGGAACATAGATATCAACTGGTATTATACGATCACATCCGCGTACCTATTAACAATGTTTTCTCCAAGCTTATTTATAGAAAGAAAAAAGTTTTCAACAAACCACTGCATATGAATAGTGATAATAACCACCGCCGTTAGCACATGAACCCATAGAAATAACCCATTTAGGATGAGGCATTTGCTCGTAAAGACGTCGAATAGCTAGAAAAAAATAAGTACCAATACCAACATAAATAGAATCAATTTATTTTTCTATATTAAGGTGGTGAACAAAAAAGTTTAATAAACAATGTATTTTTGATTTTTTTTTTGTATAATTTTAGGCAACTAGCTTAAATTCAGATAGTGATTTTAATAGCCAATTCGATTTTCTATACCAAGATTTCATAGATGAACTATGATGGTAAGGTTTCTAAAAGAATCGTACATGATAGTTTTCAGACTCCAGAAGATTATTTTATAACAATACTATTTTAGAGAGTAAACAATTTCGAACAAAATAAGGCATTGCTGCGTTTTCTATAACCTTCCTTTAAAAAGTTAAAAATATCACACAAAAAAAGTGTTTTTTTTTTAATACTTTTAACTTTTTAAGGGAAGGTCGTAGTAGATGCAGCAACCTCACATTTTGTACTGAATTTCACGTTCTTTAAAATGACATTGTTAAAAATACAGTCTTCTGGGATGTGAAAACCATTTTGTACTGTTTTCTGAAAACCTTATCATCATAGTTCATTTAATTTAGAATACATCTAATAGAAAAATCCATTGGCTATTAAAATCACTCTCTGGATTTAAGTTAGTTACTTAACATTATCTAAAAGATAAAAATAAAAAATACACTGTTGCTAAACTTTTGTCCACTACCTTTTATACATCTTCAATAAAAAATGGTAAATCAAAAAAAAAAGATATTTTTATTTACCAGGAGCCATTTTATTAGTTAATGTACCAGCAACAATCATGAGATCACATTGACGTGGACTAGCACGAAAGACAACACCAAATCGATCCATATCATAACTAAAATTAATTGAAAAACAAATAAAATTATAGAATAGAAAATTTTAAAAAATGTTAACCGTGGAGCTGCCATTTGCATCATTTCAACAGCACAACATGCAAGACCAAATGTAAGTGGCCAAATAGAACCACGTCGAATTAAATTTTGTACATCATCCAAACGAGCTAGAGCTACTTCAACTTTACTATCACCGTAAACTTTGCCGGGAACAGTTTTATATGGTGATAAATTTGTTAATACATTTTGCTCTTGTTGTTTTTGTATCGGTGGATTTGTTGTATGTTCGACGACAGGTGATGAGGAAGGTGCTGGTGCTGTTGCAGCTTTTCGATTGGAAATAATAGATGGAAAAACAAATCGTGATAAAGATAGAGAATAACGCACGAGTGCCATAGAAGTTATCTAAAAGAAACTGAAGTTAGAAATTTCTGACAATAGATTTTAGGTTATTCAAGTTCAAATACGTAATGATCAATATGTTTGCCTGTATCTATAATCCATAAAATATCTATTCATTGTCGAATGATCATATAGAGTACTATTCAATAGATGTCACTATTTGTTGATGAAATTTTGTTTGATGAAAAAGTTAATTTGTTCTTCAATAAATTCTCAACGATTGTAATTAATAATTTCGGAATACATGTTAGTTTCATTAATGACATTTGGTTCAATAATCATTCTTACGACTGACTTAACATAGGAAAAAGAAAACAAATTATTGAAATTATATCACGTTATCAACAAATATTTCATGATAAAAACAATCTTTACCATGCTATACATACATATTAAAAAAAAGGCGATTGTAATGATGCGTCTCTTGTTATTAAATATAATAGTCATTGTATTAACTCCTATTTGCTTCAGTGATTCAAATCATACCAGTGAGTAATTTCAATATATTATTCAAATTAAAATTTCATTTATTTATAGAATCATCCATTAGAATATGTGAAAAATGTTCTCCCTGCTGGAATGCTTTTGATAAGAACTATGGACTTTGTTCGAAAATGAATTACAGTATAAATCCATTTACAGTTGTACAACCTATTTGTATTGATACGTTAATTTTATTCATTATATTATTTGTTAGTATTGTTACTCTTGTACCAAGTTGTATTTGGCTTTTCTATTTATGGATTAAACATTGTCATGATGATGATACACGATATATTATAGATGGATTAATAATTACTTAAATACTTCAATTTTTTTTAATGCTAAAAAACGATTAAGTCTTAGATTTTATTCATTCAAATGAAATAAAATAGCGTTCAGTGTTTTTGTGATAAATAATTTTGTTGTAGTGAATGGCTTTATAGAAAGATTGTATGAAAAAGAAACATATTTCTGACAATAAAGTTTAAAATGGGATAATTGTAAATCACAATAATTAGTGACTGTGTATCTTTTCTGTACATGAAAAAAAACTGATTCAGTTATTGTTTTTGCGATATGTCATACTAACTGTTTGTATAGTGTATCTTGTATTTAATTATCGATTAAATTGAATAAAATACAGTATAGATTTATTTTATATAATATTGTTGACAAAAAAATTTTATTATTGCAATCTTCTAAAGCTTCTTACCAGTAATAGGGTAACAATTTCAAGTTGTAAGAATGACGTAAATTTGATCTAGATTTATAAGGGTACTATTTAGCGTGTCTAATTTGTAAGATTTAGTCAAACGAATCGAGTTTTTCTTGATTGTCAAATGATGCATAGTGATAACGGTATAGCTTCTTCATACACTAAAGGAACACAATAGATTTTACGATAATGTAAAGAAATGTTCATCCTGATTATGTATCTGCTAGTTTTTAAAAATTTTTAATCGTCTTCACATTGTGAGAGAGATTCTAATAAATATCGTTTGATTTGAAAATATATATCAATGCTGCAAAATTCTTTATCAAGGTCTGTTTAACATAACGAAGAATGCGTGAAGAGATGAAGTTCAATCGGTTCTTAGTAATAATCATTGCATTTATAAATACATAAGTAAAATTAGCCCCATATTTGTTTTTTTTTCTGGCCTGAATTCATTTTCTGACTTGTTTTAGATTTCTAATTCATTGTGTGAAGTGTAAAATTTCATTCTTTATTGAATGGTACCGATTTCAATAGCGGTCATTGGGCAAAAAATTGAGTTTTGACTGTAAATACTAGGTTTTAGATCTCGTTTTGACTGTAAACTACGTTCGAGTTCGCTTTATGACTTGTATGAACGTGGTTCTTCGCTTTACAGATAACCAAATCCATATCTGCGAAACATTGTGAAAAAGTTTGACTTCTGTGGATATTTATCTCTCCTACTTATCAATTGACATAGAAAAAGAACAAAACAATTACGTTGTCAGTCTTAATAGTATTATTTATGCAATAGAAATAGGGTTTAACTGTTCTTTTGTTATGGGATCTTAGGAGCTGTTAAGTGTGCTGCTACTATTGCGGAGGCTCTTGGAACAAATATGAATGAAATTCACTGTGTTAATTCTTTGATCGAATATGTTTTATTCTTCAATGTCATTACCATTACGATCATAGCCATTCAAGAGCCACACACGATAATTGCTAGAACTCATTGTCATATTCTATTATAGTATGTGATATCATAAGTGAACCTTGCATTCTCTTATCTTTCTTCACATGCGAACTGTTGTGCACTTGTTTATTGTCGTATGCTCAATATCAAATACACCAGGACGATATGTGATCATTATCTTCCACGTTTCTCTTCATTCTGCAGCGCATCTACGTTAAACAGGCATGCACTTCTTCATTTTTCGACAATGATGAGGGTGTTTAAAAGCTTGCAAAGTAAAAAGTACTGTCTGAGATATATCTACCGTTCAAAACGTGGAAACTCAGAAAATTCATGGATTTCAGAATATTAAGTGTGCTTATGGATGTGGTTGCAGAGAAAATCACAACTACAACTAAACATTAGGAAATAATCTATGTTCACAATGATGAGCTTAGGAAAACATCAGTACATAGTGAGTTGCGCAGTTTTAGATCAGGGCTCGATCAAAGTAACCTATTGTGTACTACCACATCGTGTCCAAGCATAGATTTAAGACGTTTCGTGGATACAGTACAAATCAGGTACTTTTGCGTAGCACTGCAAACGAATAAGGTTCACTTCACCGTACTGTACCACAATATGATGTGCCATTTACGCCCTACATTTCTAGATCGAAAAAAGAACCGTAAAATAATCTCATACGACTGTTCACATATCGTACGGCTCCACCTAGGTGGAACTGATAAAATGACATCCTTTAAGTTAACTACGCTGCATTCACTTGCAGACAATATATTCGATTTATGAGATAAAACAAATATATGAAAGAAAAAACTATACAGGTCGGATAGTTTGTCTACTCCTGTACCTGTTATAGGCTGGTAGGCAAGCGTAATGGCCTAGTTGGAGCTCTGCTATATTCTTTATTCGCGTTACACACTAAAATAAGCTGTGTCACATGTGACGAACTCTGCAACAAGTTGTACGACACATTGAACAGTGGCAAAGGATGCACGGAGGGACACATTCTGTATCTTGATATTACGAGACATTTTCTGCGACGGATTCGACATATTTTTCGAACACGGTTCGAGTCTGTTCTCAATCAAGACGTGAACCATTACTGTTTCTTAATACATTTGAATTCGTAATATTTATCATATTGTCCTTCCATTACAATCAGTTCTAGATGACGGAATCTTGAGAGTCTATCGTCACCTCAAGCCCACTTAATCTCAATCAGATTGCTTCGAGTTTAATCACGAAAGTAAAATCAAAACTCAATGACTGTAGTCATTTGCTTATATCACTGATATGTAGTGGCACGTACAGAACAAAAAAAGACTTAATGAGTGCAAACAATAGCTGCGACACCACCAAACATACAATATATATATTCAGGCTACGACACATTCTCAGGTTAGAGCTTGCGACACAATCGGTAGCGACATTAAAATGCGACACATTTCTTTTTGTGAGGATTCGACTTTCTCACTTGTTATCAGCTACTGTTTCAACTCTCATTCGTTCTTAACGAAATATTTTTTGTCACATTTGTTTTATAATCGTGCATTTTTGCTAGGCCTTGTATGACAAGTACATTTTTCAGTGCACGATGAGGTGTTTATTATTGTTTTTGGCTTGTCTCTCGTACAAGACTCAGTGGTATTCTAGTATTTTACTTGAGTAAAATTACAGAAAATTGCATATTAAAATGTCACTTTCGAATTCTCAACTCAAAACAACTGCCGAATTTCGAAAATAAATAGATAGAATATCGATCAGTAGCACAATTTTCTACATAGGGCATCTACTAGAATGGTTCAATACATATAGTTAAACGGATTTAGGACAGTTGCTCGCAGGACAGTTGCTCGTCGGACAGTTGCTCGCGGACACTTGCTCGCTAGGACAGTTGCTCGCTAGAACATTTGCTTGCTAGGACACTTGCTCGTGAGGACAGATGCTCGAAAGAACACTTGCTCGTTAGGATACTTGCTAGTTAGGACCCTTGCGCGCAAAAAACGCTTCGAAGTAAATATATGAATAAGGCATATAAAGATGTTCTTTATTAACATCAATAGTAAGTGAAGGACGTGGGTGTGGGTGTCAGCCACAAGATACCCACCCCGGCCCTANATTCAACAGCAGGTAGCAAGTCTTCAATGTTACACATCTCGTCATCCAAGCTGTCGGTTTATTTCAATCGATTTCGATCAGTCTCATGTTTGAACGAACATACCAAACACTTACTTTCGCAAACACTGTATAGTTCTCATGTATATGATTGACAATCCTATTGTTGACTGAATATTTTTTCTTGATGCGAATGTTGGTGTTGTTAATTTAACACGACGGATTAGAAGATTATTTACCGAAGAAAAATGAATCAGACATTCATATTGTATTCTACGAATGTTTCAACGGTGAAATATAATGGGGAGGTTATCTCGTTCGCAATCATCCATGGTCTCATCGCCTTTTTGCTAGACGGCTTGAATGGCCACCATGTCTAAGTCACATTGTTGCAGCTAATAATGGCAATGGTCCACTTCATATGCACATACTTGACACTGTTGAAGGAGTTTTACGGGGAAAACGAAATCAATGCTGGCATGCGTACCAGCTGGCGATACCATTCAATCACACTTATGATGCATATATTGGATGTATTAGATGTGCATTAGAAGGTCGGTGGCAATTTCAGCATACAAGAATTTTGAGGCGAGGTCATAGTTTTACTCGCGATCCTATTTTTGGACCAATGTTAATTGCTGATCATGATTTTCTCATTCATGACAACAAAAATAATGTGACTCAGTTCTATACCGATTGTATCGATGTTGAAATATGCCGTACAAATACAACGTGGGAACTACCGTTAAGTGAAGAAATGATCATACGCAATCAAATTAGTGCACGTGATCGAATGACAAGCTACGATCGATACATTGCTGGAGTCTATTCAATGAGTATCGGTGTTGCTGATATCGGTCATTGTTGACCTCATTGGTCATCGGCAACAAACGAATACTGGCGTCAAGCGTTTCTTAATAAAGTGTGTTGCAATACCACATGGAAAACGCTTTAATGAACAGAAGTACACAAAAATACGCACCGTCCACTAACTATTTTTCGACTGACCGCTCAAGAAAAAACTCAGAACGATAAACTTCAACAAGACAAATATTTTGATGTTATTGTGGATGTGTTTTGATTTCAGATGATCGAAAATTTGCCTTCATTTTACATACCATTTTTATATTTATTTTTAATATACATGACTCTTCGTGTCGTTCAAACCGATCAAAAACCACCGGTTAACCGTGGTTCTTCCATCTCATTTTTTTTTGTAGCTCACCGTCAGTACATGAATTTTTTCAAATTCTTAGGAAAATGTTTGATTTCAGTTCAGTTCGAATCGATTTTACCAGTCGCATCGACTTTTTTGCTTAGTTTTCGAGTTTGATAATTTATTAAAAATGACGCCACAAAAACAGTCATTAGCCAGAAGACACCAATTTGAAGAAGCTCAACGTCATTTGACAATCATAGCACGGCATGTTAATATTGACTGTTTTCAAATGAAACCGATCTCTTCAAGACTGAAAACATTGATTTAATCAAAAAATCATTAAAAAAATTGATAAAAAAGGGAGTCAACCATTCAAGTCGTCGGTTTTGATGAACAGTTGACGTCATGGTGTATGTATTTACAAGTAACTGTTTTTGTCCACATGCGAACTCTCATTTTGACTGGCACAAAATGATCGATATTCTTTAGCAAAAAAAAGTGATGTATTCATTCATTATTACCAACTGACATAAAACTGTTGAACTTGCCTATCAGAATTTTCGATGAGATCTTCGTTTGTCAGCATAAAAATTTGCATTTTCTCATTTGAATGATTTAGACTAAATGGTTACTTACATTAATGTGAATTTCATAGAATGATCTAAAATAAATCTTGATCTTGATATGTCAAAGTAGAAACGTCGATAAAATCTTTTTATGAATCTCAAATATTCGTATTCGCATTAAATCATCATAGAAGTTAGGTCATATTCTAAAACTTTGCTTTGCAAAAGCATTTCATATATTCTTTAATTCCCACTGTTATCTACGTATAAAAGTGACACAACATTGGTAGTCTCATATCTTGAGAAGGGTACGAGTATATGTCAATAAAACGAAAAAACAAAAAGGGTCGTAAAATCAAACCTAAAATATCATGCAAATACGATTCTAATTTGATCACAATACAAGAAAATATTTAAAGACCATAAAATAGTCTTGTCTACGCAACTTATTTCTTATTTGCGAATTTTCAGAGAAGTTCTTATGTAAATAGTTTATTACTAACACATTTATTTTAAAAAAATCAATATATGTCTACACTTATATCGTAGATTATGTTTCTAAATTTTCCCTATAATAAATATCTACTAATAATTTTAAATATAATCCAGTAACGTATTGCGTACATGTAATTCTTTTCCTTTTCGTACTCTGTCAATATCCATCTTAGTTAATAAGATTTCTGGATGTTTTTTATATTCACGAGGAAATGTATGCATTAAAATATTATACGCATATTGTAATTCTTGTAATGCTTGTTGAATTGTTTGTTTTTGTACTGATAAACAATGAGCAATACCACTTCGAGTTTTAGCAATATCAGGATGTATATATGGTAATGATTGTTTTTGTATTGTCAAAG
Organism: Rotaria sp. Silwood2; assembly: GCA_905329745.1. Taxonomy (NCBI): domain Eukaryota; kingdom Metazoa; phylum Rotifera; class Eurotatoria; order Philodinida; family Philodinidae; genus Rotaria; species Rotaria sp. Silwood2. The sequence goes on along the minus strand of CAJNSZ010000014.1, from coordinate 1,547,100 downwards.
CCATTTGAAAATATTTCTCAGCATCTTTTATTTTCTTTTGAGCAAAATATGCATAACCAATTCCAATATATGATTTAGCAATATCTGGATGAATATCGGGTAAATTTTTACATAGTGTTTCACTTCCTAATATAAAATAGTCTAATGCTTGATCACTCTGTTGTGAAACAGCTAGATTAATAAAGCCAAGACCAATATTAACTCGAGCTCGAATAATTTTATCTGTTGCATCAGTACCTATTTTCATTAAAATAGTACGTCCTTTTGCAATATTGTCATTTGATGATAATAGATTTATATAAGCACGTAATAAATTAGCATCATTAGAATCTTCAGGTAAATGTTCAAGATATTGATTTGCACGTTCATATTGATTTTGACGTACAGCTAAGTCAGCTAAATCTTCATAATGATTGTTAGTTTGTAACCATTTTTCTGCCTGATAATACAAACCTTTATACATAAGAATTCGACCTAATGCATAGTGAACATCATTTAATTCTGTTAATTTTTTACCATAATATTCATATAAAGTTTTAATAGATTGTTCTTTATTAAATGTTGAACATAAGTTTACACCAATTAACCAATATGAATCTTTATTGTCACCTTGCGTTTCAACACATTCTATTTTTATAATACGATGTCGAGATCCAAACCAGAATAAAACTTCATCATTTCCGATTTCAGCATAAGGAACAGTATGATGATTGCTTTTATTAGCATTTATTTCAAATATAACTTTATGTTTCTTTTGTTCTGTTTTCTTATCTGCTATAGAATTCAATGCTTTACGTCTAGCTGCATACGTCATAAGAAGTTCCGTAAAAATAATCGTTTCACCAATACGATGTTTCATTGCATCGAGTTCATCGGTAGTTAACCATGTACCATAATTGACAGTAATAGTTGCTGTAACTTCAATAAAATGTTCATATTCATTAGTTAATTGTTGATGAAATAATCTTATAAACCAACGAAGTATCCATAATTGAGTATAATCAGTTGAATTTAAATTAATAAAAACTAAATCTTGTTTATACCATTCTTTAATAGGTATATTTGGTTTAAAAGATTTTTGTTGTTCATCTGCTAGTACTTCATTATTATTTTCTACATGTGTTCGACAATAGTTCTTAAAATCTTCAATACCATCATCATGATCAGAATTTTGAAGTAAGATATCAAGTGCAAGTTGATCATATAAATTATTATCATCTAGAAAACGTTCTGGTTCTTTCGTTGCAGCTTCTTCTTCCATTACTTCTTCTTCTTGTTGATCATCAATTGGTTGTTGTTTGTGTTTTAAAGCTTTTTGCACAGAACTTTGCATATATTTAAGTATTCTACCGAAGTCAGAATCAACACATCGAACTTTATCACAATTTTGTGCCCATTGATTATGTTTTGCAACATCAAAACAATAAACATAAATATCTTTAACTTGAGGTAATGCTTGAAAACGATCTTTCACAAGCATTTGGCCATATTTACCAGAAACAAGAAGTAATATACAAGGTGTTTCAGTGTCAGCTGATTCAACTAATTCAAGACATGCTGTACTCTCCGTAAATATAAATACTTGTTCGAAAAGAGTACGAAATATTTCTTTTGCATTTGGATCTTGGCCAGCACTATCATCAAGCCAAACAAGTGAAAGACCACTTTTGATGGGTTGTTTATGTTCAGTGTTTTTACGTGTCGTTGCAGACGTCGCCATGTCGATTTATTGTTGTTTTACTTTTTTTCCAACATAAAATAAAATAAAACGTCGAGTTTAGTTGCTTTTATTCTATGCGTTTTTCATCTTCCTTACTACTTCATCTATGTTGATTTTTGCCTCGTGCAGTGTGTTTTTTTTTCTTTTTTTTCCTTTCGTTATGACCATGAAAGACTGATTGTTGCTGGTGCGTTTTATGCAAACATAAGCAAGAAAAAATATTCCTCTCCGATAAAAACGTTGCCATGCTTTAAATGTTCGTGAAAAATGTAAGGAAGAATAGAATTTTGTTAAAATCTACTTCCTTCAATATAGAAAAAGAAAAAAAAACGATCAAGATTGGAATTAATAACATTTTTTTATTTTTCTTTCTTATGATAATAATTTTTAGAAACAAAAACTGACTGTTACCTAAAATAAATGCTGTTTATATTTATTTTTTTGCATGATTAATTAATGTATATAATTTGTGCAATATATATTTCGACTATTGAACTGGTTTTCAAATAAATTAATTGGATCTTATCGATTAAACTTTATGTTTGAAATCAATTTAATTATTTTGTTCAAATCTATAAAACTCATCGAGTTTATTATTATAGAATAAAAAATTTATTCTTATAAATAATTAGCGATTGTATAGAAGCAACTAGCTTTTAATTTTTCAGTATAAATTTTATTTTATTAAAATTGATCCATGAAATTTTTATTATTTCAAGGACTTTTTCTAACATAGTTCATACGCTAAATTATGATATCATGTTATAAATTAGTTTCAAACAAAATAAAGTCGAATATTACTTAAATTGTATTTAGACGGTTCACCGATAACATTTAATACTATATATTAATTATTAATCTGTTAACTATGGCTCGGATCTTTCATCGAAGAATATTGAAATCTTGTCCAGAAAAACAAAAATGAAAACATAGAGTAGAATGAATGACTCAGAACATATCATTTATTGAAGCTTTGGCAGGGCTTATTTATTTTTGCCTAAAGAAGTATATCTTTCGTTCGATTTTTGAGTCAACATGTATAAAAGGTAACATGACAACATACGAAAAGTGCGATAAAATACGTTCCCCATTCTATATAAACTATGCGTTGTATAAGAAGCACAACAACTAACATACGGTACGCAAGTGAAATCAAGTATCAAAGTTTTTTTTCGTTTGCTTCAAACAAACAAAAAATGATTTTAACCATTGCTCTTATATCTATTGTTATTTGTATTATTGCTGCCTATATATGGTCAATCAACAATCGTTATGATTATTTCAAACGTCTCGGCATATCAGGACCACCTCATCATTTCTTTTTTGGTCATTATAAAATATTATGGTCTATAAAATCACTTTCAAAACAATTACAAGAATGGACTCGTCAATATGGTTCTATTTATGGATTATTCATGGGTACAACACCGATGTATGTTGTTTCGGATGTTGATTTTCTTCAAGAAGTTTATATTAAACAATTTTCATCATTTCATTCACGTATTATAGCAAGAGCTTTACGTACAGAAAGTCCTGGAAGAGTTAATCTATTTCGATCTATTGGAGCAAGATGGCGTCGTCAACGACATGTTCTTAATCCAACATTTTCATCTGCTAAACTTAAATTAATGTCTCCATTAGTAAATAGAAGTATCGGAGCTATGTTAAACAAGATATCACAGATAACAAATAATGAGCATAAAGAAATCAACATTTATGACTTATACCAACGATTGACTATGGATGTTATTTGTAAGTAGATCAATCTAAATAAGACATTACTTTTGTACTTTTATCTATATCTTTTTAGGCCGTTGTGCATTTGGTATTGATACTGATATGCAAAATGATATAAATAATCCATATTTACAAAAATCAGCTGCAATTCTTAAGATAGATGTTGATGAATTACTATTTATTCGATTGAGTAATTTAATGCCTATTCTAGCACGTCCTCTACATGATATCTTCTTTGGTATGGCACATATTCGTAACAAATTAGTCGAATTGATACCATTTATGAGTAATTATCTTAAAGAATCTCCAGATGTATGGTTGTTAAATCGTGTTCAAGATGTAGTTGATCTTCGAATGAAATCTTCAGCTAATTTGAAAAACCGTGTAGATTTATTACAACTTATGATGGATGCTACAACTAATGATAAAGTTATAGTAAGTTGAATAGATGAAAATATTCGTGAGATTAGAAATCTTCCATTCTCTAATCATTTTCTAATAATTTTCGTTAAGGGATTCATTTTTTAGCGTACTTTTGTTAGATGATTGTATCTAAGCTCAATATGGGCATTATTTTGCTTGTGCTCTCGTATGACAAATGTGTCAGTTTTGACTGGCACATTTGATAAAAAATAGCTCATAAAAAAAAGCAAGGATAAATTTCCTTATTAAAAAAATGTTCTGGTGACGTTTCGTATTCCTTAGAAGTACTCTCTGTGAATAATTATTTTGTAAGCTATCTTTATAATTAAAATTATTCCCACAGCCGTTGAACATATTTGACATAGGTCTCGGCTAAATGCATCACGAAAACTAGATGTTTTGTATTAGGAGAAAGAATTATGTTGGAAATATGCGAATAATAATAGACTTTGAAATCTTTATTTATTAACATATTGAGACTATATAGTCCGATAAGAGACAAGAGAAAAGGGGCGTGTGGATGTGCGTTGATGGATGCTTGGAGAGAGAAATGATAATCACTTCCAAACTCAAACTTAACTATACATACTCATATTCTTTTTTTTAGTACCGATAACAAGTTTTTCGACATTTAGTACTTTCGCTATTTACGTTTTTTCTGTTCGATAGTTTGCTTCATCGACATTTGGACATCTGGTGTTTTGTCACATAATCAAAGCAATGATATGTGAAAGACGTAGTCGGCAATATTTTGAGAATAGAAATATATGCAGTGAGCATATCTCTGTTGTAAATTGAAACTTGCTGGTCGCACAGAAAAACACAATCTTAACTGAAAAAAAAACATGCCTTTAAGAATATGTCTTTGACGATAAGCTAGGACACTCGTATTGTATAATGGGGGGAAGTGGGATAAGATTTATTCGATCAATCATTATTATAATCCTTTTTTTCTTTGGTAGTTACAGTCACAACGTAGCATAATCGCGTGACTTGAAAATGACATCGATAAAAACAAAACATATTTCTTTTCTTTGAGCTATCTATGTATAAAGAAGATTGAAGTTTGAATTGGTCTAGTTGTATTGTTTTGAAGGGAGAATGTTGCTATAAAAAAAAAGCTCACAGTAAAATATGTGATGGAGTATATGATTCAAAGAAGAATACGTCTTGTAAATAGTTTTTTTTGTCTTTTTCATCGTGCTAATGTAAAAGAGAAAGAACGAGAAGCAAGAATGTTTCTGTCTTTGAGCTATCATTCAATATGGGATGCTGCATAATGGCACACTCAATAGTTCAATATCCTCTCTACGACTATGAATAGCTGTAGCTCTGGACAGAAGACTGGCCTGACATAGGATTATTGTGCTCTTCGTACACACTAACTGAACACAAGAGCAGATGTATGTCACCACGTAGTTAGCATACTATTGGACGAGTGATCCGAAACAAATAGTCATTCATGACTAATCTAAGGCTATTTTCTGACTAGTGATATTGAAGTTTGAACATAGTACCTCGTAGATGTGTGTCGGACAATGTAGCAAACTCGCCTATGGCGTCACGTAAAAGAGTAAATAGTTTCAGCTACTAGTCATAGATTGGATGCAAAACAGACTAAAAGTGAAAACGATTCTTATGAGTACCCAAAACGATGACAATTTTTAAGGAATTAATCGTAGATTTTGAGTCTTTCAATATATCAAATGCTTTTTAAGATGAAAAAATATGTGGTAAATAGACGAGTAGCATATTTGAAATTGTTAATTATAAATAACTATTATAAATTGAAATTTTGTTCATCATTTTAGGATCATGCTGATGATCATTTAACGCCTAAAGTATTACGATCCGATGAACTACTGCCGAATATTTTCCTTTTTATGGTGGCTGGTTATGAAACAACATCAACAGCACTTGCTTATTCGACATATGTACTAGCTACTAAACCAGAAATTCAAGATAAACTTATTGAAGAAATTAATCACAATAATGGGAATAATAATAATGATATAGAAGAAGATTATGAGATAGCTAATAATCTTTCCTATCTAGATTTCTTTGTACGTGAAGTTCTTCGAATGTATCCTATAACTGTAAAAGCAATGACACGTGAATGCAATACGACTACAGTTGTTTGTGGTCATAAGGTCGAAAAAGGTTAGTTCAATAAAAAAAAATTATTAAACTCTACAAATGTCTTTTGATTGATGTTTTGTTTTAGGTAGTATTATTCAACCGGATATATTATCTATTCATTACAATCCGGATTTATGGGGTCCTGAAGATCCGAATCTTTTTATACCAGAAAGACATGCAGTAAAACGTCATCCTATTGCTTGGATGCCGTTTGGTGTTGGTCCACGAAATTGTATTGGTATGAGATTTGCTCTAATGGAATTAAAAATGTGTTTAATTCAATTACTGCGACAATATCGAATATTGCCTGGTGATAACATTGAAGAAGGTTTCAAACGACAAGAAAAACTTGTTATTCAACCTGCCGCTATTTTTGTAAAACTAGAGAAACACTCACCACCATCAACATAGTTTATTATAATGAACAACTGTATTTAAGACACACATATGAAGTTGTTTGCTTGATTATTGTAATAAATATACGTATCTATATAAATTAAATAAAACTGTTACTCTTTATATTGTAAATATGAAATTAGTTTTATCGGTCATTGTAGTAGTATTGTATGCAATTATGTGAAGCACACCGTCTTGTGTTATAATTATGAGACACTTCAATTTGTAGTCTATCTTATGCTAAACCATGGATGAATGAGACAAAGAAATAATCGTACTTAAAAACAATTACATGTATTCCTATTCGAATAAGTTTATCAATGAGACATTGACTTTCTGAGTTAATGCAGCATAAAAGAAAAGATATATAGTGAAAAATGTGGAACGAAAAAAAAACAGCTAGTAATCACAAAGGCAGTGGCTGTTTTCAATTAGGCAAAACTTACTAAATTGCCAAAAAATTATAGAACTCATATGTTACTTTCTTTTTTTTTGAATAAGAATCATATCAGCAATAATTTCTGGTTAAAAGATATTTACCAAAATCTTCTATTTAGCTCGATTATCCAAATGAGTTATTGCAGTTATTTTCATGTTTTTATTATACATAACACTTCAATTAATTTTTGTATTGAGGAGTTATTCTTCAATTTGTGTTGACTGATCTATCATTAATGAATCTATTAAAAACATAAGGATATTTTTAAGTTATCAAGGACATTATGAAACCTATAATAAATATCAGCAAATGTTACAAATTCTTGATATTGTTTCTGAAAAAGTTATAAATACTATGAACAATATTATCTGAAGATAATTATATTTAAAATATTCATTATGATATAGAAATTATTTTCTCGAATATGATTACTTTCTACTTATGATTGATAAAAAAAAATATAGTGATTTGTTATACTATTTATTGTTATTTTATTTCGATTGTCGTGCATAAAGTTTGATAAGTTATATTATGGTTTGTTCTATAAAAGGCACGCATTCTATGAAAAATGACAAATTTCATGCGTGCAAAAAAAAAGACTGTTAGCACAATCATTGCATGATTACAATGGGAAACACAATTTAACTGCTGTTGCTGATCACACGAAGATTATTTTATTCTGTCTGTTTTGCGACATATTTCTGCTCCTCCTTTTACTTAATCCTCTTGAAATGCAATAAGGAAGTAGTTAATATATTAAACCAACCGTTATTGTTGTACAGTCTTTGATCGTTTATCAACAATGTTTATGATGGTCTGTGAGGAGTACAATTTTTTACCGTATATACTTTAACATTCCTCTTAGATCGTGTTTTACAAAGATATAACTAAAATAACTGACATTATATACTTGATTTTGAATAAATATGCTGATAGTTTTCAGTATTATTTCAAAACAAAATTCTTTCAATTAATGCATATTAAAACATTCAGTTATTCGACAGCAATATTAATAATCAAGTGATCTCTAAACTATTGTATTAAGATGAAGTAATAACTAGTGTTGTTCTGTTTATAATTACATTGGCTGTGAAACAATATCGATTGTGCTGGCTTTTTTGTATTACATATTAACAATGAAACTTGAAATATAAGAGAAATGGATTAAAGAAACCAATCAATGAGTGTGAAATAAAAATGATAGAAATGAAACCTATGATATAACAACTATTTTTTCTTATTTGAACATGTTGTGTATATACAGTTCTGTGAATGTATTCTATTATAAGTTGTATGATGGCACGTTGACTATTTTTAGTCATATCATTGAAGAAGATGTGTTTACTAAAGAAATAGTATACATTTGCAGTTACCATTCCATTGATCAATTTTTATATAGATAATATGATTCAATCAGATGTGTTCATGATATAATTAAAATCTGATTTATGGAGGTTTGAAGATCCAAATCTTTTTATATTAAAACGATATACAGTTAAACGTTATCCTATTGCTTATATACGATTTGATATAAATCTAAGAAATTATACTTACATGAAGTTTATTCTTAAGGAATTTAAAATGTATTTGATTCAATTACTTCGATATCAATGGAATATCGTCTTCAATAAAACTAAAAAAAGAATTCTAACGACAAAAAATTTGTTATTTAATGTGTTTTTATATTTGTCAAATTTGAAAACCGTATAACTTGAAATAGTTTATTTATACTAATAAAATATGGATAAATATTCGTTGATAAATACATTTTTTTGTCTTTTTCTGTTGTTTATATAAACTATTTTTTTCTCGCTAATTAAAAGAATCATTCAGCGGCGTACATGTCAATGTGACATCAATGTCATGAATAGATTCACAAGAAAACCTCAAACACGTATTTATTTTTTCTTGTCTATAGTTTTACTTTATATTTGAGACTTAGCATTAATATTTCGTGATTTAGCTATGATAACTTTCCATTAAATTTGATTATTAATTATAAAAAAAAATTGCGAAATAGACTTTTTTGAAAAACAAAATTTTTTTTTTTTTTCTACTAACATTCATTTATTGGTTGCACTATTATTATCAAAAGCAGAAATTCGATTGAAATTACTCTATCGTAAAATGGTATTTCCTCTAAAGAGGGCGGCTCATACATAATGTCATCATTTTGTTTATTTTCGGACCTTTTTTCTCTATGTCACTGCTTGTCTTTTTTCCAGACCTCCTTCCCTCCAATAACATCATCAGAGTAATCTTTAAATGATCAAAAATTTGCTAGAAATATTCTTTGAGTAGAGCTCGTTGGATTCAACATTTTCGGATCCGGAATAAACTCGACGGGTTCCATCTATGAGGACGGATGAGAGCCTTCAGCTCAGTGACACCCTCAAGAATTACTTCTAGTCCATTTTTTATTATTTGAATTCATATTTCTAGGATATTTTGAAATGCAACATACATTCAAAGAAAGAAATACAAATAACAGCAAAGCCATCTATCGTTGCTACTATACATATCTCTTTTTTTTACAAGTTCTTGTACAAGCTAACATAAACATTCGAAAATGCATTGCATAGTTGTTCATTTGGATGCATAGCTAAGAAATATGTGATGTTTGAGATAGTATTATTGCATATTATTTCATGAGAAAAATGCATTGAAGAATTCAAGATAATAAATTTAGACTGTTTTCTTTTATTATCTCTTACAAAACATTAGCCAATCAGGGAACAAAGCCTTGTTGGTCTCATCAATCATCGTTCGCTTTAATTTCTACACTTTATAATAGAAAAAATCGCAGCACTGTGTTCTTTTGTATCTGAGACAGATATGATATCGTATAATTATTGATGATATCATCCTGGTTGTTAACCCCCACCCCTTCCTAGTGATGATGTAATATGTGAACTGCCTCTAAGGAAAGCTCTTTTAATTCAACAACATATTAAAATTGATAAATATCACCTTTCTTGACTTTAGACTATTCTAATTAAAGTGTTAATAGAATGCTAATATTTCGTATAGTTAGCCAAAATACTTATTTCTATGTGTATAATACTTTGTTCGATTGAAGATCAGCATTTGAGAATTTTAGTAATTAATTTTAAACAACATAAAACAAGAATGCATTTTAAATTGAATGTGACTTTCTCAATTATTCAAATGAATGGTTAAACTTAATTTTCGTTTTATCAATAAAAAAAAGCATTTTCTCATTAACATACCATTGACAAAAGATATTTATCTCTATTTTTTTTATTCTTTATTTCGTACAATTAGGAATTATTTCAAATAAATATTTCATTGAAATAAATAGTCATAAATTGTTATTATCCTTATATCTAAATTATGTTTTCTCTATCTACAAGGAAGATCAAAGTTCTCAGTAAAACCCCTATTTACATCCTTGGTAAAAACAACAATATTTGATGTATATCCTTAAAAAGTAATTAGATTCAATGATTGTTTCAATACATTACTCTCGAAAATATTTTTTATGCGTGAAGTTAAGATGAGTACTTTTCATTCCATATTTTACTTTTATTGGTATATAATAAACAAGATTATTACAGCAAACTTCATTGATAAACATTGTTTATTATGCATATTACATACATAGATACGATGTCGGTGATGTATAGAGTCGGTCACGCGCTCGGCAAAAAAAACATTCACCCTTTCTACCATTGGCATTACAAAAACATGTTTTTGTTGAATGTCACTTTGCATTACACTCGCTATGTTGCACAAGTGTTATCAGCAACATTATCGGTTTTTATTTTGACATGATAAACATGTACTTTTGCATTTTTTGCACATGACCTCCATGCAAGGCCTTCCGCGATTTTTGTTTATATCATTGCTGTTCACAGGTGGACTGTCAATAGTCTACCAATGATTATTTCATAAGTTATAGGATTTCAATGTCATTATGTCGTTTCTTCTTTGATCGTTACAAGGCTTTTTGATTCATAGAATAATTCTCAAAAATTGATACAAACACAGACTCGTTAGTATGGTTCAATTTAGGAATTTATCTTGAAAGTATAGTGCTAGTATATGTTGTGTATGATATTGATTTTCTTCAAGAAATTTACATTAAACAAATTTTATCATTTCATTCATATTCGAATGTATCTATTTTCTGTGAACAAAATCATGATAAAAAAATATTTAATTAGAGAAATAGAATAAAATGACATTGGTAAAGACAAATGATTAATGCATTATTTTCATCTTGAAGAATCAAATGAATACCGTATCTTGTGAAATATGTATAATACAAATGTTAATTACAATAGATATAATCTATAATTTGACGAATTTTACCAAAATCTGTTGTAGATGACTTCATTTGTTCATGTTTACCCCGATATTGACTAAATATGGATACTAATATACATAATGATATGAATAATTCAAATATATGAAATTCAAAAGGAAAATACTTGTAGTTGATTATAAGAAATTAACTTATGCTGAGTTGATTATCATTTGTTTAAAGTCCATTTAAATATTTATTTTTTGATTAAATAATAACTGTTTTTAAGATATTAACATAATCTACACTAGCATTATGTGATTACATTCAACTGATGCCTGCAACAAAAAAAATTATTTAGCGAAATTCTAGTACTTGCGAATTATCGAACAAAATTTATATTAAGTTAAATAAGATATTCTAGTTCTTTAAAACTTATACTCAATGAAATTAACTCGTGATCAGTTAAAAGTTAATTACTATATTTATGTATTCATATTAACTTTATTCTTTTCGGGTCATACTGATAAACCAATTCATGTCAACAGCGTTATATTCAGATGAAGTCATGAGCAAAGTATTTCTTATGAAATAACATCAACAATACTTGTTTATTGTACGTATATTCTGGCAAAAAAACCGAATATTCAAGATAAATTTATTGAAGAAACTCATGAAATTAAACAAGATTATAATGATGATGATATTTATGAAATACTAGCTACATATTTTTCTTATCTTGATTTTTTCGTACGTTAAGGTCATCGAATATATCCAATAACAGGCAAACCACGCCCCTAAGAAAATGTAACTGAGCTACAACTATATCTGGCTACATTGTTGAAAAAGGTTTTTTGAGTAGAAAAATTATTATTCATTTATTGATTTTTTTGTTGCTGTTTTAGATCGTATTGTACAATCTAACATATTTGGTATTCATTACAATTCAGATTTATGGGATCTGAAGATCTTAATCTCTTTATATTAGAAAGACATGAAGTAAAACGTCATCCTGTTGTCTAAATGTCATTTGATATTAATATAAGATTTAATCTAATGAAATTGGCAATGTGGTTAATTCAAATAGACTTCTTATTCATACATAAAGTATGAAAAATAATATATTTATTTTGTTAACTGTGATAAATATTTAATTTTTCTTAATGTGTAAATGAATAATTCAAATATTTTGTTATGATGATGAGAAGTTCAAAACTTGATAGTAGAATATAGAATAAACGTGACTTTGGATTTACCTTGTATTATTTAATGATTTGCTTCGATAACTACGGTAATAGTAAACTGATTTCGTTGTTATGACATTCATAGTATTATAAAGATCAACATGGTGAAAAAAAAGTATCATTGCAATTCATTTTTCTTTTTCATTTTTCATGTACAAAAAGATCTTTTTTTTTCTATTGATCAATTTTAAGAACATTATCTGAAATAAATTTTTATTATAGATATTGATTTTGCTAATCTGTTCGAATTTCCAGAAAATTTCGTTCTTTTATAAGACAGAAAAAAATTTTACTTTTTATTTTTTTCTTTCTCTTCTGTATGTACGGTAGCAGTACGTTAAAATATTTCTTATATGTATTAAAAAAAAAATGGCAATATAATACACGTGAGTCAACTATATGTATTCACCTTGCATGTGATCGTATTTCAATTTTATCAATGAATCATAGGCATCCAGTACCCTGAACTACGATCGTACTGACAAATAATATAAAGTTATGTTTTTACGAGGCAATAGAGTATATTGCCTATTCTATATAAGATGGGCATTATTTCAAACGCAATTATTTTATGTGTATAAGTAAAAAACAAATTGGTAAACATTCATTTACCTTCTATTCGTTGTAAAATGATACTTACAATTTTTCTGTTTGCCTTTGTTCTCTGTCTAATTATTGCATATCTATGGATTGTTAGCAAATCTTATGGCTATTTCAAAAGTCAAGGTATATCAGGACCACCATATCGTTTCTTTTTTGGTCATTATAAAGATCTTTGGTCAGCAAAATCAGTTTCAAGACAATTACAAGAATGGACTCGTCAATATGGTTCCATTTATGGATTATTTGCAGGTACAACACCGATGTATGTTGTTTCAGATGTTGATTTTCTTCAAGAAGTTTATATTAAACAATTTTCATCATTTCATTCACGTCGTCTTCCCATTATATTACGTCTTCAAACGGGCAATAAAGTTCATTTATTTGGAGCAACTGGATCAAGATGGCATCGTCAACGATGTGTAATTAATCCAACGTTTTCAGGTGCAAAACTAAAACTTATGGTGCCATTAGTGAATCAATGTATCGAAGCAATGCTTTGCAAATTATCTAATATAACTGACGATAAAAATAAAGAAATTAATATTTATAAATTATATAAACGAATGACAATGGATGTTATTTGTAAGTAGACCAATCTTATACATTTCTATATTCCACATATGTTAATATTCAATTATGTTTAGGTCGTTGTGCATTTGGTATTGATACTGATATGCAAAATGATGTTGATAATATATATCTACGAAAATCAGCTGGAACATTTGAATTAGATATTGAGAGATTATCTATTGTTAAATTAACTGATTTATTACCATTTTTTGTAACACCTTTTCGTTATTTTTATCTTGGTCAAATTGCTATTCGTAGAGCATTAATAAGATTAATTCCAGCATTGAGTAATTACATTGAAGAAACACCTGGTTCATGGCTAACAAATCGTGTTAAAGAAGTTGTTAATTTTCGAAATAAATCATTAACAACAAGTTCAATTAAACGTGTAGATTTGTTACAACTTATGATCAATGCTTCCACTCATAATGACGTAAAAGTAAGACTATTAATTTGGATCTACCAATTATTACTAAATAATCAAAATATGCTTCGCATGTTATAGTAGAATATTCAACATAACTCAACTTAACATCATTCATTTTAATTGCACTACTATAAAAAATAATCAAATTATATTTTCATATATTGAAATCTATTGTATTAATATAGGATCATAGTGATGAGCAATTCGTGTCAAAAGCATTACATGCAGATGAAGTTGTGAGCAATGTATTTCTTTTTATGATTGCTGGATATGAAACAACATCAACAGCACTTGCTTATTGTACGTATATTTTAGCAACACAATTGAAGATTCAAGATAAACTTATTAAAGAAATTCATGAAGTTAAATGGGATAATTATGATGCTGAAGAAACTTATGAAATAGCTACAAATCTTGGTTATCTTGATTTATTTGTACGTGAAGTTCTTCGAATGTATCCAATCACAAGCAGAGGACAAATAAGAAAATGTAATGAAACTGCAAATATTTCTGGTTACATTATCGAAAAAGGTTTGCTAAATAGAAGAATTATTATTAATATATTGATGTTTTTCTTTTTTTTTTTCTTAGATACTATTATTCAACCGGATATATTTAGTATTCATTATAATCCAGATCTATGGGGTCCTGAAGATCCGAATCTTTTCATACCCGAAAGACATGAAGTAAAACGTCACCCTGTTGCTTGGATGCCATTTGGTGTTGGTCCAAGAAATTGTATTGGTATGAGATTTGCTCTAATGGAATTAAAAATGTGTTTAATTCAATTACTTCGACAACATCGAATATTACCTGGTGATAACATTGAAGAAGGTTTCAAGCGACAAGAAAAACTTGTTATTCAACCTGACGCTATTTTTGTAAAACTTGAAAAACATTCCATTTGAGAAGTAATTCTACGTAGGACAATAAGAAAGAGAAAAAACTTAAAGTTATCGCTTTACCATGTATATTTTTTTTATATATAATAATCATTTTTTTAAATAGAAAAAAATAAATTATATATATATTTATTTATTTATTTCCAAGAAATAACAAAATATCATCTAAGTATATTTCGAGTAGATGATTTTTGAATATCAAACAATAATATAAATAATTATTTATCAATTAATACTATAAAAGATTCATGCAATATAAGATTATATAAAAAAAGAAAATAGATTGTAGAAATATTTCAAAAAATATTTGTTTAAAAATGATACTGTTCAATAGATATATATATTAAATTCTTTGAACAAATGTTTTTACTAGTACATTTTAGCCTAGAAAGTATTTTTTAATGACTTGTATCGTTTTGTCTTATGCAGCATTTTATTTTATGGCTTTTTCTTTGGAATAAAATAGATCATAGGTACCCATTCAATTCTCATATAATTATAGTGTAAGAAAAATTATATAATAGGTACTATTTAGAATGTTACATTTAATCCTATTCATTATTTCTACATTTGTTGTTATTAATTGAATAGTGTCACTATATATGTCAATAATTGGAATATTAAAAAGCATGTAAAAGAAACAAAACTTTGAAATTATGTATGCTTACATAAGACATTTGCACGATGAGAGTTCCATTAACTGATTATTTGTAAATCTTTGAAAAATTCAACATATTTAAAATTTTTCCATTAAAAAATGATTGGTATTGGCGTTGCGCTATGTAGTTACTCAATTCCATTTTTAATTATGTGATTTTGATTTCAACAAAGTTCATTTTATGAAATAATTAATCATGAATGCAAGACATCGTTTATGTTAAAACTTATATTTGTCATGGTTCTTTATGAACAAAAAGAAAAAATCTCACTTTCAGTTTCAATAGTTAATATTCATATTATGTAATATAATAATTCTTTATTTCTTTGAACAATAAGACAAAGATTTATTGTCAAACGTCTTACATCTTCATAATATTCTTTTCAATGTATTTTCTTTTGACAGTAGTTGTATATAAAAAATGGCATTGAGTATTATTATTCAATAGAAGTATAATCTTTCTTTACAGATTCATAAGAATTTAGTCTACTTATATTCTCTTAAATTTCACTGTGTAACACTAAAAATCGTTTATTATTTCCCTTAATAATGTTTCATCTTTATACAACCTCTACTTTGAGATAAAAATATGACATAAGTATAATGACTACATATCATTCTTACAGTTTTGAAATGTACCAAATGGTATCCTTGTCCCAGCTGTTTGTCACTAACGTTATTGAATATAAAACAAATTAGTTGAAGCGTAATCGAATTATTCGTACGATTCAAATCAGAGATTATTGATGTAAATTTTTTTGTTTGCTTGAGGTATATTCAACTACAAGATTATACAACTGTTTCTTTTGATTAAAATATCTCTTGCTTAATACGTTATTCTTCGATACATATGTATATATATATATTTATATACTCAAACTCAATTCTTTCTTCCATTCTCTGTGGTGAACTTTTGACCAAGTTTTTTTTTTCTCTCATCATTTTTTTTCTTCTTTCTCATTCTAACGTTCTTTATTATAGACAATGTCCTATACACTAGTACATTTATATATCAATTCAACTCGATTTTTTTGTACTTTCTTTTTTTTTACTTCGTAGATCCTTATATAAAAATAAGAAGCCGATTATTTTCATTTATATTTCTGAAATACTCAATGCATAAAAAGACTTTCGTATTTTTTTTCATGTTATTTATTCTATCGAACAGTATGACTGATGTTAAATTTATTACAACAGAAATTTCAACTTTGTCAATGTTGACTTTTGAACAATCATGTATTTATTGTCAAACAACAGCCTGCCATTGTCCTTCAACACAATATATTTTAAATTGTTCATCCTATATATTAAATTTACCATTTATAGCAAATTGTGCAGAAATGATAATATGGAAAACAGTTGATTTTTCATTACGTAATCTTAAAACATTGGATTCAAACAATCTTTTATCATTACGCATGGAACGTTTATTGTTAAAATCAAATTTCATAACGTATATTCATGATAATACATTTGATTCAATAGGTGATACTCTCATTGAACTTGATTTAGAAATGAATCAAATATTAAATTTATCATCAAAATGGTTAAATTCTAAATTAATTTATTTAAATAAATTAAATTTAGCATTAAATCAACTTGAAACATTTGATAATATTCAATTACCTAATTTACAAGAATTAAATTTATCACATAATCATATTAATATTTTTCCGAATAAAATTTATCAATGGACTTCTTTAATTAAACTTGATTTATCATTTAATAAATTATCAAGTATACCAAGATTTGCTCTTATGGGTCTTAATAATTTAACATGGCTATCATTAGCATCAAATAGAAATTTAACTTGTAAGTAGAAAATAATCACTTAAAAGATAAAATTCAAATATCTATGTTAAATGGTGTTGATTATAAAAACAGATTACTTTATTTATCCTTTATATGAACACTTTTTAACTCTGTTAGAAATACTAGATTAGGAAATTTAATCATACATGTACTTTTATTGTTGTATGAATAAGATTACATAACAGTGAATGTGAAAAGTTAAATTTGAAGTTGAGTATGAGGTTGAAGAAAGTAACGACATGGATTAATTGATCACGTTACTCTTGATGATTTCGTCTTGACGCTTGTAGCAAATGTTCGATCCCGTGGAATATGAATGTGACTAGAATACTTTACCATTGTGATTCGATGAATGAATTTGATTAAGTAAAATCTTAAATTTTGCATTTATGGGGAATAACATATACATAAGAGTACATTTTCTACTCGTATTTGTACAGCTCTCATTTCATTTATTTGTTTAATGTAATAGTTCTATTACAGAAGTAATCTACAATTTCGAAACTCGAGTAGTATACACTAAATTCTTTCAAAAGAAATCGTTTTTTTTCTATCTGCAATTGTGTTACTATCGATAATTGCAATCTAAAAGTTGCGACTAATCGGTTTTGAAACATTAAGAATATCTAATAATAATGTTCACCAATGACTAACATTGGAAGGATGTTGATCAATGAGAGAAAGCCTATTTTTCTGTTATGAGAAACTAAAAGAGGTAGAGTGACGTCAGTATTTCAAGTCAGAAGAGGATCATATTAAAGAGAACTCAGAACAATATAGACAAAGATTGATGATAGCTCAAAATAGTTTAGTCGATGCATTTGCTATTCTTAGTCTACAATTGGATACTACTCGATAGAAATGATAATCTTACATAGCTCTTCTAATATATTCTACTTTTTATGAATTAATAAATATAACCATGAGAACATAATTACTTTTTGAAAATAATTGATTTTACCTATTAATAATACTCTTCTGACAAGAAATACTAATACTAACGTAGGTACCTATCTGACTCATAATCTCTGTTTCAGCTTGTATTCTGCTCATAGGTATGAGTCAGAGTGTAGATAAAAGTCATGAAAGCGTTTCTGCCATCAAATTTTTCTTCTCTAGTTATATGATTAGTTTATTGAACTTTCAGCCGGTTGCAGGATATCACGGGAAAAATTGCAAACAAAGACTGTCTAGTCCAAAACTCTTCCCAGCGATAGCTCTTATCGTTCTGATAGTTTTCTCAAAGCGTCACCTCAAACCGATGTTTCTCGTCTGAGACAACATGTTTCCAACAGACGTTGATTTAATATAAAAGCTCTCAAAATAGCCGATGGCTTAGGCAGACAATATGTTACAAATAAATCATTAGTTTCGCTTGGAACCTGCAGTAAAATGACTATAGCTAGAGAAGAAACACATAATGATACAAATTCCTTCAGGATTTTATCTGCGCTCTGCTCCTACCTACTAGCAAAATCTGAGCTCAAACGGAGATTATCAATCGGATGAGTTGTCGCATAAGAATACGAGTTTTAAAAGCTACAGTTTAGGGTGTGACCAAGCAAAGTTAATTGACTAGACTTCAGTCTAGACATTCTGTGTGATCTTAAATAATATTTAAATAATTTTGTAAGATACAGTAGCGCTCGGAGTTGATCATACAACAAACCGATACTGTTGTTTTTCAAATATCTCAAGATAGCTTCTACTGATTGAGTTTCGATTTTTGCCAGAATGTAGCTACGTTTTCATAGTTTACCAGCTCTCTATGTCATTTATTTACTTCGCCAGAATAAAAATACTAAACAAAATGTATTTTAATTCCCGTAAAAATTCATCATACATTATACACTATTAACGTTTCGTTTCCTTTCTTCTTTCCTATTTGTACTAAAATTATATATGTGTATATGTACTCTGTGCCTTGTTATACGCATGTACTAACTTTATTTTATAAAGAATAAATTTCAGTACAACAAACTTAAACTATAAAGTTATATATGTATACAAAGAACGAGAAGAAAGAAAGATGAAAAAAGGATAGAAGATAATACAAGATAATAAATATGTATACGTGCGGCATCACTGTAACACACGCATGTTGACTGAATATTATACTTCGATTTTCAACGGGAAGACACCTTTAAAAACATATTTTAACAAAGTTTCATTTGCTTTTTTAAGTCAAAACATTGCTAAAATTGCAAATTTTCACTCAAAACGATATAATATGAGATTTTTAATAGTAATATGTACTTGTACGTTTGCATGTGTTGTATGATGAATTTCAGAGATGGGAAAGCTCGAGTCATGATACAGACCCGACAGTTAAGGGCGGCTGACGCTATAAGTAGCGGAACCATAAGACTTGAGAAGGCGATTGCCTATCCTAGATTCAAGCTTCATAAGCTAGGACAGACTCAAACATATTTCTGCTTACATCAGATTGATAGATTTGAGTAGCGTATCACTTTTTTTGCACAAACACCAATATTTCTCTCAGCCTCCAGCATCTAATATTAACCTTACCTCAGTCAAGTAGACTTAGAAAATGTTTTTCGAGGAAATATTGAATTTTGTTCAAGTTAATATTGGATCATACATCGTCAATGAATTGTAGTGAAGATTCTCATTCCAAGTGAAGAAGCACTGTATGACAAATCTAAGTCAAATTTACTAGAATCTACTAAAATTTTCTTTCGCCTTTGACGATTATCATTACATCCCTATCAAACATTTTCTCTTGCGCCATTACACATTTTTAGGTAAAGGCGATCAGAATGTCTTCTTTAGATAGTTGCATGTCAATGAATATAAACTATTGTACGTTTTTCCTTCTACTTTGTGAATTTTTTCTGTTCCCCACTACTGTTACACGTTGTAAATGTGAGTTCGATACAGGAGACACAAGTAGTCGTCTTCTCTCATTTTTATTTTGCCGATGAGAACTTTATAAAAAATGTTGAGCCTACCTTAGAATCAAAACGTTTAACTGCCTATGGATTCGACTTAACTCGTCAAACCTGATCAATTTTGAATGAAATCAAAACATCAAATTTAGTATTTCTATTCTGGCAGAGTAAATACATGGCATAGACAGTTGGTAAACTATACATACGGGTCTAGGTTTTGACGATAACCGCAACACAATCGGTAGAAATCATATTGAGGTATTAGAAAAACAAGACGACGATCAGTTATGTGTATGATTAATGCAGGGCGTCACTTTACTTTTTTAACAAATAAATTATGAAAATGATAATTATTATCGGTGTTCAAAAATATAATGACTGTAGATATTTTTGCAATAACTCAAGAATGGAAAGGGTTAAAGAGCTGCAATTTTCATCATTGAAGAGAGGAGATCCCGAACCATCAAAGTGCATCGAAATTTACTTGGTCAAACATTGACCAATCGTGTGAGTCCTTGATAAAGATTTTCAAAAACAGTATTCTACAGCTATTTACCTTTTCATTTAGACTTTAATAGGTTAGACTTTTCTTGAAATCTTTAACTTCGAACAATTCAACCGTGATCAACCGAAAGAGCAGCTAGGCAGAAGTAATTCCCATACTCAATCAAATTGTGATATTTGGTTATAGATTCGAAAGGACCTGATATTACTATCTCAATATTTCTGAAATTTCACCATCAATCTGCATATGACAAAGGAGTTGATATTTTGGAAGTGTTGAAATAACAGTGTCAGATCATTTTAAGCTGAAAAACAAATATCATTATTCGTCTGAAAATAGTAAATTATTTCTGTCTAGCTGCTTTTTTAGATGATCACGGTTGCATTGCCTAACGTGTTGGAGGTCTCACGAAAAGCCTAACCTATTAAAAGTCTAAATGGAAAGGTAAATAGCTATAAAATATCATTTTTGAAAATCTTCACTAAAGCCTTACACGATTGGTCAAGCGAATTTCGATGTACTTTGCTGGTACGGTGTCTTTTCTCTTCAATGATGAAAACTGCAGCTCTCTAGCTCTTTTCGTTCTTGACTTATTGCAACAATGCCTACGACCATTATATTTTTAAACAGACAATAGTTATATTGTTTAATGAATTTTTCTGATTAATTATAGGTGTAATTCAAGATTCTTTCAAGTATCTTAAATCATTGAAATATCTTGATTTATCAAATACAAATTTACTTGATCTCGATGCATGTATATTCATTCAGTTAACTGGTTTAAAAATACTTTCAATAGAACATATTTTACTTAACTGTACATCTTGTTGGCTTCCTATAGCTAGAAAAAATTCATTAGAAATATTTGGACAATGTCTTAATGAGAAAAAAATGCAACATATTAATTCTCTTACTGATAAACAAATTCAGTATGCATGTTCAAAATCATCAATTGATTGTTCATTAGATTATTGTGAACCTGGTTCAATAAATCATCAACAAAAATCTGATAAATTAGTCTCATCAGCTAAAAATTCTCATACAACAAAAAAACGTACAATAGAAGTTATGCTTAGTATTATATTTAGTATAATTACACTTATTATTGTGATTACAGTGATTATTTTCATATCTCGATGGAGACAAAATAAAAAATTATTTTGTTGCCATTTTCGTCAAACAACAAAAACAACGACAGCTGAAGAAACACGTCGTCGTCGTCAACAAATAATCGATAAGAATCCAACTGTAATCGAGTCTGTTGTTACACATGGTGCAAATATGAATGTACCATCATATCCATGTCAGAATTATGCATATATCAATGATGAAACTTCAAATAATAAACGAAAACTCTATAATCCTATGTTTGCTGATTCTCCAACATCAGACATTCGACAACAACAACAATCAGTTATGGTATCGAATGACAATAGTTCGTATAATAGTCAATTGTATTCTGAAAAACTGTGACCGATAAAAAAAAGAATTGAATGAAAGAAAAAAACGAAAGGATGTGAATGAATATATACGTCCCAACATCGAATATGTAATCTCATATGTGTACAAAAGAATGCTTTGTTTTGTTGTAACGTAAATGGAGTGTGTCTCGATGCGTTTGAAAAAGTAAAGATGAAAAAAACATAGTGAAGGACAAATAGTTAACATAAAAGGACATTTTATTATAGTAAACAATAATCAATACCAAGCAAAAGGAAAATGTACGATGATTAAGTAAAATATCTTTCTTTCTGTTTATTAATAAAATCTTCAATAACAGAGACATTATGTTTGAATTTTGAAATTACATAAAAAAAGCTGTTAGCACACTTCTTGCAAGATTAAATTGTGACATACGATACAGCTACTGTTTATGATCACAAGGATATTGTATTATTCTATCTATTTTGGGATACATTTTTTCAACATCTTTTTGTTTAATCCTTCTCAAATGCAATAGGTAAGTAGTCTATATATCATAATGGGATGCTATTAACCTATGGACTGTACTCGTACATCAGCAATGTCTGCGACACAGGATGGAAAGGAGAGGAAGCGTTGCTAAGGCGTCTAATACGGTCTGTTTGATAGTCTCTAACTGGTGTTTGTTGTAGTCTGTGACAACTTCGGTTCAAGTTTTCACTCCTCTACGTCAAAACTCTTTTTAGATTGTGTTTCAGAGAAGTTTGAATTTGTATCTACTGTTTGTCATATATTTATGTTTTTTTTCCATTGCGAGTAAAAATTTTATAATTTAAAAAAGAATTATGGTGACACGATATCATCTTAATACTGATCATTGGAGTAAAATGCGCATGAATGTAAGCGATTTAATATCTCATATTATTCATTTTTCGTCAAAATCTTCTAAATAAATAGGTAATAAAAAATACTATTAATACGGAACAACGTGGACGTGTTGTTAGTTGGGAAAAACATAAAAAGAAAGCTGCACAACATGAACTCGAAGCAGCTATTCGTGGTACACGAAATTTACCAGAAAATAACATTGGACCGGTTTATAGTTTTCAAGATATTCTTACAATTGAACTTGATGAATATGTACCTGGTAGTGCATATTTTCGTCGACAAACAGAACAAAACTTAGAAAGTATTAATGAAGATAGAAAAAACATAACACAATGTAAGTTTATAGTTTAAAATCGATTTTAAATTAACATTTTGACTTTAATAATTTCGCTTGAATTTTCATTCGTTAATTACATATTTTTTCACACTTAATTACATTTTCCAAATTTAGTTACTATTGATTTTGTTGATTATGAGAGTTTAATAAATTAATTATAAGAATCGATTACATACTTTAACGTCTGTTGTTTAAAAAATTTATGTTTCTTTCAATGATCAATCAATATCTTCTTGTTGGAAAAAGATATATATGAATTGTTTCTTTGAAAACTAATTAAAATAACAAGGTCTGAAGTAACGTTAAAGACAGAATATCGGAACCTGAATGAATTCTCCTGAATAGAACTCATTCTACAAAAGAACATGTTAGATGTAAAACTTTTGGAACTGAATTGTACTTCTAATTTTAATGAAAATTGGTAATCAGAATATGATTACCGATCCGAAGATGTGATAAAACACTCGACATATTTCTCAGACAATCTTGCCAATGCATCATTGATTGCTACTTTTAGAGTGGGACCATATCCAATCAATCCCGAGCTCGGATAGTTAGAAAAAGTTTATGACTCGAATCAGATCCGACACTAATTGATGAGCTCTATCTTAGAATTCCTCTTACATTAAAATACGAAACACAATGGGTTTTATTTTTGTATAAATAAGACGATTTTAGTGAAGTATCTCTAAATCTATCACCTATTATGTACTATTAATAAACATTAAAAAAAAACTAGGAAATGATACGCTAAAATATCGACCGAAATCTACATAGATAATAGTATATGTTCTGAAATTGAACAAGTAAATGTTGCTTCATTAAACGCATACCTAATGATGTACGTGACATATGGTTTAAATGATGTTGTACATGACCTTGACACATATATTAAGTTTCTTTTTGCATTGTGAATTTGACTCCATAATGTTTTATTTCTTTTCTAGATGGTCATCCACTAATGACTGGTTCACAATATACTCTTATGACATTACCAACAGATCCACAAAGTGATCAAACAAGAAGTCGTGTACCTGTTCTACAATGTCGTGGAAAAATTTAATTATTTATTTGCATAGAAAAATTCAATTGAAAAAGTTTAGAAAATAAAATCATTTAAATTTCATAATGAAAATAAACATAAATGCTATTAACATAATTTATTTTTATATCAGGTTTTTTCTTTAATTTAAACGAAAAGAATTTTCTGATTTGTATTATGTCATGTCTCTCAATACGATAATATTAATTTAACAAACCAATTGAATTTCGAGAAAAACAAACGCACTTCTTTTTCGACAATCATTTTACTTACGAGGGAATCTATTCAAATGTTAATAGCCAATCGAAGTGATATTTTTCTCATGAATAGGAATCAGTAAGACTAGATGAAGTCTGTCAAAATCTCTTCCCATTGGCATTCCGTGTGAAGTTATGATTGTTTTATCGGATTTCGAATTTATGACAAGATATTGATAAAAAAAATCAAAAAGAAAAATTTTTCACTTGAACCTTTGCTCATAAATAAGTCTCTTGGTCTTTAGAATATTCGGAAAGTCTCAACCAAACCAGATGGTTTCTTCTCGATTAGAGTCCGCTAGGTTCAAAGTTTTTGAACCAATACTCGACAAGGTCCGAGACCAATTCGATGGGTTCTATTTTGAACATCTTGCAATAAACTGAAAATCTGATAAAATAGCGGTAATTTCATAAGAAAGTTCAATGAGGAGAAATTCTTTCAGACATTTCTGGTTTTACCAAGTCCTATTTATGAGGAAAATATCACTTCGACTGACAACTAACAAGCCTTCGTTAATTAACAATCAGATAGTTCAAGTTTAANCGTATTGAGAGACATGACATAATACAAATCAGAAAATTCTTTTCGTTTAAATTAAAGAAAAAACCTGATATAAAAATAAATTATGTTAATAGCATTTATGTTTATTTTAATTATGAAATTTAAATGATTTTATTTTCTAAACTTTTTCAATTGAACCTTTGCTCATAAATAAGTCTCTTGGTCTTTAGAATATTCGGAAAGTCTCAACCAAACCAGATGGTTTCTTCTCGACTAGAGTCCGCTAGGTTCAAAGTTTTTGGACCAATACTCGACAAGGTCCGAGACCAATTCAATGGGTTCTATTTTGAACATCTTGCAATAAACTGAAAATCTGATAAAATAGCGGTAATTTCATAAGAAAGTTCAATGAGGAGAAATTCGTTCAGACATTTCTGGTTTTACCAAGTCCTATTTATGAGGAAAATATCACTTCGACTGACAACTAACAAGCCTTCGTTAATTTAACAATCAGATAGTTCAAGTTTAAACCTGGTTAGTTTTTCTATGCAAGCTTCGAAAAAGAATTTTGACTGAAAGCAAAGTCTTACATCAACTGAGTATCCGATTGTTTTACTTGAAATCATTTCAAATAATAATAAATCAAGACAATCACTCTACTTTGACATTTGACAAATGCATTTAATTATCGAACTATCTTAATATTTCAGGCATCATATAGCTTAAAAACAATAGCTTGTATCTGCAGACATCTATTTTTACTCTCTGTAATTAAACCTTATAATTGATCAATCAGATTGTTCTTTTTTAACATTTAATATATGCAGCATATGATATGCTAATTCGACATTGATTTGTAAATTCGTTTACGTTTTTCGATTACATTAACAATGGGAAATAGTCATAGTGCTGGTGGTGGTAGTACACTGAAAAAACATATTGAAACAGCAACTAAAACTGGTGTACTTCAATATGATAACAAAAAGCTTAAAGAAGTAAGCAAAAATATCGTTTGAAAAATAATTTTTTTTATTCTTGATCATTTATTAGATAAGTCCTGGTCTTTGCCTTCCAAATTTGCGTACATTATCAGTAAACGATAATGAACTTCAAACAATTCCTATGGAAATTAGTTTAATGGTTAATTTGAAAAATTTAAGTCTTCGAAATAATCAAATCGGTAGGAGTTTTCTTTGGAAAATTTATTCTTATGATTAGTAAAGTAACCAGAAAAATGTTGAAGGAGAGAGCTCAGATCGTTGACCGTGTCTGTAAAGATCCTCTAGTAATGCTTCTAAAAGAAACTGAGTCATATCTGATCGCTTCGTATAGTTACGACTTTACGAATCATCCGAATAAAAATGTCATTCCAATAAAACACATTGAGATACTCGAATATATCTTTTTATATACAGTGCGAGTCAAAAGTCTGGCACCACTTTTTTGTTTTGAGTCGTGTATTAAAACTGCATAAGATTAATTTAGTCCAATTATATGTTTTGATAGCAGAGATCGAGTACTATATATATACACCTGTTCGATTCGAAAAGCTCTTGAATATGAAATACCATAAGAAAAACAAACTCCAGTACTAAGAAAAAAATGACACAAAAAACTAAAAAATGATATTGTTGTTATAGGATGCTTTCATGGTCAGTTAACCACAAAAAAACATAAAGTATGCAGAAATTTTTCCATTTTATCAGACTTTGTAGAGCTTTTTTCGCTGATCATTTTGGTAACAAAACATTTTGAATTTCATTGAGGAATGACGGTATTATAATCAAAATATTAAACACTGTGAAATACCCGGTGTTCCAAAAATGTTTCCAACATAGCTAGTTTTGCGAATATCTCTGCAAAGACAAATGATAAAATCTTGGTTTTTATTTCAAAAGATGCGCCGTGAAAAGATTTACAAAATCCGTAAGAACAAACCCTATTGACTTCTTTTGATAGTTTCTTCTTATACTGAAAATGAAAAAAAAATCCATGATAGTGATACTTCCCACCGTATTTAACATAATAGAAATGTTTGGAAGGCTGTTATATTTTGCATGTATCTCGGCTTATGAAAATGATAGTATCTTGATTTTTTTTCAAAAGATGCATCGTCGAAAGCTCTACGAAAGCCGTCTAAAAAAATTCCTATTGCACAGCAAAAAGCCTTTCAAACATTTTTATTACCAATTTGTAGTTTTTTTTGTCATTTTTTTCTTAGTACTGAAGTTTATTTTTCTTATTGTATTTCATATTCAAGAGTTTTTCGAATCGAACAGGTGTATATATATAGTACTCAATCTCTGCTATTCAAACATATAATTGGATTAAATTAATCTTACGCAATTTTAATAACATGACTCAAAACAAAAAAGTGGTGCCAGACTTTTGACCCGCACTGTAGTATATCAACAAATGAATATCTACAAAATTTTGAAACATAAGACTCGCGATACCTACAATAATTTCATTAGAATGTTCAAGGAGTACGCTAGAAATATTTTCAAAAGATTAATTGAATATCGATACTTTTCTAATTTATATTAATAAGATTTTATTGATATGAACAGTTGTTAATTTATTCATATTTTCGTGAATCCCTCTTATATAAACAATTAAATTGATTATCAATGTAAACATTCATCAATCTGTTTTTATTCGACACAAACTTTCACAAGCTTCATACTTCATATAGAAGATTAAACATAATACTAAAGTAAAAGAAGATATTGGTTTTTTTCAAAATTGAAAAGATTCCGTTCGAACTTATTCTTTGTGTACAGAATCAATTCATATTTGTAAACAAGTTTTAATTTTCAATCTTAGACTTCAGTAACAAAGAATTGGTGATTTCATTGAACAATTAAAAATACATGTAGTTGTAATCAGCTCTGATTACGATTTGAAAATTTACATCATATTTTTTCTCTTAAATTTCGATCGACTTATATCACATTTGTCTTTTATTTTGTTTCATTAGTTCAATTACCTGATTGTTTTGGCCAATTGAAAAAACTTGAAAATATTCAATTAGGTCAAAATCAACTTCGTTCATTACCATCATCGTTTGCTAATTTAAGTAGTTTAAGACAATTAATAATATCAAATAATCGTTTTACAACTATTCCTGAATCAATACTTAAATTAACTAATTTACAATTACTTGATCTATCATCAAATCAAATAACACAAATTCCGGATCAAATTCAAACAATTCAAGTTGATGAATTAAATCTTAACGATAATCGAGTAAAAGAATTTTTTTGTTTTAAATTTTATTGAATATTTATTTATTATTTTTAGATAACAAAAATCTCGGAGAATATCCGTTTTTGTCCTCGTTTAAGAACATTACGTCTGGATAGAAATAATCTCGCTTTGGATATAATTCCAACTAGTTTACTAACTGATTCAAATTTATCATTACTTTCATATGATGGAAATCGATTTGATGAAAAAGCTTTTCAAGGAACAGTAGGATATGACCAAGTAATAATATTATTAACAAAAACAGAAATTTTCTAAATTAATTTTATTCCTTTTTTGTAGTATATGCAACGTTTTACGGCTAGTCGACGAAAGCTTGAATAGACATTTTTTTTGAAAGTCTTTTTATTTTTCTTGTATACATAATTTTTATCGTCGTTTAAATTAATATAAGATCAAATATATTGTCATATTTAGTCATTCATATTTAATGTGCTTATGTGTGTTCTGTGTTCATTTATGTGCCTATAAAAACGTTCAAGAAAAGAATATAATGCACAATTGAGTATTTTCGTTCACATTAACCTGCTCGCTAGATACATATGGAAAATAGTTTGTCAATATGCTACTCATATTAGTTTAGTAATAATTCAGTATGCGATTTTTTATAGGATGACACATTATTTACAGATTGCACCAAGTAAGAAAAAACGCACTCAACATTTAAGAAAACACAAGTTTATTAGGTTTGTTTTTTTGGCTCAGTAATTGGTCCTCTTAAGAAGGCATTAGCATATCATTTTTAATGATTTTCTATATCATCAATTTCGTATCGGTTTTTATTAAATTTAACTAAATACAACGTACATCAGTTTTGGTTTGACGGGTGTGAGTCTTCTATTCATCCTCACACTTAACAGCGCATCAAATATGAGAAGAGTAGATAGCACCGAATCAACTCCACTACTGAGCTAAAGAAAGAGTGAAAAACTTAGTTAGAAAAGTTGTCACATGATAAACCAATTACCTACTGAAAAATATTTCTAAGCAAATCACGATTATTGTTGATTAGCGAACTCTGATGACTAACTACAGTGGCACGAGGTTCATGTCAGTTGCAATTAAAACATACAGCTGAGCTCTGATAAATAGAATACGAGAACCATTTGATTCGATCCTTAGAGTAAATCAAACATGTTTCAGAAAATCAAGGATTTGCATCAACCAGATACATGTCATTCGTAGGCTTCGTGAAAATGCAACGAACAAGTAACTATCAATCTTTGTCATGTGCGTCGATTTCAAGAGAGCCTATGATTCAATAGACAGGAAAATAATGTTTGACATTTGTCAGACTCTATGGAGTACCTGTCAAAATGTTGAAAGCAATCGAAGTGATTTATCATTAGTTTCAAAGCACAATTCCCGTGAACGGTAACGTCTCCGAATAACTCAATGTAACGACTGATGTGGTAAAAGGAGACAGTTTTTCTCTTCATAATTGTGATTGATTAAATCATGAAAAACGGCCAATCAGATTATACAAAAGATAAAGGCGAACATGGTTTTATAAGCAACAAGCGACAATGTAGTCGCGGCACTCAGCAACAACCAGTCAAATGTACGAATGGATTAGGTTTTCAAGTCAACAAGAAGAAAACGCATACAATTATCAACAAAAACATGAAGAAAACAGATCAATAAAATTGAAGCAACAGGGTGTCGCATGATTCGACAGCTTTAAGTACCTCGATTCAATGGTGT
The DNA here is from genome assembly GCA_905329745.1 of Rotaria sp. Silwood2. NCBI lineage: Eukaryota > Metazoa > Rotifera > Eurotatoria > Philodinida > Philodinidae > Rotaria > Rotaria sp. Silwood2. Next base: position 1,516,927 of record CAJNSZ010000014.1, on the reverse strand, counting down.
TGTTCAGCGATTTCAATATCAAAGCACGGAAAACAAAGAACGTCTGAGATTCAAAAACAAATCCAATTCAGCTTACAATTAACATTTTTCAAGGCTCATGTCTCTCAATGTTAATATACGGTTGCAAAGATTAGATCATCATAAAGAAGCTCGAAAACACTCTGAACCGTTTCACCAGTAACTTATTATAGAATCATGCTTAACATGAAGCGTCTGAACAGGATATCAAACAACATCATCTACGAAAAAGTCAAGTAAGAACCCTTGACGCGAATATTGAAATGTCATCAATTACGTTTCATTGGTGGTTGTCTTTGCAGATATCGAGACGAATCTACGAACTTGTATGCTTTTTATACACCAAAATACAGTAATTGCAAATGCATCTGTGGTCATCCATATCTAAAGTATTCTGACTACATCACATCATAGGGTTCGTTGAGAATGAGATAAGAAGTGTTGCTACAGAGAGGAATAATTGGCACAAGATTGTTGTCGTCTGCAAACCTACTAGTTCGCTCTCAATCAACTGGTGATGGCCTATATAAAAATAACGAGTATGGTTCGATTATTTTGTGTAATTAGATTATTGTCCAATATTCTATAAATAACATGTGGTTTATCAATAAATTAGAATTTGATTAGTGAGTCCGAACAGATGATTAAATTATGAAAACAAGTGTGTTGTTTTAGCCTTGATTCCAATAATGTGAAATTAATTTTTTGAGTACAAATAACATAAATATAAACTAGTTATTATTAAAAAACCGTGTTGTTATCTACAATATCATAATCATTCAATAATTAAATATAAGTACATTGTATTCAAAACAGAATGTGAATGTAGATGCGTTTATTTTACTAGGAAAAAAACATTTGAAAACTGAAAAACCAAAATCGAGATTGTTTGAAAAAGAAATCATTGCGACTATCAGTCAGTAAGAAATTCTCTTCTGAACGGTAATCGTTACCGATAATAATTTTGCTATGCACAATGAGTAATCGAAATGAATATTTTGATAATGAATGATCGATTGCTTTCTAAAAAATAAGTTAATACCATTAACGAGGGAACCACCCGAGGTGACACCTTCTGTTTTGACTCATTTATATTTCATTCGATAGAGTATATTGAGATAGTCAAAGGACTGAGAGGATTTTTCCTCATGCCTCTTTCTTCAAAAGTTATGGTCGTTTTATTGAATTTTCGACCCATTCCTGGATATTTACGAAAAAAATTAAAATAGGGAATTTCGGCTTAATATTTCGCCCATAGATAGGCCTAATGGTTCTTAGAATATCCTGAAAGTTTCAGCTAAAAAGAATATTCCTTTCTTGAGATATTGAATTTTCAAAAAATAGTCGCCTGCCGCAGATTCGTCACAAAAACCGAGTTCGTTTGAAAATTCAATATCTTAAGAAAGGAATATTCTTTTTAGCTGAAACTTTCAGGATATTCTAAGGACCATTAGGCCTATCTATGGGCGAAATATTAAGTCGAAATTCCCTATTTTAATTTTTTTCGTAAATATTCGGGAATGGGTCGAAAATTCAATAAAACGAACATAACTTTTGAAGAAAGAGCCATGAGGAAAAATCCTCTCAGTCCTTTGACTATCTCAATATACTCTATCGAATGGAATATAAATGAGTCAAAACGGAGGGTGTCACCTCGGATGGTTCCCTCGTAAGTTATATTTTTTTTTAACTATTTTATAAATATCCTCTTAGCAATTCTTCAGATCGAAAATGAGAAAATCAGCTTGTTAATATGTGTTTCCAATCAATTAAGTGTTAGAATATATGAAGTAATTGCTATTTCCTTAAACACTTTTTTATGTATCTTTTTATGATTGATGTGTATTAAAGCCGCATAAGTGTTTCAAGATTAAATAGATGGCACGTATAAGAAAATGTCTCACAGGGGTATTAAATAGTTTAAAAAAACACTCTCGTGTCACTTGTAATGAACACTGTAAAATTAATTTTTAGTTATTGATTGAGGGACAAGAAGAGTCAACTACTGTATATATCTTGTCCTACTTTCGATACATATCGTTTAAGACTATTGTTATAACATTGACAAGATGATTTTTCGATTAGAAGATCAATGCATACATATTTTGTTTTTGTTCAATTTAGTGATGAATCTTCTGAAAATTTACAACTATTTGAGCATTTCAAATGGATAATTTGAATCAACAGAAAAAAGAGAACTTTGAACTTTTTGCTTTTATTTTATAACGTTGTCTTCTTAGAATAAAAAAAGAATTCTCGTAGGATTTCTTTTTTTTAGAAGTTTCCTTTTTTAATTAACATTTAAATTAATATATTATCACTGTTCGTCATTCATATTCACACGATCTTAGGAGTAATTTATTCATCTGTCAGCCTACATAAGTGTGCAACGGAAAACTGTAATGAAATGTTGCCTTATTATCACTACATTTACTTCTTGTCTCAATGCTTACGGAAAAAACAAGAGCATAAGGAAAGAAAAGCTGTAGAAGTGGTCGATCTAGTTCTTCATTTTTTTAATGGAACGACTCGTGTTCCATATATTTTTCTCTTTACTTCATCAATGATAGTGACAATCATGTTTGTTATTACAATGAATTGTGCGTGAGAATGTTGATGGCCGATGAGGACGATACAGCAATGTTTCGTTGCCTGTCCTTTTTTTCTTTTTTTTCTAGTGGATTTTTTTATGGAAAACAAGATGAGTTCTTTTCCTGTCACACCTACTGTCAGTGGGTTGCTACAATTGATAGAAACGAACTCCTTTTTTGTTAATCATTATCATTCATTCGTTAATATAGAATGAGAAAAAGAAAATTCTGAGAAGATAGTGATGCGTAAAGAATCGAGATAAAGAAAAATAAAAACATAATCCATTTATATATCAATGTAGGATGCTACTATAACCATTTTTTTATTTTAACAAGACATAGAGTTCTTCATTTATTTTCTCATCAAATACTTTACAAATTACTTATTAAATGAAAATTTTGTTTTTTGTTGTATCTTAAATGTTCTGACAAAGGATAATAAAAAGAAAAAGGAAAAAGAAAAGACTTTTATCCTTCGCTAACATCTCTTCGGAATGTTCTTATTGATTCATAATTACTGAGCGAAAAAAAGTTTTTCCTTTTTTTTTTCTCTCTCGTTATTTTTCTTGTCTTTTTCCGAGCGATGAAAGGACAGCATGGTTGACATCAAAATAACAACAATGTTAAACATCACTACTATTATTCACAATTATATTCTCACATTCGGATTGAACTGAACATGACTTATTTATTCTGTTCGCTTTTCTTTTCTTCATCAGCATCTTATCGTCGTTTCATAACCCTCATATGTATTTTACTTTTAAATCCATTACCTTTTATTAATGGTGCACCAACGGAAAAAGGCAATACTTATTTAAAATTACTACGTCAAAAACGCCAAATCAATTTTAATAATAATGTCATGTCAATGAATAAAAATTTTTTCCTACCTAAACAAGAAATAATATTTCAAGGATTATTAGGTTTGATATATTTTTAATATCAAAGAATAAAAAATAATAATCTATCTTATATAAATAGGTTGCAAATTCGATTCAAATGTATGCAATCAAGATGAAGCTTGTTTTGACGGTAAGATTTTCATTGAATTCTATCAAAAATTTCGAAAACAGGGCAAAATTCGACACAACATGAAGCTTCTAGATAGTCTTCATCTATGCACTAAATTTAGTGCTAATATGTTCAGTTCTTTTTTCCATTTGTTTTTTGAATAGATTATCGATTTATTTATTTTTTCTTTTGTTTTGAATATTTAAAAACTTCAATATATAAACTTATCAGTTAAGTATTAATAAACTGGCTTTATTCAAATATCGAAAAATGTCAATTGATTTCTCATTATCTTCGATGTTTTGCAAATGTATATGTTCTCTTGCTTTAAAAATGATAGTTTTACGTCTAATCTAGATTGGTTCATAAGTTTTTCTTTTAACGTTAAACGATTAGAGATTTTATCCAAAGGTTTTGTTCAAGATACATATTTGTCCTTTTGTTATGATATTTATAGGTATCGTATATAATAATGTTTGGCTATCGAATCAAATATCTTCATCTAAAATTTTATGAACGTATAGCTATTTTTGATGTCGAACATTAATAGCTTGTTGTTGACAAATAAAATCATGCTGCTTTTTTTTCCGTAAAACTGTGACTTTTTGAAAGTATTCTTCATATAATCAAGATAGAATTCATAAGTTTGACAATGGCTTTCTTTTTTCTGTTATTCAAAACTTTAGTAACGAGACTTATTATCATGCCGACAAAAAATTATTAGATTTATTTGCTGTTCTACAAGTCTACATAACAATCTTACTTATTTAAGTAAAATATCATGTAGATATTGATTTGTAATAATCAATACATTTGAAGAAAGCTTACTTTTAAATAAACAACTTATAAAAAACAGGTAATTGATTCTAACACACACGCTTCTTACAGTTTAACTGCTGTTATATCGTTCAGTATATTAAAAAAAACGACAAAGCTTACTTTTAATTATTTGGATGACTCTTTTTTTTTCTTTGTAAAAAATAAGATTGACTGTTGTTTTTTTAATCTAGATGAACTTTTTGGACAATGTTGGGATGGTAAAGGATCACTACGAAAAGCATTTGATTTAAAAAATACTATCGATAGAATTACAAATGATCAATTAACTGCATTAGAATATACAATAAAATTTTTAAATCGTTATCACCTTAATTGGAATGACTATCTGACTCAATGTATTCTATCGAGTATATTAACTGATTATCATAAACTAAATCAATATCAATTAGGATTATTTTATATTGATTGTTTAAATAAAGATGAATTATTAAATGAGTTTGTAACAATGGAAAAAGAAAATAATATTGATCGTCGCTATGTTAAACACAACAGTAATAAAAGAATATTTTTTATTTATTTGTATATTTTGATATTTTTTTTTTTTCTTTGCAGAGTTTTATTATGACGATCCATATGCATCATTAATAAAATCTAACAATGTATATTCTGATTTTGATAATGCATTGCGTATTCCATTATTTATGGAATCTAATGAAGCATCTCGTGTAAAAACAATACCTGAAAAAAATTTTTATCTTAGAGACGATATTAAATTAAAACAACAACCAATAAAACTAATTGCAGAAGAATCTAAAATGCGTAATCCACTTTATTTGGAAAAAAAAATAACAAATATGTTTTTTTTTTCTTTGTTCATGATTTATTTTAAGATAAACCAACAAAAATATTAATGAATATGAAAGAAATTCATCCTGGCTTAATAGAAACATTAAAAATAAGTAGTAATAAACAATCAAAATTAATACTAAATCCAACAACCATCCGTATGAATTTTCATCTTGATTAATATTTCTATTTCTTATTATTGTAGAAGTTAATACTATAGCAAATAATAATCAGACATTCAACAGTACCGATACAGAGCGTTATTTTACCGTTGAAACAGCCCGCGGCTATGTTATTATCAATCGAGAGTATGAATATGCATATCAATATATTTTTATTTTCCATTATTTATATGTGCTTATCTAGTTTTAAAAACCAAATGGAAGGAGCTCGACTATTGGCACTTATTGCAGAAATTAATCTTTGGCCCGTAGCAATATTTACTGAACTTAAGTATGAGAAAAAAAAATGATTAGAAAATTTTTATTAATGTTTTTCTTCTAATTAAGTGTTGATCGACCTTTATTAACATTTAATGTATTGGATAATGCTTATCAAATAAATGCAAGCAATGTTGCTAGTTCAGCTTGTAAGTTATTTTGAAGAGAGAGAGAGAGAATTGAATCGAAAAGTTTACAAGTTTATACAAAAAGATTGATGAAAAGAAAATCAAAGATTAATTTCAAGATTTTCTATGAAAGTATTAAACAAAATGAATGTATCGGTTTTGTTTTTGAAGTATTGATTTTTCAAAATCTTTTGAAGCTCTAGAAAATTCAAATGAGTAAAAGACATATTAATGATCAGAAATCATTTTTCAATTAAAGCTCATCTGTCATATCATATAGTTCTTACAATTTAAAGAATTTTCTAAGTATATTTCTAGGTCTTCTGTATGAAAAAAAAATACTGACTCGAACTGTTTATCTGCAGTTAAATCTTTCTAAGTAACGAATGATCGAAAAGTTTCTCTCCAAGATGTTTATTCACTTTTGATCCATCAGAAAGTATCAAAAGCCATGAGTTACGATGCTCTTTTCAAAAGATCTTAAAAGTTATTTCTAATAGTGAGCCAACAGGTTTTTCGCTCATCCTATAAATCCTTTTTCGAACATGCTAAAAATTGTTGGAATCAGTCATTGTGTAGAATGGATACTTCTCTACAAAAACTTGATACTGAACTATGCTGTAGCTATTATCTAAGCATTTTTCAAAAGCTCCTTTCAACATAAAACGATTGTCGATTTCTCAAAAATGAGTGTTAACAATTGAGATATCTTGCCGAAAGATTAAAAAAATAACTTCAAATAGCACATTTTGAAGAGTAGTTTTTTTATCTAAAAGCTAATATATAAATAAAGATCGTCAATTTTAGTTTCGCATCGTAATAGTGAAAATACAAAAATTTTTATTGCAAATTAATTATTTGAATTTTTCAAAGATTATTTAACTACTTGAAGAAAATTTCTAGACTTATATTCCAAAAGCGAACAAAATTCTGGTTCAAGCTCATAGCTTTTGGTACTTTCCAGCGAATCAAAAGTGAATAAACATCTAAGTCGAACGAGTATTCGATCATCTGTTCTCAAAAGTTTTTCAACAAAAAAATAATTATAGTGAGATCTTTCTCCTGAATTTTACTTACGACGAAAGTCTCACAATTGATTGATCGCTTTTGAGTCAGGACTATGTGCATCATGTAGGTTTTGCCAGAAGTAAACAGTCTAGTGTAGCGATCATAACTATCCAATATAAGGTATTACCTCGGGTAGTTTCCTCGTCAATTTTGATTGTGTCATGATACGTTATCATTAGATTTCATCGAATCTAAAAAACGAGATTCAGAATTGATCGAAGTTTATGAGTTTTAAGAGAAAATCCTACCAGATTCGTTACTCTTTACTTGTTCAAAGGCATGAAATGATTGGATCGAATTGAGCATTCAAAGTTGATCAGTGCTCTAAAAAATACTGTAAAAGCTCAGTATCTTCACAACAATAGCCTAAAGTTCCGAATTCTGTTTAGAATTTTCATGGTTCTTCAGGGATATTCTGCTTTTTGGATTTAAAGTTCTTTTAGAAATTCTTAAAATATCTATAAAATTAAAGCCTGTCTGCGTCTATTGGATCAAAGTCAGATGACAATCACGACCAAATCGATAAGATTCTATAGAAGAAACGGCTTCCTTGAAGTTTCAATTCGATTGTGTTCATTTTCATGAAACACAAGAAACGATTAAAAAAAAAAGAATGAAAAAAAAAATTTCTCCGCTTTTAACAATACTAACGATGTATCTATATATTTTATTTTGTTTATGTTAGCAACTCCGTAGAATACTCGTAATTGGTATTCTTTCTTTTTAAAGCGGATATAAAGTCAGAATTGTCTCTTCCTGTTTGTAAAATTGTGTTTCAATCAGAAATAAACTGAAACTATGTTTTTCTTTTTCTTAGACGTCTCATAAAAAAATTTTTTTTTAAGAAAAAAATTCCACACATTAAACTTAAGAAGCAAAAAAGTTTGATATCTTTAAAAAATTCTTTTTTTAATCAGTCAACTATTATCATTTCCTTTTATTGATCTATTCATTTCCTTTTTTGACATTGTTCTATCTGCGATATGATTAATTATTTGAAAAAATTATTCACTCAATTTCATCTTTTATATATATATGGCTTGTGTCTTCTTTTTCTTCGTCTTTATTTTTTGATGGACAAATAGCACATCTTTTGTCTGTTTCTTTGACAGATTGCACACTTACATCAATTCTCAAGAGATAATCGTAAACTATAATAAGACAATAACCAGAATAATCATATATTATTGTCATAATTCTAATATTGTAATGTATATATTTATATATCTTTATTTTAGTAAATAATCAGAAAACTATTGAAAATCTATTGGGTATACGTATCATCGATTCTGGTATCGGCAATCCTAATCAAGTAAGAGATAAATGTAGAGAAATAGAATATAAGATATATTGTGCTGATTATTGTGCAGTATGTTAGTAGTGGCTAGTGATTGCAATTAAAAGATGCCTTGAGGGTTAACGTTGATACTTGACTCTTTCTTTTTGTTCTTGTCGAGCGAGATGCATCATGTATGCTGTATATAGTATCAGAAAGAATACAATGACAGTATGAACCTCTCAGACATACGCAGCGGGATGATCTATAAATGATGAATGATGTTGAACAATACTATATAACATTGAACAGTAAAAAAAAGCTAGAAAGCTTTGTTATATCTTCTTCCCTATTGTTTAAAGTAGGGAAGGAACAAAAAAAGAAAAAGAGAAGAATTGCTTCTCGTTTTTTTTTTTTCTTCATGCAAAAAATATATATGAGATAGAGATGCATTTCTTTTCCTTTTATTATGCATAGAGTAGATTAATTACAAGCTGAATATGTTAAACAGTATACTTCCTGTTTCTGTCGTACCATTCCGGTAAGTTAAATAGAATTTTTTCATTGGAAAAAGGATTGTGTACATATGCAGCATAATATATAGATAGAACGAAGAATTCTAACAATATTATTGATTACATTGTTATTCGCTTCAGATACACAAATGCTTTTATTCACTGTTTCTCTCTCTCTCTCTCTCTTTCGTTTTTCTTTTGCTCCATAAAAGTTAACAAATAGATGAATGAAGAGTAGAAAATTCTATTGAATATTCTTTTTGTTTATATGCATATGTCTGTCGGTGTGACTCGTCTATAGATAGTTGAGCAAATCAAGCACGCTAACAAAGATTGAATGTCTATTAGATTCACACGCAAATGCATGCATAATTGATAATTCAATGCAACTACTATTTCATAGTCTAAGATTTTTTTTTTGTTAGTAACCAACTTATTAACAATATAGTTGAACATAAGAGAGAGAAAGCTTTTCAGTTTTTTTTTTCTTAAAAAGTTTATATAATTATGTCACACCTTTTATGTTAAGATCGTAAGTGCACAAAATAAAAAAATGTTCAATATAATAGGATTTCTCCAATGAAATAAAAGATAAAAATGTTAATATAAATAAAGAAAAAAAAAGAAAAACTTTCTTTTTTTTTCACTCTTTTAAAAGGGTACTAAATTATCGGTTGAACGACAAAATGGTTCACGTTTGGCAATTATTACATTGGTTACCTGTGCTTGGGTTCTTTTTATTATGGGTTCATTTGCTGTACTTTATTTTGTCAAACGTAATGATCGTATTCGAAATAAAATTGCTGGTATAACACAAATAAAAGGCTCATCAACAGATTATTATCAAGTAAAAAAGAATTTAATAAAAATATGAAAAAAGACATTATGTTTTTTTTTTTTTGCAAAAGGATTTATGTCGGCAAAGAATACAAGCACAACCAACACGTCGTAAATCATCAGAAGTTCATACAACTCATCAAACAATACCATTCAATAGTCGTGTTAAACGTAATAGTGAAGTTTCATCATCGCGAAGTTCAACATCATCATATATGGATGAATCTGTTACATCTATTAATGTGGATATTATGACAGGACATTTGATTTTAGTTCGTAGATTATTGTATTCTTTTATATTTTTTTTGTTTTGTTTATTAATTTATTTTTAGTCTTATATGGAAGATCATATATGCAATCGACATCGTTTAGAATCAGAATGGGAATCATTTTGTATGGATAAAATCTATGAGGAACAAGCATCATGTTTAGTTGCACTTTCGGAAACAAATGAAAAAAAGAATCGATATATGGATTGTATACCATGTAAGTTAAACTATCTTAATTGTGACCTTTTCATTAAAGTAATGATTGATGCATATGATTGTACGTCAGTTGACATTTATTTCCTCTTACTTTCACTTGTCGTCTTTTTTTTTGCTATATAAGTATGCTCTATCCGTGCCGCTGCCGTCGGGTCACATATGTTAAATATAACTATCCAAAAACGTCTCTATCATGTTTATATATAGATGTACGTAGAAGCACTTACATGAAAGAAAGAATAAGAAGAAAAGAAAGGTAAACGTTAGTTCCACTCGTCTTTCTTTTCTTAGTATCTTTAATTAGAGCTGATAATCGAAATTCGAGTAGGATACTCCTTTTGGTTTCCTTTTTCCATGCATGCATAAGAAGATTTACTGTATGCATGTGCTTCAATACTATCTCAGAATTCAAATTGAAATATCATCATCCCCATCAGGAAAAGCATCTTGCATTTTTTTTCTTCTCTTCCCATTTTACAGATGATCATACACGTATTCGACTTGCCAACGATGACGATGGTGATTACATAAATGCAAGTAAAATTGTAAGTTTTTAATAATAATATCAAAGTTTAATTTAAAAAAAAATCAAAAACAATATATATCTGTTTTATTTAATTAGACTGATTCGGCTCCAAAATGCAAATACATCGCAACACAAGGTCCAATGCCAAATACAACAAATGCATTTTGGCAAATGGTTTGGGAACAAGGATCATGTGTTATTGTGGCATTGACTCGACCTAGTATAATGAATATTTTGTTTTTCAATATGAAAAGTTATAATAATCTGTTTGCTTGTTTTTTTTTAGTTGAAAATGGTATTACGATGTGTCATCATTATTGGCCAGTAGAAGGCTCTGAAATCTACAATGATTTTGAAGTATAAGAATTTATTTAAGAAAAAAAAATTAAAATTAATTATATATATATATATTAAGGTTAATCTTGTTTCCGAACATATTTGGTCTGATGATTATGTTGTTCGAAGTTTTTATTTAAAAAATATTCAAACAATGGAAACACGTACTGTAACACAATTTCATTTTTTAACATGGGATGAGTTATGTAATCCACCATCGGCTAAATCTGTACTTGACTTTCGACGGTATGTAGGATTAAACAAAAAAATAAATATATATATTTTAAAAGAATTAAGGAATACTTGGAGTATGCTTATTCATTTGTTTGAAATTAATCAGAGACAAAAAAAAGAATAATTTATCACTTGAGATACAATTACATATGAGTATGTATGCACGTGATTAAGTTCCATTTGTAAGTCTTTATATAAGAAACAAGAAAAAAGATGGAAACAAATGAAGAAGAGAAAACTACATTTTTTTTTATCTAAAAGATTATAGCAAAAAAGAAAGAAAGAATGATGTATGTTACTTTTATATCTTTGTTTAATTAATAAACATTTACATGTACTATACAACAAAAAGAAGTCGTACTTCTCTTTAGGCAGCTTTTGAAAATTATGCAATTTGAAGGTTAATAATTGCATAGTGACAAAAGCGACCTGATGAGATTTTTATCTGTTGACAGAATTCTATATTGCCAGATGAAGAACAACTTTTTCTATTTTATTCTACTTTTTTTTTCTTTTATACATCTACAGAAAAGTGAACAAATGTTTTCGTGGTCCATCATCACCACTTATTGTTCATTGCAAGTATGTATTTATTTTATAATAAAAATTATTCATTTATTTATTGATGGCTTCTGTTTATTATTAAGTGATGGTGTTGGACGTACGGGTACATATATATTACTTGATATTGTCTTAAATCGTATTTACAAAGGAGCACGAGAAATAAATATTGCTGCTACACTTGAACATATTCGTGATCAACGACCTAAAATGGTTAAAACAAAAGTATGAAGAAACAACATATTTCTAAAGAAAAACAAAAATGATATCATTTTTATTATTTTCTATTTTATTTAGGATCAATTTGAATTTGTCTTCGTTGCTGTTTCTGAAGAAGTAACTGATTTATTAAAATTATTATCCCAATAAAACTGACAATCAGAAGAACAAACCAAAAGTTCATTCATATCAACAATAAGATTCCGATTTTTTTCTCTTAGTTTTTTGTCAAAGAAAAAAAACACATTTGTCAATGACGAATAAATAAATAAATTGAACGCATAAGGCTATATCAAGAATCTTTCACAAGGAATATTGCACGAGGAATCTAATAAACATGAATTCAAATGTATCAAGTATTTGTCATATAGACATGTCCCGAACTCGTACGTTGGATTCGATCTAAACTCCAATCGTTTTCAATCAATTAAATTAAGGAAGTAGAAAAGTAGATCAAACAGAAGATTTTTGACATTGTCTAAACTGGTTTGATAGTACTGAGTTTGGTGTGTGCCCGTTGTTATTTAAAATTATCATTTATAATTGGTTTTTTGAATACTCAGTATTTCAGAAAGAAGCCAATCGGTTTTGACTGACATTTTCAGAATATGCTCAGAATCAAGAGATTTATTTATTTATAAAAATTCAAATGAAAATTCCTACTTCTTAATTTTCTACGAATATCTTGCTCCAAGTCGAAAATCAGATAAAACGGTCATAACGCCATAACGAAAGTCTATGAAGAGAAATTCTTTCAGGATTTTTCTAGTCTCACGAAATCCTCCTTACAAGCAAAATATTATTTCGATTAAAGATCAATAGTTGGATATGTTCTCTCGTTAGAAGTAAATGAAACACTTTTATTAATGTTTGTGATGCTTACTAAAAGATACTCGATTTTCTGTTGCTGGAAAATGAAATGCTATGAAAAAACACTGTTTGCTTTTGTATTTTAAGATGATTCAAAAAGAAACAGTCATTATAATAATATTTAATAAATCGACAGCAAGTTTTTGTATTACAGGTAGGCAAGATCGATAAGTTCTTGAATTAAAAGGAAAAAAATGAATAATAGAAATTCAATTGAAATTATATGCCACAAAAAAAATCATACAGCCAATTTTTCTTCAACATGTCGAGAAAAGTACTATTTGGTTTGGCTGAAACTTTCATGATATTCTAAGGATCAAACAGATCTACTTATAGACAAAGATTCAGATAAAAATTTCTTGTTTTGATTTTTCTATGAATCTCTTACCATAAGCCGAAAATCAGATAAAATGGTCATCACTTCATAAGGGAAACGTCTGTAGGGAGAAATGCTTTTGGACTTGTTCTATACGACTCATTGAGTCTCACTGATGAACAAAACATCACTTCGATCGGTGATTACCAGTCGGATATGCTCTTTTATGAGCTTTTGGTGAGTCTAGTAAGTCATTGATGTTTTATCTTAACTTTATAGACATGTATCTGTGATTTCAACAATTAACAAAACAAACCAATTTAAGAAAATTCAAGATACCGATGGATACAACATGAACTTACTGCATAGCTTATTAACCCTTTCGTTACGGGGCCCGTATATATACGGGCTGAGCTTTCACTTGGATTACTTCTGTGACGTATATGATTTTCCTACTTTACTACAGTTCTGTAAGAGCATGATTTTTTATTCTCTATCTTATCCGATGTCTTTTTTTGTATACTTGTCCTAGCTAACCTTACAGGAATCGTACTTAGCGGCGTAAC